>OY882861.1:2598285-2720785 GCA_963693515.1 Pipistrellus nathusii | reverse complement strand
TTCACAAATATTTGTTGGGCACCAGTTAGAATGAAGACACCACGTCCCGTGTCCTTATTGGGAATCAGAGAGGACTGAGGAGGGTGACGCGTGGCCTCATTATGTTATTTGCTCAAACCTATATTTTGACTGTCCCATTATAACACGGGTTATGGTGCCGGCAGGTAACGTTGCTAATCTCAGCGGGAGCTGATCTTTGACTAACATCGCTGATGTGTATCTTTACTTTGTAAATTCGTTTTTCCTCTCTCCATGTAAAAGTACTCTCTACCTTCTACTGCAAAAGGGACACAACATAACTCTGTTTTCCTGTATTATCATCAGTGCGATCTGAGCTGTTATTCTTACTTAGCAAACCCCGCAAATGATAATAGCAACCAAGATAAACGCCCCACACATTACTTTTTCCATTAAGAGGCCGTATCGTAGATGGTACATTGAGAGTAATGTTAACCTTATACTGTTATTTGTGGAATACTACCAAAGAGAAATTTAATTAATTAATTAATTAATTATTTAATTTATCATTTGAAGGGTTACAAAGAGTAGTACATATGTCTCCTTCCCCCCCCAGCCATGCCTACCCGCACCCCCTGCATATGCCTTCACCCCCCCTCCCCGTGTCCTGTATCCATTGGTTATGACAGAGAAATTTTAAGAAAGGATGTCTCTAATAGTTATATTCCTTAGTTAGCATTAGAAAAGCAGGCATTACTCCACAGTTTGGATTAAAATATACTAATTATCGAGGACAAGCATTTGGACACTTCCAATGCACATTGAAAGGCTGTTTCAGCGGAGACATGCGCACCGTGTCCCAGAGGGGCCGCTGGGAGTTTCCTGGCCTCGGTGACGGGGGCTGGTCGGCTCTCCGAGTTCACGGAGTGACGGGAGCACGGCCCGACGGCAGCACGGCCCGACGGCAGCCTGACGTGCCCGCCTTCCTTCAGCCCGAGCGGGCCGGCCGGCGGATCACAGCGCCGCGTCTGTCCTCTGGCTCCGAGGCGAAGTCAGGCTCCACTTCCCAAATCGGTGCGGAAAGGAGAGGTTCCCGTCTCGATTGTTTCTCTGCCGGGGTTTGTGTTTTTCTTTTTTCTTTTGGAAAAGGCCAGTACTGAGTCGGCAGCTGGGACCCTGCCACACGGGGAAGAGAGATGCGGTGTCTTGTTCGGGTGCAGAAACCAGAGTCACCGTGGGCGTGTGGTCTTGGTTAAGAGTGTTGGGCCACCATGGGCAGTGCGGGCGGGGAGAACGCCGGGTTGAGAATAACAGTGAGGGAACACCAACGTTTTATGTATTTAGGAGCTCCGGGGGCGCAGTCGGTTAGCTGAGGTACTTCTGTGTATTTATAGATCCCCTTTCTTCCCAGCTTCCGCCAGAGCATCAAAGTACGGTGCCTGAGAGTGGCCCTCAGAGAGAGCGGCGCCCGGGAGAGCCTGGGACAGCATCGGGGCTGACCGGGCAGCGGGGACCCGTGTCGGGAGTGAGGCCAGGGCTCCCTGGCTGTCGTGGTTAGATGTTTTCACAGTGGGGCTCCTTTGGAGGCTGCAGCTTGAAGTCTCTCTCAACCCCCCCGCGTGCATTTCTATACCTGCCTCCGGTTCCCTCCCCAGAAGCGGGGGTGGGAGAAAGGCTTGGCAGGTGGGGTGCCTGCCGAGCAGCCAGGGTCCTGTGTTTCGCTGCATTTCTGGTGAAGGTCAGGACATGTCACATCTCCGCTGCCTCCGTGGTCGCCCGTCTGACAGTTGCTCTGGACCAGTGGTTGGCAAACACATTAGTCAGCAGAGCCAAATATCGACAGCACAATGATTGAAGTTTCTTTGGAGAGCCAAATTTTTTAAACTTAAATTTCTAACACTATTTCTTCACCCAGGCCATGGTATTCTGTGGAAGAGCCACGCTCAAGGGCCAAAGAGCCGCAGTTTGCCGGCCACGGCTCTAGACTAGTTAGCTAGTTCCCTCTCCAGAAAAGCAGGTTCCATGATGTTCCTAATCACTGCCCTGCATTGGGCTTAGTGTTGTTACTAGTGGTTGGTTAGAGGACGGGGATAAGCCGGCCAGGGTTTCTGGAATGTTCTACTCCCGATCCCTGGGCTGGAGAACCAGCCACACAAGGGCTGTGTCTCGACATCTGAGGCCCGGATGGCTGCCTTTGCTAATGATGGAGCAGCCGGCTCAGATGGGCGTAACTCTGCGGGTTTGCTAGTTTACCCAACTCGCCGTTCAGTGGTAGATTGGCCATGGCTTTGAGGACTTGGCTTCTTTCCAGAAGCCGCCTCGTGCCTTCCTCGCCAGCCAGCGGCTTCCTCCTGGGAGTGCGAGGCGGCTGCACCCTCCCTGCCCCCCCCCCCCCCCCCGCCCCTGTGCTGTCCTCTTCCACGTCCGGGCAGGACAGCTGACCCTTCAGGTCTAGACTCTCTGTCCCTTCGCTAGAGTTGGGGCACAGTGAGCTGGCCTCGCATCCGCTTCGGAGGAAGACACCGGAGAGGGGAGTTTCCAGGGAAGAGGGGACACACGTTGGTGCATGTGTGTTTTGTTTGAAATGCAGGGGCAGCTGGGCTCGCCGTCCACGCACACACGGACGGGGCTGTGCGAGGCGGCCTCGCCCGCCCGCAGCCTCTGGGACCACGGGAAGCACACTCCGTGGCGTGATGTGCCAGGGCCCGCTTCTGTACTGGTCTCTGGGCTTGGCCACGAACCTCCAGACCCCTGGCGAGTGAGCAGGCATCGCAGGGGGCTTCCCGGAGGCAGAGCCTTTGGGGCGTAGATGGGAGTGTGCCACGTGAGGCACCCACGTCACTGCAGGTGGTGGATGCGCCGTGGGCATTGCTCTGCCTTTGGATGACACGCTATGGCGCATCCATCTGAGCTTAGATGGTTGACGTGGGTCTCAAACCCACTATATGACATAGAGTATGCATGAATCCTTTGAACCGACAGTGATAGGAATTAAAAATCAGGTAATTCTCATTCATGCCTATCTAAATCGAATTATGGAGCGTTCCCATATTTACATAACGCCGAGAAGCTGATTCTAGGTCAGCGCTTCAAGCGTTCAAGAGGCATTTAAACTCTTTGCTGGGAGAGAAGCGTCTACAGGTGAAGAGTGCTTTCATAGTTCGTATTCCTTTTATTACGTAGCCTTGTCAGTGGAGAAAATTAAGATCATTGCCATGTGTTATCGGCTGAGCTGCAGGCCAGGACACTCGGGCAAGAACATGACCCGAGTGGTGCACTGGGTCTCGGACCCACCACCGTCTGGAGCCGCTTCCTGTTTGCACGAGCGGAACGGGTGGGGTTGTGGGGGCTGCGCAGATCTGAGTAAGTTTTCCTGTGGAGTCCTTCGAGGGAGGCTCCGTTGTCACCCAGGGGTCCTGCCCGGCTGTTTGACCCTCTGGCCTTCCGTGGAAGAGAGCCTTCAGGCCACAGCTACCCGAGGGGCCGGTTGAAACTTGAACCTGGCTTCCTGGTCCTTTCTGGTCAGATGTCATGAGCTTTGATTGTCTGGTCCAGCTGGAAGTTGGCCACCTTCAGTGAGTACTGCCTACCAGGGGTACCCGTTAATAATGTGGATTTTTTTCCCCTCACTAAATGGAGTTACACATATGTTGATATAGATGTGATTTGATATGTATGCTATTTGGTCGCATTGACAGCCAGCTTCAAAACTTCATATGTCAAATTTCCTGAAGGTGTTACCATCCTAGATATCTTTACGCTTAAAAATGTCAAATTTTGTGCCAAAAAAAGAACATTTGCAGGAAGTTTTAATTCATTGCTTTATTTTGAAAAGTGCTGCTGAAAGTTATCGTATACTTTGGGAAGCTTATGGTGAACATGCTCCATCTCAAGATACTTGTGAACACTGGTTTAAACATTTTAAAAGTGATGATTTCTATGTGAAAGCAACATCGCCAACAATCACAAGCATTATTGGATGAAGATGCGTGTCAAACTAAAAAACAACTTGCAGAAAGATTAAACGTTGATCAGCAAACGATTTCTGATCATTTACAGGCAATGGGAAAGATTTTAAAGGAAGGAAAATGAGTGCCATATCGACTGAACGAAAGATAAATGGCAAACTGAAAAGTGGCACGAAATAAAGTTTTTTTTTTTTTTTTTGCATTGAATTGTGACTGGTGATGAAAAGTGGCTTTATTTTGAGAATCCCAAATGCACAAAATCATGGTTTGATCCAGAAATTGCTTCAGAAATTAGACAATGCTCTGCATTTGGTGGGATCAGGAAGGTGTGGTGTGTTATGAGCTTCTCAAACCAGGTGAAACCGTTAATACTAATTGCTACTGACAACAAATAATCAATTTGAACCCCGATTTGATCGTGAAATGACCAGAATGTTCCAGAAGACATGGCACATTTCCCTACCCTCCCCGCGTAATTTGACAGTCTGTTTGATGCTTTACTGTCTCCACAAATGAGTGAGATCATGTGGTATTTTTCTTTCACTGACTGGCTTATTTCACTTAGCATAATGCTCTCCAGTTCCATCCAGGTTGCTGCAAATGGTATGAATTCCTTCTTTTCTAAGGCGGCGTAGTATTCCATTGTGTAGATGTACCACAGTTTTCTGATCCAGTCATTTGCTGATGGGCACCTAGGCTGTTTCCAAATCCTAGCTATTATAAATTGTGCTGCTATGAACATAGGGGTGCATATTTCCTTTCTGATTGGTGTTTCTGGTTTCTTAGGATATCTTCCTAGGAGTGGGATCACTGGGTCAAATGGGAGTTCCATTTTTAGTTTTTTGAGGAAACTCCATACTGTTCTCCACAGCGGCGGCACCAGTCTGCATTCCCACCAGCAGTGCTTGAGGGTTCCTTTCTCTCCGCATCCTCGTCAGCACTTGTCGCTTGCTGATTTGTTGATGCTGGCCATTCTGACAGGTGTGAGGTGGTACCGCATTGTCGTTTTGATTTGCATCTCTCGCCTGGTTACAGGCTCCTCTGATTGAAGGCTGACCTGGACCGGTCACTCCAGAGGCAGGCGGGCCCTGGGCAGTGGGACAGGCGGGTCCATGCCAGAGCACTGAGCGCTGTTGTTCTGATTTAGCGTTGCCGTGGGGATTATAAATCGAATGCAGGCGCGTTCCCCACGATGGCATTGTTTTGATATATTTTAATTTGTGCTGTCTGTTTTTGAACACAGACGTGATTTAGGTGGAAGGAACACATGCTCTTCAGCGTCCGGAACCATGAAAATCTTACAAATATAACCATGCCCGGCGCTCGGAGGGCATGGCCTAACGCTCAGGCGCGGGGACTGAGACTTGGCTTTGAATGAGGAGGTGAAGCCTTCACCTCGAACTGGTTTCAGAGAGACATGGCGGCAAAGGGCTGAGGAGTCGGCCGGCAGCTCAGCTCCTCTGTGGGCGGTTCTGACTTCCATGGTTTATGGTCACTCTGGACTGTTTGGGCTGCTTTCCGGAAATTAAAAAAAGGAAAGAAATGAAGTCACAGTTCTTTTAGGTGTTACTTGGGCGAAAGCCAGAAGGCTTTCTTCTAAGATTAGTTTAAACTGAGTAACTGAACGTTTGCCCCAGATTCTGAGTTAAATGAGGGCTCCCATGGTCCCATACAATAACGTGTGCATGCTTCTCACATGGTCAGCCCGTCCCCCTCCCCTGGAACAGGGGAGAGCTGTGGGCCACCGCGGTTCTGTCAGGAAAGCTGGGTGGCCATCCCTGCAGCCCTCCACTGCTCCCCCCCCCCCCCCATGAAGCTATTTCTCATTCGCCTGTTGGCCATGGATGCCTGCCCTCAGCCTCACTCACCTCTCCATTGCCTTCTGCTCCATCTTCTCCTGAAGTCCCTGCACATGGCTCCTCGTCTTGTTTTGTTTTTCACTGAATGGCTCTGCAGGCGTCTCCACGCCACCCGGTGCGTCTCGCTCTGCTCGGCCCAACCTCCTGTCCCTCTTCTAATCAACGGCCCCCCGGACTTTTCCGGCTGCTGTGCATTCAGCGCTGCCCCCGGGAGCCGGCCCTCCGGTCTCCGTGCCCTGGGCTGAGTCTCTCTTTTAAAACAAATATGTTTTACTGATTTTTTACAGAGAGGAAGGGAGAGGGAGAGAGGGTTAGAAACATCGATGAGAGAGAAACACCCATCAGCTGCCTCCTGCACACCCCCCACTGGGGATGTGCCTGAAACCAAGGTACATGCCCTTGACCGGAATCGAACCTGAGACCCTTGAGTCTGCAGACTGACGCTCTACCCACTGAGCAATACCGGCCAGGGCTGTGCTGATTCTCTGCCACAGGTGCGCTTCTCCTTGAGGACGTGAGAGCCGGCTTGCCAGGAGGCCGTCCCTGGGGAATGTCAGGGCAGGTCTGAACACATGATGTTTGTATCCGTCTGCATAAAAAACCCCTAGGTTTCTTTGTGGAAAGGGATTGAAGAGGATGCCGGAATTTTACCTGGAAATCCCCTCTCTTTGGTTTGAAATCATGGCCAACGGTATTTGAAAGCAAAAAACCCCCAGTACTTCAGACAAGATTCCAGCGAGTGAAAAAGCCTTACTGATTCCGGAGAGAAGAAGAAGCCGGAGAGCCCTGTGCCATTTCTGGGCGATGACAGGAGCGGCCGGCGGCTGCTCGGAGCTGTACAGCCTGAAGTGAGAGCGGATGGAAAGGGCCGTCCTCAGACATCTCCCAGCGGCGCGGCCATGGTGGGCGGCCCGGCCCGGCCTGTCTGCTCTGGGGGAGTCCTTAGCCAGCCGCCGGGCGCTGTGCATCCAGGCTGGCAGCTGCCGCGCCTGGCAGAGGCCAGAGCGGTGCACGGGCCACAGGGCGGAGAGCACCGCCCGGCAGAGAGCACCGGGGCGCGGCCGGAGGGGGCTCCGCTCTCCGATGGAGCGAGGTCCTCGGAGGGACAAGAGGGCAGGAGCCTGGCGGCCCGGGGAGGACCAGGGTCAGGAGCGGCCGTGATGTCAGACCTGCTCACTGAGACCATCTTCAGCTGCTGACGAGGAACTTCCTGTGAAGTGTCCCCGTGAGTCCACTCCAGGCATGCGTCCAGACCTGGGCATGGCCGGTCTGGACGCACCAACACCTGGCATTGCCTTTCTCCGGCTGGTGCATTCCTGTCAGGGTGACGCCCCCCCTGGGGCAGGGAGAGGCTCACCCACATGCCATCAGCCTGCCCATGGCACCTGTCTCCATGGAGAACTGGTGACTGAAACCAGACTGAAGACGCCTCACTTCCCAAGCTCCAGCCCGGGGCCCGGGGTGAGAACACAGAAGCTTCTAGATCCTGCTGCTGGTTTACAGGCAAGGAAGGGGTGGCCTTACGCTATGGCTGTCTCTGCCTGCGGGCCAGTCCGCCTCCAGGAGAAGGAGAGCTGGCGTTTTCTCCTCCTGCCGCTGTGCTGCCCCAGAGGCCTCGTCCTGCTCCGGCGTTCTCATTAGCATCCCGGGAGGATGGAGCCGCTGAGCGCTCCCGCTGACTCCATGGTTCTGTGGATAACTCCATCCCCGCCGGGAGGCAGGGAAACACATGAACCCGCTGTCCGTGAAGCTCGCGGCCTCCGAGCACGCATTTTCATTTTGCTGCTTCTGTAATGCAGCGAGCTTGGAGACTTAATTCGATCCGTTTCAAAGAGATGAACATCACGTGGCCTCAATTTGCTAAACAACGGTTTAAGGCACGCCTTTAAATGGGTAAGAAGGGGAATATGCGTTTGGGGTTTCCTCTCCTTCCAATGGTGTGTGTAGACTCCTGACGTGCGTTTGCTTAGTTGCGTATTTGGGTCAGGGCTTCCTTTCCCAAAGTGATGGTCCCTCCGCAGGCAGTGTTAGGCGATGCAGTGATGCTCAGTCAGCGCCTGGACCCTGGACTTCTGGGTCTTTTTTTTTTTTTTTTTTTTTTTCCTTTTATAATCTGGAAGGAACCTTTCTCCCTGGGTAATCATTACACTCAGTGATCCTCACACTCATCCCCGAAATAGTTATAGACAATCCTCCGTCGAACTCGCTCAAATACTTCTGATGATGCAGGAACGTCTGATCTGTGAGACAATGGAGGTCTCCCAGATGGTGCCACGGAGATTTCTTAAGTAGAGTTCACGTTTTAAGTCTTACCATGGTTTGAATGCCCTCATTCTACCTTTCAATGGGATCCATAGTGAATGACTGACATATGTATAAGTTACCTGGTTTGGAGTTCGGTCAGCCTAACACACGTGGGGGGCTTGGCAGCCTGGTGTCTCCATATCACCCGCGTTTTTCTCAGTAGAATGACAAAGTGGAAAGCATTTTACAGAAGTATCTTCAATACCGGGAGACTGTGAGGAGGTGGGCATGAGTGGAGGAACCGAAGAGATATTTAATGGCAGAATTTGCAGTATTTGGCGTTGATTGGATGGGTGGGGTGGGGATTGAACTTTAATGGAAGTTCAGAGCGTAGTGAGTTCGGTTAACCTGGGGATAGAGCCTTTCATCCTTCTAACAAAAAGACTATGCTTTTTAATTGGAATTCTTTTTATAAATATCAGTTTTCTTTCCTCACCATAGTTTTCGTAAGTGGCATTTAATGTGTAAGACCTTCTTCTAGTTATGTAATGATGTTTACAGATCGAGTAATCAATTTTCAAAGTGACTGGTTAATAAGATTGGTTCTTTCGAAATCTGGAAAAATTCTGAGGTTGTTAAAGAGATAAGTTCTCTGTAAAAGAGGGTCAGGAGGAAGCTGGTAGGAGTTTAGGTGAGAGTTATTTTTGGAGACAGTTTACATTTTTAAGATTGGTTGAATTTTAAATCTTTAGGGTATACTTGCTTGATATTTGGGTTAGAAAAATATTTTTAACCTACTGATATTTAGTTTACAGATTTAAAATCTTTTAATTCAAGACCTCTGTTATTTTAATAAAACATACATTTTTGATTGTTAGTCACATTCTCATGTCTTTGTTCATATATATAAGATAATCTATAATAATAAAGGGTAATGTAGTAATTAGACTGGATAGCCTAATGACCTTCTGGATGTCTGGATGTCCTTCCTGACAAAGCCGGGACCCGAGGGGAGCTGGCTGGGGGCCCGGGTGCCTATGGGTGACCGGAAGAGGGAAGCCAGTGCTGGCAGCCAGAGGAAGGAAGGCCTGCTCTTGCACTAATTTTTTTGCACTGGGCCTCTAGTTATTTAATAATACTGGATGGATTTCAAAGTGCTGGAGGACGATGCTATTTAAAGAAAAATCATTAATGAGTAATTAAAAAAACACCCATATTTTTATTGCTTTCAGGGAGGAAGGGAGAAGGAGAGGGGGAGAGAGAGAAACATCAATGATGAGAGAGAGTCATTCATTGGCTGCCTCCTATACGCCCCACACTGGGGATTGAGCCCGCAGCCCAAGGATGTGCCCTTGATCGGAATTGAACCCGGGACCCTTCAGGCCCCAGGCTGATGCTCTACCCACTGAGCAAAATTGGCTAGGGCTGAATAACTTTATATTTAAAACGAGACCCCATATTGTTCAGCTTAAACACAGATTTTGAGTGTAGCATACTAGAAATATATCTTTCAGCTTAAACACAGATTTTGAGTGTAGCATACTAGAAATATATCTTTTTCATAAAGCATGGTATAAATCTACTTTAAATCATTGGATTACCTTATGTCCATTTTGTTGTGAAATTAACACATTTCATTATTATGGTTATTTTTAGATAGTATAGGTACTAATTTTATTGGGCATCTTTGTACTTGAACGAGGTGATCTTGGGTATGTTTTAAAAGTGGAATTATTGGGTTAAGATAAGCTCATGCTCAATAGTGCTTCCTAAATTAGTTGTATATTCTGGGCAGAAATGTTGAAAATTACCATCTCCAGCATTCTTGTCAGTAATTATGGTAGTAGATCATGTCCCATTGTTATTTCAATTTGTATCTACTCTGTGTGTGAGTTGGAGGAATTTTTAAGTGTTGAACGTTTGGGACTTTATTTCTGTGGTTTCATTCTCTTGCTTATATTTTATTGGGTCTTAAATATCTAAAAATGATTTAAAAAATCCTTATGGGGTGCAAAACTTCTCATGGTTGGTATCAATGAAAAATAATTGAACCCTCTTCCTGTCCCACTTGATTAAACCTGGGGCCTTCAGATTGTAAACTTGTGACGGTCAATGTCAGAAACAAGCCTGCAGAGCAGTAATGTCAGGGGTTAAGATGAAGGTTTAGAGTCTAAAAGCTTCAGTTTGGATCCGGGCTCTTCATGATCTTGTAGCAACTTAACCCTTCCAGTGTGCACAGAGGGATAATAGCTCGCTATAAGCACTAACGTTAAACTCAGAGCTTGCGCTGTGCCCACAGTAAGTGGAAGCAGTGACAGCCTTGCTGCCGATAATAAGAAAACAAAGGACCAACCGTTTTCATTATGCCAAATACCTTATGCTTCCAGGGCACTTTTACTTGAATAAAACCTGGTAAATCCGAGCACTTCGCAATTCATATTTCACTCGTCCACGTGACGCCAGGAGCACAGAGTGATTGACACCTGCGGTTTTCACACGCCGGTACCGTACATCTTGCTTAGGAAATCACTTTTCTGGGTTTTCATAATTTACACAACCATCTCTATTGCTACTTTTTTTTTTTTTTTAATTAGGTAGTCTTGTCTAAGTGTTAGATTTGCATATATTTATGTAGTTCACTAAATCAGAATGTTCTTTGTAATCTGATACAAACCATTTTCATACACATTTATAAGAGCGTTTATTGATTTAGTAAATCAGACACTTGTCAGCCATGCCACAGTGTAGACTGTTGTTTATGTGCCGTGTGAGCGTAGTTGTTTAGGAGGAGAACTATGCTCACACTCCGCATTAATGTAAATACGTGAATAATCAGCCAGGATCACCTCCCAGGGCCCACATCCCCAGGGAAAGAACTCTCCTTGGGACGAGGGGCAGTTATTGCTCTGTAATCGGAAGGGGCCAGAGGGAGCACCTGCCCCGCTCACTCCACCCTGCGTGGTTCTGCTCCGTCCCCACAGGCGGCCCCTCGGGTGGGTGTCCGGGCCAGCCTGCCCCGGAAGGGAGGGTGGTCGGGAATGCCGGGGCTGTGGCTTGGTTCTGTCTCCTTCTGCTCTTTGTCTCTGTTTGGGGTGATCTGTGAGGCAGTGTTGCTGCTGTCTTGGCCCTTTATCAGCCATAATAACAGAGAAGTCCTCCAGCTTCTGATTTATACTCTTTCCGAAGGGAAAGCTTTTTGAGCGAGAACCAGGGATTCCAATGAGTTTAACTCCTGGAGCACCGGGACCTCATGGAGGTTTGCTGATGCCCATTCCCGGTTTGAGCCTTTGTTCTGGTGGGAACTTCATAGAGGAAGGGGAGGCATAGCATGTGTGTGTGTGAGTGTGTGTGCATGTGTGCTTGTGTGCGTGTGCACACGTGTGTGTATGTGTATGAGTGTGCACGCACACGCTCTTCCCAGGGGTGGATTTTCTTGGATTTCATTCTCCCTTTTCAGAGCGGCATATTCACGTGTGACAGATGTAGCAATGCAGCTTTGTGCTTGGCTTTTTAAAAAGAACGTAGTGTGTTCCCATGTCTGCATCCTGTATATTTGATTTAAAATTATTGTATCTAAGTGGGTGCGGTTTGAATGACATAACACACCTGTCTCTATATTATTATAGATTTGTATACATACACACATGTGTGCGTGTTGGGGATGCACACTCATATGTACGGGGGTGCACGCTCATATGTATGGGGTATACATACTCATATGTACAGGGGCGTGTACAGTCATGTATGGGGGTGCACACTCATGTATGGGGGTTGCACACTCATATGTACAGGGGGATGCACACTCATATTTTCAATCATTCAGGTCGTATCACATACAGTATTAACAAGGGGTGCAAATAAATATTAATGAAGGGAGTGTTTTTGAAAAACCTGGTGTGTAAATGGTAACACATACATATTTACCTTTAACTTGTACAGCAAGTGCTCCTTCCGGCAGGGACACTGTGAGGGCGTTAGGGGACGGAGGTGCTTGGAGCTGCCTCTGGTGCTCCCGTACAGTATGTCCAGTAACTCAGACTCCCCTCATCCTCTCTGTAGACGACACTCCCTTAGGCCTTCAAGGTCTCTGTTCCGCCTTTCTCTCTCTGAGTCCGTCTCCTCTTCCACTTCCCTCGCGGAGTAGACCTGAGCGGGTGACGCTGGCATGGCAGCCCGGAGCCGGGATTTATCATGCTGCAATGCTTTCCAGAACCTGGCTGGAAGGAATTCCTTTCCGAGAGCTCGCCAGTGCGGCCGGTGCGGCCTGAGGGCCACCTGGCCCCGGAGTGAATTCCAGGAGCCGAGACCCAGCTCCTCGGCTCGGACAGACCCATCTCTGCTCTATGCCAGTGGAGGCGTCGCCGTGAGAAATGGATCTGTGAGACGCTTATGACCAAATACATTTCCATTGAAATGCCCGCAAAACATGTTCACTTCTGGACGCACCTTACAGTCACCAAGGCTGACGTTGTGATGATTCTTAAAGATGCTCAGTCATGCTTACTATCATTGGGACGAGTTGTCTCTCTGAGGTGGTGAGCTGAAGGCTGCTCGGCCTCCCTAAGGGCCCGTTCTGTCGAATCCTTAACGAAGGGACAGGGTTTTAAAATTAAATGTGAAGGAAATCATTTTGGTTCTATGTGACGTGTCAGCAGTGTCGTGTTCATTTTAACACGATTATCAGCTTGGATTCATTAGTAGCCGCGGTTGTGAAGGAAAAATCGCTAAAAGGCTCTGGGCCCAGCATAAACAAATGGCTCCTTCTCTGAGTTTTTAAAATCAGCAAAAAGGAACGGACAAAATCAATTAAAAAAGAATTTACTAGTAGGAGTAAATTCTTTTGGCTCATCGTAATGACCCAACCCTGCTACAAACCATGAGATGTTTCCAGCTGACTGGGAGGAACATTGCTTGGCTCGGAGTTCTGTTTTTTTACAGCTGTTCCATTCTGGCTTGAATTGCCTCTGCATTCGGGGGCATTTTATGAGGTATAAGCCACACCATAGTGTAGCACCGAGTAGTATGCATATTTATTTCAGTTTTTATTACAACTTTCATAAGATTACTTCTCTGGTCATTTTATTGACACTGAAGTAAGATCGGAAACCACAGGACCCCAGGTTGGGATACTCCCCATGGAGTAACTACATGAGTGAAATCTGTAGAGTCTTACTCCAACAGGAGAAACTTAGCGACATCCCGAACGCAGTGGGATTTTAGGCTGTGCCCATTGGCAATATTGTTTACGGCAAATATGAGCTGGGACAGTCACCCCAGGCTAGCTCGAGGGGTCGGAGCTGCTGGGATCCTGACGCAGGAAGTGCTGTCTGGAGGGAGGGCGTCATGTGTGACCTGCACGCCGAGGGGCACGGACATGGGACTCCTCCCCCTCCTCCTCCGTGGGGAGGGCAGACTTCCACTTCCCTGCGCTGGAGCTTTTGGAAAATGAGATCGGTGCCGGGCAAGGCCAGCTGCCTGCACTGGCCCAGGAAGAGCTGGGCGTGTCCAGGAACAGCCCCCGGAACCCGTGCAAAACAAGGGCCAGGAAGTCGCCGTCTCCGCAGAGGCCTCCTGGCCCCTCTGTTAACCTCAGACTGAGGAGCAGACGTCAGAGTCAGACAGCCGGTGAAGCAGCGCAGACGCCAGTGACTGCGTCTTACCTGCAAAGCCGTGATCAGAACGCTGCCTCTACGCACAAGGAAAAATCAAACCAAACCAAACAAAAAACAAGTTTAAAAAAAGGAACAGAGAAGAGTGGTCCCTCTCACCTCCGACCCAGTGACTGCTTACCGTACGGCTGTGGCCGCATTTGGAGAAGAAAGAATTTAGGAATATTGAGGGAAATTTTATCTCTATACACAGAGTGAAGAGAGAGATTATTTAAGAAGCATGTCACCTGTATTAGCCAAAAAAAAAGGGGAAAATATGTAAGCAAAGGACTACACCCTTGAATATTTCTAAAGGTGTATGATTTGCTTCATTTGTTTAAATGTCAGTATTCAATTTCAAAATTAAAATTATACTAGCATTGAGTAAGCTATTTATCAATTAACAGCTTTTTATCTTTGTTTTTTTAAATTAAACTTTAAAAATACTTCAATATCTAACTGAGGCCTAGCGTTTCGCTCTTATTTGCATCATTAATGATATGCTATCCTTTTGTGTGAATGAATAAACATAGAGGGTAAATTAGTGGTTGAAATAGCATTGAAATAAATTACAAACTCAAATTTGCATTGTGTTTATCCTCCTTGAGCATTATTGTCTTAAAATCAACATCACCCAAGTGGGTGTTGACAACTGTATGCCTCCCCAAATGGAATTTTAAAAGAAACAAATTTAGCACTTAGTGGTTTTCCATCTGAGGGGTGGCAGGGGGCAGTGTTGCTCAGCTGCAGTAGCGTTGTGAGCAGCCGTGGCACACGAGAAACAAATACTGTACTAAGTACACGCGGTGCCTGATTCAGCGGATCTCCCTTTTCCGTGGCCACCATGGAGAGAGATGAAATTGGTTCTTCGTAGAAGTAGCCAGGGATTGAGAAATAATGAAGTGAAGAGAGTGGATGCAGAAATAGGTTTAAGCTGGGTCCCGGGTGGGTCGCCAACCTTCTCTGCTGCAGAGACTGATGACTCCCTGAGCCACGCTACACATCTATTTATTCTCCAATCCACAAGGGGGTTTCACAGGTAAACAAGGAGCCTGGGAGGGGCCAGGTCCCACCCACTCTTTCCTCTGGGACAAACACCAGCCAGGAACTAAGAACATCTCCGCACTCCCAGGGCGGGAGTGCGACTGACATGACGCGGCCAATATCCCGCCCAGTCAGCAACAACCTAAAGAATGTCCAGGTGTCTTCCCAGGGGGGCCTCTACAAGTACATACACTGAGTGGCCAGATGATGATGATGATCTCTGAACGCATAATAATCTGGCCACTCAGTGTCTCTCCTATATAATAAAAGGCTAATTGCAAATTGTCCCCTCCACCAGGAGTTCGATCAGCAGGCAGGCCGGCCAACCGCCCATGTCCCTCCCGGGCCAGGTTGGCTGAACCCCACCCATGCACGAATTCATGAACCAGGCCTCTAATACACACACACACACACACACACACACACCCCAAGTGGCCAGATTATTATGCGTTCAGAGATCATCATAATATGGTTATCCAATGTATAATAAAAATAAGAATGAAGAAATCTAACCTTCCTATCAATCATTGTAAAAAAAATTGAGAGTATAATCATCAAGGAATTACACAGTTGTGGGCCAAATGAAATTCATATTAAAAGCTAGGAATTTGACCATATAGGAATGTTGATATCTCTGCATACCAAATTTTGAAAGTGATACACAGGTACCTTGATTTTGATAACTGCTTTCTCTCAAAGAAGGAATCTTGTATGATGTCTTTTTATAGTAACTATAAATTTATTGTGGAATAAGCAGGAACTGCTTCTAAAACCACGGAGAAAGCCTATATATATATATATATATATATATATATATATTCTCTGGACATGTGCCAACAGGGATTTTGGCAGAGAATATTGTCAGTGTTTTCGTCCTTGGTTGTGGGTTGTAAGAAGAATTGTATTCTGTGTCCTTCATCCATCTCAGAGGTTACGTAGTTTAAAAGCTCACAAGGGAAATAATGAGAGAATTTCCCAGCGTCCTCGGAGAAAGATGGTCCCTCGGGAGCGAAGCTTGCCATCCCCTTTTCAGAGCGATTCCGTCAGGGCACAGGCCAGGGTTGCAGGCTCTATCCCCAGTGGGGGGCGTGCAGGAGGCAGTTGATCATTGATTCTCATCACTGATGTTTCTAGCTCTCTCTCCCTTTCCCTTCCTCTCTGAAATCAATATGAAAAAAAGAATAAAAAAAAAAAGAATTGATACCAAAAGCACGTGCTTTTCAGATTTCTTTGACCGTGGACTCGGCTGTGCTGTGTGCGGAGCTGGGAGCTGGTGCCCACGGGACAGTGTCTGGGTCAGAGGTCACGGCCGGCACCTTCCAGCGTGGGTGTGGGTGTGCCCGGAGCAGGCTCTGTCTCCTGTCAGCCGGGGCCTCCTGACCCTGCAGAGTGCCCTGAGCGAGGTCCTCTCGGGGACGTGTGAAGTCCAGCACAAGAGGCCTTGCGGCTCCTGTGCCCATGTCTCTGGGCAGGGAGCTGGCCGTGGTTCTGGCCGTGGCCAGCCCGCTGGGTGAGCTGCAGTGCGGCGTGGCACCGTCAGCAGGGATCAGAGGCCATTGGAAGCCATGGACTGATTAGAGATAAGTTGTTAATTCTTGCTCAGTGTTTGCATGGGACGAATATTAAAATGTATTTTTAATACAGTAATAGCTTTTCTTTTACAGGCAAGTATTGGCCATAAGCCAAACATTCCTTTCCCAGGAGAAGCAACTTTCAGAAGCCTTTAGTGGCTAATAATTTTTTTAAAATACCATTTGTTTCTCAGATGGTTATTTTAGTAAGTTATATTTATTTTAACATCTTACTTCCAAGTCCCATCTTTCCTGTCTTAGGAAGCAGTGGGAAGCGACTAGATTTCTCCTTGTGCCCAAATACTTAATTCAGTGTTTTCTCTGCTAGGAAGAGACTGCTCCCACTTTCTCCATCAGTGGCTGCCTTCTCAGTGTGTTGGGGGAAGTGAGGATGATGATGATGACAGCTCTCGTAGTAATATGTGAAGTGTTTGGGCAGCAAAGGCCAGGGCCTTTTCTGAAAGAAGAGGTAGCTGGCTGTTGGCAGGCTGGCACTGAATTTAATTCAGGTAGCCTGGGTCTGCAGGAAGACTAGATTCCTGTGCTCATCCATCACTTTCTTACTATAGGACGTCAAATAGGTCTCTTACTCTTTCTTCCTTCCTGGCTCATTCACATCTATAACATGGGAAGATGGGGGGCCCGTTAGCTCAGTGATCATGTGATCCATTGAGTTTATGATTCATGCATGGCAGGTGATAGTAATCCTATAACCAGGTAAGAATAAGCTCTGACATAGGAAAACAGCAAAAGAGAACAATGAATTAGAAAAATAAAGGAAACATAAGAAAAACCTGCATGACTGAGGAATAGTTTTAGATTTCCCCGAAAAAATTCTGTTCCTTATTAGATGTTTTAAAAATCTTGTTTTAAGACCTGGGGGAGATTCTTAAATAGTCTCTTCCCAGAGTCTTAAAGTCCTGGAAACATTGGCATGTTTTCTAAAATGCATGAGAAGCTTGGCTTCCCTTTTGAGTGGGAAGGGAAGGGTTTGTAAATCTCCGGGAGAAATGGTTCTCTCTGTGCCGGTGTCCGTCTGTGCGGTGCCGTGCCGGCAGTACACCTCTGTGGGTGCGACTGTGGAAATTCTGAGCACGTGATCGCTGTTTGAATTACACGCCTTTCCTCTCTGCTTCGGGGATGAACACACAGTACACAGCTCAGTGAGATTACACGGCACCCGTGGAAATTGATTCTTTACTTTTACCCACCTTGGTAAGCATGCAAATTGCTAACTTTTCAGTAGATTCATTTAAGACAAATTATAGCTAATCAGGTGCATCACTTTATTTCCTCTTAATTGACACAGTGTGTGTGTGTGTGTGTGTGTGTGTGTGTGTGTGTGTGTGTGAGCACAGCAAAGGGGAAAATCACAAAGAAACAGTCACTGATTCGGAAGTGAATTTGCAGCTCCATGAATCGAGATTGACACATTGACGTGTAGATGAATGAGAATCACACTGTGTCCATCAGACAAGACTGCTCATCATAGGTGAAATGTTAGCTAACTCTTCCCTCTTCTCCCCATCTATCTATAATTTATTGTTGTATTAATGGAAAATATAGTATGTAAGTTATTATTTTATACATTATTGATAAAAGCAACACATGCTAAAAATTGGGCTGTGTATGATACTCTAATGTAATATTATTATCATTGTAGTTTTAATGTCTGAACTCTTTTCAATCCCAGAAGTAGTTTAACACCTGTTAAATGAAGTTAGTTGTTTTTCACAAACCATTTCTCCCGATGTGTGTGCATGTGTGTGTGTGAGCTGGAGGCTAGTGCTAACACCTAAAGTAAGAAGGAATCATTAGTGAGCTAGTTACTGCTTTACACTTTACCAAGATACTCAAGCAGAGGTTCAAACGAAGATCTTAGACGTGGTCATCACTCTAATCTGGGAAAGTTTTGGCTAACTATGACCCCCTACCATGAACACACTTTTAATCAGCGCGTATCTGCAAAATCCAAACCTAATGTCATTATAGAGAGGTTTACCGATTGACTGCTGGGTTTGCATGACTCTGCGGCTGAACCCAGTGCTCACCGCTGTGAAGTTGGAGCAGCAGCAGTGCTGTTAGGTCTTGGCCAGTTTTTTAGAAATACGATCAAATGTGTTCTTTCCTGTGGGTGTTCGTGTTCAGAACAGCACCGCCGAGGTTGGCCTTGCCCGTTGGGGCGCAGTGCTGCTTGGGTAGTTTTTCTAATTCTCTGCATCTTCGCAAGATTTCCCCCAAACCCCGACTGCGGGTGTGTGAGTGGCTGCGTGGCCTCTCGAAGGCTGGCCATCTTTGGAGGCTGAGCTCCCTGTGGGAGGCCGAGCTCCCTGTGGGAGGCGGAGTGTTGTCACCACCACCTCCCCGTGGCGGGGCTGTCTGAGCGGCTGCCTGCACGAGCCAGAGGCCACTGGGACACGCGTGGTCGGCGCAGCCAGCCCATTTTTTGGATAGTAACATTCTGAGTCCTGAGAAACTTGTCATTTTGATATTTGCATGCCGTCTTTAGAGCTGACATTCTCATTCTTTCTCCTGTCTAGTATTCTGAGTCTGATTTAACTGATGGGTAGCTCGCTTTTCCTTTGCTATTTATTAAACTGTTTTTATGTTGGGCCTTTAAAAAAAATAATTTTTAAAAATTGATTTCAGAGAGAAAGGGACGGCGGGGGGGAGAGAGAAAGAGAGAGAGAGAGAGAGAGAGAGACATCAATGAGAGAGAATCATTGATCGGCTGCCCCCCACCGGGGATCAGGATGAAACCTGGGCATGTACAGGACTGACGGGTAATCAAACTGCGACCTGGTTCATAGGTTGATGCTCAACCACTGAGCAATACCAGCCGAGTGGGCTTTTGCTTTTATAGGAATCTCACTTACAAAATTGAGGTCCTACAACTTCCTCAGGTCTTGACTAGTTTTTTCTTTTTATTGGGGGGCGGGAAGAGAGCAGGGCACCCCTATAAGACTTTCATATAGTCCCCCCAGAATCGGTTGCTTTTCCTATTCCAAGGATGTCTGATATAGAAATGCTTCCAAAAGAGAGCGTGAAACTAATGTTCGATATTTGAGATACTGTCATGTAAAGGAACTTAAATATTTGTGAGTGGATGTCTCCTCCAACAAAGTTTCATGAAATGTTGCATAATTTATAAAGTATGATTTTGATATCACTCAGAATGAAATTTCATGTGGAATCCTTTAGAATTTCCCCATATGCTTTCATATTGGAGATACCTGTGTGCTAACTTTGAAAGATATTTTATAATGCGATGAGACAAGTCAGAGATCTTCGTTGACGTAGACAAAGGTAACCAATGGCTCCTTTACATTCAGACTGACTGGATGTCAACCATTTTCCTCTCTCATAAATGCACTAAAGTATGTGGCAGTGGTATGGCCCCGCCCCGTGGTGCGCACATTGCTCATCTTCAAAGGGAAACCCCATTCATTTAAAGAATGAAGTCAGACAGGTTTTTGTCGTCATTGCTTTGGCAGCTGGGACTAAGTCAAAACAGTTTCAACAGTTACCTGGCCATGACAGGAGCAGTCCTTTGTTTACTAATATTGACTTGCAAAACTGATGCCAAATAGAATTAGATGTGTCTCTATTAGCATAAATTGCTTTGCTAAGTTAACAAAATACGGAGGAAAGATAATTTTTTTCTTCACATGTGGCGGTTAAATACACTTCCTGATTGGTTTATTGATTGATTGCTGAGTTGGATCAAGAACTAGTGTTGTGCTGCATATACTGTTAATAAGTGCACTACACAAATTCAGTGAAATAATTGTGAACATGATCAGATTTAATGAAAGCATCTGCACCAAACAAGAATTAAGTTGTGGACTAAGTGCTGTGTAGCGAAGAGAAAATTACTACACTTCTCAGGGTCTTAGTTTCCCTTCTATAAAATAAGAGGCTAGATAGATGGCCCATTTTTATGACTACCAGGTGTACTGGTTAATAATGTGGATTTTATAATAAGAGAAAACATGATAATTTCAAGAGAAACATCAAAAGTGCTTTCTTTATTCAAAGGAATGCCCATTGCTAGCTACACATTTCCACATCTTTCAGGTAATTGTCCCAATAGAACTTTTCTTGTTTTGAGGCAGACCATTCGGAGACCCAATTTTCCACTTCTTTGCACGTTTTGAAGTGCTGCTCAGACAGTGCGTGTGCCATCGATCAGAACAAGTGGTAATCTGAAGGAGCAAGGTCTGGTGAATATGGTGGATGGGTTAATACTTCCCAGGCAAGATCTTTTAACATGTCTTTAACTGATTTTGAAGTGTGTGATGGTGCGTTATCAGCAATCAAAATTACATTGCCATGTCTTCTGGCACATTCTGGTCATTTCATGATTAAGGCGTGGTTCAAATTGATTATTTATTATTGGTAACGATCAGTATTAACAGTTTCACCTGGTTTGAGGAGCTCACAATACACCACAGCTTCCTGATCCCACCAAACACTGAGCATTGTCTTCTCTTCAAAGCGATTTGGCCTTGCAGTCGATGTTGATGGTTGACCTGGATCAACCCATGATTTTGTGCATTTGGGATTCTCAAAATAAAGCCATCATCACCAGTCACATTCAATTCAAAAAAGACTTTCTTTTGTGCTGTTGAAGCAACATTTTACTGATGACTTTTCGGTTTTCCATTTGCCTTTTGTTCAGTTGATGTGGCACCCATTTTCCTTCTTTTAAAATCTCCATTGTCTTGTAAATGATCAGAAATTGTTTGCTGAGCAATGTTTAATCTTTCTGCAAGTTGTTTTTGAGTTTGACATGTATCTTCATCCAATAATGCTGTGATTGTTGGTCTTCAAACGTTTTTGGTTGACCTGGACGTTCTTTGTCTTTCACATCAAAATTATAACATTTGAAGTGTTTAAACCAGCGTTCACCAGTGTCTTGAGATGGAGCATGTTCACCATAAGCTTCCTGAAGTATATGATAATTTTTTCTTCAAAATAAAGCAATGAATTAAAATTTCCTGCTAATGCTCTTTTTTTTTATTTGCCACGAGATTTGACATCTTTAAGCATAAAAAAACTATGATGGTAACACCGTCAGCAAATTTGACATATGAAGTTTTGAAGCTTGCTGTCAATATAACCAAATAGCATGCATATCAAATCGCATATATACTAACATATGTGTATTGAACATATATAGCATCAATTGAAAAAAGTCCGCATTATTAACTGGTAGAGCTAGCATAGTCTTCTGAGTGTTACGGGAATGAATTTATTTCTCTCTTCAGTTCAGAAAGTGAACTCTTTTTGAGTGATTCCTTTGAGGTTGGGTATGAGTGTCTCTCCTTCCATCAATGTGTTCCAGATCAGGTTGATACTGATGACACGGATGACAGCTTCAGTATCCTGTCACCTTGCACCTTTAAACAGGGAGAGACCATTGGCTCGTCAAGGGGGACACATACTCCTGAGGACCCCGAAGCCTGGCCCTTAGGCGTCTCCTGTCTGTTATTCAAGGCCCCGCACTCGACAGAGTTCACTTTAGAATGTGACGTGGGCGAAGGAAAGAGCTAGATGCATTTGAGAATGCAAGTGTAGTCACACAGACACCTCACAGGCTTTCTGAAAGTGAACGCACATGGGGATTATTAACTAAGGTGTTAGGACCTGTTTTTGCTTGGCCGCTACCATTAGAGCAAGCACGTGGGTATATTTCCTCTTCTAAATTAAAATAGGTGTCTGATAATCATAAAACGTGGAGTCATCCATGCAAGGGGTAGCAGAATTTCAACTGGATGCTGCTAGTTTTATAACTTTTCTCTTTGTTCGTCCCTGTGGTGTTATAAACGCCAAGCCTGTTTTTACTTCCTGAGAGGTGACGTGACAGCATTGCACCTCTGCACGATTATTACCTGGCACTTCCACTGAAAAAATATCCATTCCGTGCCGGAAATCAGCGAGATACTTGGTTATCTTTTAAGTGATTTCCTTTGAGGACCACGTTGAACTTTTAGAATATGAAGTTCTTTGGTGAGTGATGATCGCAGGTGAAATATAGCATGGACCACGGCACGGACTGGCATTTAATTGGGAGACAGGAGTCGCTGCGGGCAGGGCAGGGGTGGAGGGGGTAGGGGTGGATGGTGGCTGCTGCTTCTGACTCTGTGTTTAGAAACATGGTGAGGAGGAAGGGTTAGATCTTGTCTCAGAGAATCAGAAGCTCTTGGCTGCTCAGCGAGCACTCACCAGGAGCCGGTGAGGAGGAGAACCCAGAGCCTCGCTCCCTGCGGACCCCACGGGGAACTCACCTCCTGGACATGCAGTGTCCCCACCAGTCAGCGGAGGGTGTGCCGGTCACTGGCTTGTTTTCACTGGAACACCGTGGCATCAAGGTCCTGTTTCCTGTGTGCATCAATTCCCCTCCATTTCCAAAGCCTTTTATTCCGTGGTGGGCCTCAGAGGGGGTAATCAGAACAGGTCTCTCCGCTTTGAATTTCCTTTCTCAGTTGATTTCTCTCTGGTCTCCTGCCCCGAAGAAGGCGCACCTCCTCTGGCCGCGCACGGGGCCATGGGGACGGGCAGCAGGAGCCACAGCCCGTGCTCAGTGGCTCGGGGGCCGGCCAGCCCGGGGCCTTCGCAGTCCTCTGTGAGCGGAGGAAGGCGGGTGAACCCCGAGTGAAGGTTCCCCAACTTCTCGTTCTGCCCGGTGTGAAGGCCCTCACCCTGATCTCCCTGCGACGGGAGATGTTCATTGTTCCCTTCGGATGCGCGATGGCCTCTGTGGGCGCAGTTCTGGGAGAGCGAGGGGATAGGGCCCGGGCTGAGGTACGGACGCCTTCATGTCTCCTTACAGTCAGTGCTGTATTTGCTTAATGAGAACATGACCTCAGAGCCATAATTCCAGACAGGAAAAGTTGAAACATGTAGATTATATGCAGTTCTTTTCCCAGAATTTAGGACTCCCAAAAGCTCTGAAAATGTAAACAACTTAAAAAAATAAAATCTGCGACCGAAACTGGTTTGGCTCAGTGGTAGAGCATCGGGCTGTGGACTGAAGGGTCCCGGGTTCGATTCCGGTCAAGGGCATGTACCTGGGTTGCAGGCACATCCCCAGTGGGGGGTGTGCAAGAGGCAGCTGGTCAGTGCTTCTATCTCATCGACATTTCTATCTCTCTATCTCTCCCTTCCTCTCTGTAAAAAATCAATAAAATATATTTAAAAAAAAAATCTGGCCCATGTTTAGTGGCGAATGATCGGAAGAGATGTGGGGACAGTACTCACACATCTCTTGGCTGCTGAGTGGTTGGTCTGTAGGGTAAGGCTTGAAATACGCACTCTGGCACCTTCCTAAAATATCGGAAACCCTGAATTTCAAAGCCCATGTACCCACTGGGGATTCAGATAAGCGAGGATGATCTTTATCACCCGTTTTCCTGAAGGGTTAGCATATAAAAGAATAATGGTTTTTACTTCTTATTGTTCTCCATGGAAGTGCAGTGCAATAAGTAGACAGTAATCTGGTGCTTGCTCCTGAGAAAAGCTGGAATTAGATTCTGGAAAAATAAACTACATGTATCATGGCAGAGGATGTTAGCAGACAGGAAGCAAATGAGAGTGCTTATCACTAGAAGTTTGTGCACAGAGCCTCTGCATTTCAAAACCGGGCTCCTGTTGGCCATGGATGCAAACAGTGGAATGATATTTGCTTAAAAGCTGGTGAACATTTTGCTGAGTAACTTGGCTTAGAAAGCAAAATAGTAAAAACAAAATTATTTTTAATGACAAAGGCACATGACCCACCGTTTTGACGCTCAGGCTTGTGTCTCTTTTTGGTGACAGCAATGGGAGTGGAACGGAATTATGTCCACGTCATAGTGCTTGCTGCTGTCTGTGGGCAGAACCCTTGTTTCTGGCGTAACAGACGGCGGGCATGGAACTCTTGGGCCCAATTGCCTTTTTAAATTTTATTTTGACTGAGAGAGAATGAAGGGAGGAGAGAGGGGGAGAGAAATACAAACACCAATTTATTGTTCCACTGACGTATGCACCCTTGGTAGCTCTTGTGTGTGGCCTGGCCTTGGCGTACAGGACAACGCTCTAACCAGTGGTCGGCAGAGCCGTTAGTCCACAGAGCCACTCATCAACAGCACAACAATTGGAATTTCTTTTGGGAGCCAAAAGTTTTAAACTTAAACTTCTTCTAACGCCACTTTTACAACATAAACTCGCCCAGACCATGGTTATTTTGTGGAAGAGCCACACTCAAGGGGCCAAAGAGCTGCATGTGGCTTGCAAGCCACAGTTTGGTTACCACGAACAAGGGACCCTTAAGTCCACAGGCAATGCTCTATCCATTGAGTCAAACTGTCTAGGGCAGATTTATAATAATTCCAGTCTCCCTACCATGTGCTAGTTACATGGTAGCTGCTGGGATACTGTAGTGAAGATGGCAGAGGTGCCTTGTAATCTTATAATCGACTAGAGGCCCAGTGCACGGAAATTCATGCACTCAGGGGGGTCCCTCAGCCCAGCCTGCACCCTCTCACAGTCCGGACCCCTCGGGGGATGTCCACCTCTGGCAGCCCTGGAGCCCTCAGGGGTGGGAGAGGCTCCTACCACCGCTGCTACGCTTGTAGCCATCAGCCTGGCTTCTTACTGAGCGGCATTCCCCCTGTGGAAGCGCACTGACCACCAGGGGGAGCTCCCACGTTAAGCATCTGCCCCCTGGTGGTCAGTGCGTGTCATAGTGACCAGTCGTTCCTGGTCATTCTGCTGTTAGGGTCAATTTGCATATTACCCTTTTATTATATAGGGTTGGGAGGGCAGCAAATATTAATGTGCATAATTACCAACAGTGTCACTGCTCTGTAGCCAGGTGTCTCCAAGACTGGGGAGGGCGGCCAGAAAACTTTTCCCCAGACTTGAGTTAACGGGACAGAAAGGAGTGGGAGCAAGGGGGAGAGGAATCCAGGCCGGGCACACCGTGGTGAGGAGCGGGAAGGGGCCTTGCTGTTTGGTTGGCTCAGACAGAGCGCGGGATAGCACTGAGAGCACCAGACAAGGAGACCGGTTGGGTCCTCGGGTCTTCAGTGGCTTTAGCAATTACGCTTGATGGACACCTACAATTTACGTAATGTGTTAACCAATGTTTCCACCATAAATTTAACACTCTCTCTCCCTCTCTCTCTCTCTCTCTCTCTCTCTCTCTCTCTCTCTCTCTCTCTCACACACACACACACACACACACACACGCAGGTGCTTGGCATTTCACAGGAGATTATTTTGGGAGGAACTGTTTTTTCGTACCTTAAATATTTGAGGAAGTCGCTGAGGTATTAGCTTAGTACCTTATGGCAGTTCCTGTGAATATTTATAGTGTTTCCTTAAAAAGTGTTTTTTTGGCCCAGCAGAGCCTGGCTGTAGTTATACATCATCCCATCATACTCAGCTCCTCAGCCGCAGTGAGCTGCGGGGATCTTCTGCAGCAGCTGTAAACGTTTTTCACTCCGTGTATAACCCGAGCCTCAGTGGAAAGCAGGAGGCAGAGGCATCTGCATTTAGTGAATGTTTGTCAGAACAAAGCTGGGTGAGAGATCTCTGCACACTGTGTAGAGCAGAGAGGTCCCGGCAGCACCCTGGAGGAGGAGAGGTGGAAGTAATGTTCGCATGTGTTGGGTGTAGGATGGCTTGGTCCTCTCCATTTCTCCTCGAATCTCATAGGGATTGCACATGACCACATTTCCTTCTTGGTTATGACTAAACGAGGAGAAAGAAGCAGAACTCCACTCATTTCGGTCTACTGTTGGCGGGTGCTCCCGGCCAAGGCGGGAGAGAGGGAAGAGCATGTGGTGTGCTCAGACCACAAACAGAGCATGCATTTAAGCTTCTGGCCATGGTGGGCGTAGTCCTTTCAAGCTCATCCCTGTTGGGAAGAGTTTGCTGGAAAACCCAAGCATGTGACCTGCAGAATAAGGTGTAAGCACGGAACTTGCTGACGTGGCCACTTCCAGGAAAATCAAGCGAAAGAATCCCATCCCCTTCGATCCTGTGACTTCACTGCGGGAAGCGTAGCTCTCAGGGCGATCCCAGCAAGCTTTGCAAAGCGGAGCGTGTGTGCCGCGGAGATGCGTGGTGTGTAACCGGCTGGTGTCTTTGCCCTGCACCCCTGTAAGGAGGGTGGGAGTATATCGTGGAGGAAGGATGCATGTCTCCTGTGGAGGGTCCCGTCTTCGAGATGCCATGGAAGTGGGCACAGTAGACATTAGAGGCCGTGGGTAAAACACACGTGTTCCTTACATGGAATATAGGACGCTGCCTCAAATTTCTGATCCAACATGTTCCACACCGCGGCCCTCGTCTACAGAACGGACCTTCCCTTATACTTTTAAAATAGGAGGAGGTTGATAAAGACCTTCATGTGGAGTGCTCGCCTGACAGGTCAGCTAGTAAACTGCTGATCAGCTTGAAATGCTAACATTTCTACTCTTTTGTATTGAAAATGGTGCTTCTATTTTTAAAAAAATATATTTTTGTTATTGATTTCAGAAAGGAAGAGAGAGGGAGAGAGAGATAGAAACATCAGTGATGAGAGAGAATGATGGATTGGTTGCCTCCCACACACCCCACACTGGGGATGGAGCCTGCAGCCCAGGCCTGTGCCGTGACAGGGAATCAAACCGTGACCTCCTAGTTCATAGGTTGATGCTCAATCACTGAGCCATGCCAGCTGGGCCATTTATTTTATTTTCTGGAGCTTCTCCCTGTTCTTCCCCCTTGTCGTGTCATTGAGTTTCATCTCCTCCTGTCAGGATTGTAACAATGCCAGAGTCGCCCTCACTGAGTAGAACAGGAAACAGAAATCCTGAGCCCAGCCTTCCTGTCCTCCCAAAAGCGAGAAGAGGAGGCCGGGTGTGCTCCCTCAGGGAGAGCCTTGGGCACCAGCGTTTGCTGATTTTTATCACCTTCTTAAACACTTGTCTGAGCAGTTGGTGTTCAAGGCCCGTCATGTATGGCCGGGGGTAATTGGGGGAAAGTTGCGATTTGTTCCGACGTGGTTTCCTGAGGGGTGCGTGGCCGTGTGGACCCCAGGGCATTTGAGGGTGGAAGTGTTTGGCCTGCACCTTCAGTGCAGAGGACAGTTACTGTCCAGCTGAGTGGAACGTGGAGGGGGGGGACAGCCAAGTCTGCTGGGTGGTCGGAGAAGGTTCCGAGGGGACCCCCTTGAGTCGGAGTCCTGAGGGCAGAGGGCACGCATGCAGGAGAGGGGGGTGATGAGGATGCCAGGGAAGTTAGTCACGGAGCAGCTGGGTTTATCGGGTACTCGATGTGTTTGTTCTCCTGAGGCTTTACGAGGGGGACGTGTTACCGTACCCTCTCCTGGCAGCGGCCCTGAGGGGCAGGTACCGCACGCGAGGACCCCGAGGCAGAGCTGGTGCGGAGCCCGATTCCAGATCCAAACCGCCCCGCTCCCTTCCTTCGTGCGGCGTCTGTCGGGGTTGGGGCTGGTCGGGCAGTTGGGGGTCCGACCATGAAGACCCTTGGAGGACCCCCTAAGGACTTGGGGTTTCACTCTGCAGAGTCAGCAGCTGTGTTTTTTGGAAACCAGGCCCAGAGCTGGCTTTCATCAGAATCACGTGAGGGGCTCTATCGTAGGAATGCTCGTTCCCCGGTCCCCTCGCAGCTGCCAGAGCCCATGTCCCTGCCCAGGGGGCGGCCGAGGACTCGAGCCCTGAAGTGAGTGAGTGGTCGAGGGGTCCGCAGGCCCAGATCCCCACCGCAGCTGCTGGTGCCCCGATCTTGGTATGTAGCTGCTGGGCCGGGCAGGAGTGTGAGGAGGGCAGTGAGTGCTGTGTTCCGGTGTCGGTGCATTTTGCTTGTGAAGTGCCTCACGCGGGGCACAGAGGCAGCTGCCTGCTGGGCCGGAGAGGGGGCTTCCGAGGGCCTGGCGGGCGGCAGACCGGCGGGTGGAGCTGTCACTGGGAGCAGCCGCGGCCGAGCAGCACTGAAACGGGGACCCGCGTCAGAGAGGAGGAGGGGGCCGGGGAGGGGGTCAGGGACCGCGGAGGGAGGCTTTCACCACGTCCACCTTGTACTGACCGCGTCCGGGCAGCCGCGTGGGGAAGGACAGAGGGCGGTGACGGAAGAGGCGGGTGCGGCTGAGTGGCAGGGGACGCCGGTGGGCCAGCGCCCGCTCCGGCAGCGGATAGAAGCCTCCGCACAAACCGCCTTTCCCAGGGAGGAAGAGGAAGGCGATCGTGGGAAAAGGCTGCAGGGCGAGGGGAGACGATATTGCTGGCCTTTAATTCACAAGACACACGTCTCCTAAAGATCCAAATAGCACAGACACCAGACTCAGGATGCCCCTCAGCCAGCGATCCAGGGATAACCAGTGTTAAAACTAGCCATGTTCTTTAAGCCATGTTTCTGCCGATATAGATCGGTAGCAGACATGTGTGTACACACTTTTAAAGAAAACACGTGACAGCTGTCCAATTTTTGGATGTACCTCCATGTGTCAGAGACCCCTGTCCCTTTCATCACACAGGATCTCACACCCTCCCGTTCTCACGCGTTCCTAATGTGACGTGTGTGTGTGTGTGTGTGTGTGTGTGTGTGTGTGTGTGTGTGACAGCTTCTGTAATTGCATTATCGGCACTCTTGCTGTTGGGACACTTGTTCATTTTACATTGTGCTGCCGTTAAGATCAGTGTGGGTGCATCTTTTTGGACTTCCTTGCTTACAAATTTCCGATGCGTTTCAGATTTGGAACCGTTAGATCAAATTAACAGCGAGGCCCCCCCTGCAGAGTGGGTTTTGGGCTGAGTCACGTGGATGGGTTAGTCCCACATGAAGGGACAGGTGTTCCTTCTCTCTGGTGCTTGGGGGGAAGTGTGGGCCTGTGGGTGGGGGTGGGAGCAGGCCCTGGGAGGGTGCGTGGGGAGTGACCGTGTGACCATCCACTTGACCCGAATGCAGGCAGCGTGAGGGCAGGGTGTGGGGTATGGGAAGGGGTGAGGGTGTGAGAACACAATTGAGAAGCAAAGACCCCCGAGGGGTGGGAGCTGGGGCCAGGGAGCCGCGCTGTGAGCAGCTGGGGTTGAGACCTGGGGCCCCGTGGGCCCTGGAACTCCCTCCCCCTGCGTGGCAGACGGAATCTCGGTGGCTAAGGCAGGGAAGGAGGAGGGCGCTGTAGTCCGCTGACCTGGCCATTTGGAAGGAGTGTGGGAGGTGAGAGTGCTCCTGAGGGGAGGATGCATGTCGGGAGCGCCTGGCAGAGAAGCAGCAGACTGAGCGCCCCGCCTGCCCCAGACCCCTTACACAGGAGTTGCAGGAGCTGGCGTGGAGGTGGGCGCCCGCCCGCAGTCTCTCCCGCTGTGGGACCAGGAGGGGCAGGGATGCTGAGTGTGTGTGTGTGTGTGGGGGGGTTTCTGTTACAGGAAGCCCACGTGGCCTGGGAGTGGCCTGCGTCCATCCTCCTCCCACCTGGGCACTGTCTCTGCTTTGTCTGCCACCGTCCTCCTGTCCCACAGTCTGTGTCCCCCAAGCGATCACCCGCAGTCCTTCCCTGATGCTTTTCTCCCGGGGTCTTGCTGGGCCCTCACCCGGGTGTGACTGGTCCCAGTGCCAAGAAGAGCTTCTGGATGAGCCGGGAGATTGGCTGGGGCTTTCTAGCCGGGTCGTGTGGTCGTGCAGACTTGTCTCCGTGTAGATGCGTGGGAGTGGGGCTGCTTTTGTTTTGTGAAAGCTTTTCCTCCACAGCAGTCACTTGACCTTGTTTCTCTCTCCTTCTGTCTTGACAGTGTGTCCTATTCGGTTCACGTGTCTGAAGATTACCCAGGTATGGTTTTCTCCTTTTAACTTTTACCACAAATGCTTACGTCATGGTTCCTCTGCGTATGTCTTTCTTCTGGAGACGTGCTGTCTGTCACGGTGTTTGGGGGTGTTGGCAAGGGCCACGGAGAGGCACCGGAGCAGTCTGCTATGCCTGTGAGGGCCTATCCTCACCTGGATGCCGTCCGGGGTCCAGATAGTCCCCCTGGGAGGAGGGTCCTGGGCCCCGGATGGCGTCAGCCTCAGCATTCGCCTCCTTGCAGTGAACGTAAACATTTTTAAACCTGGTTCAGTTGTTGGTTTGGGAGCATAGTTTGACTTTTCACCATTAAAAAAAGAGGTAATGGTGTCACAGCCAAAGTGATGGGAGTGGCTAAACATCATAAACCTCCCCACCTCTCGGAGCAGACACACACACACAGTTCTCACAGCACTCCGGGGCCTTGGCGGCCTGGGAGTGAGAGGAGGAGCTGGGATGGGACCCAGTAACCCAGCGCCCCTGGGTGCCCTGCAGGAGGCTCCTCCACAGGCACGGCTGCGCTCAGTGTGTCCGTCCTGACACGCATGACCAGGCCCACACGGGCTCGCCCCGGAGCCAGGTTGTAAGAGCCCCGGAGACCCCCTCCCCCCTTTTCTAGAATGCCAACAAGCGTCTTCCTGTGGTCAGCCGGCTCTCTGGCTCCCCGTCATCCCAGCAGAGCCCGCCCCGCAGGCGCTGACACTCTGGTGACGTGGGGATGTCAGCAAGATGCTGATCACCAGTGAGTGACACCCAGACAGGGGCCGAAGCAAGCACTGCTGACGTGGCATAGATCACATGACTGGATTGGTTTACCCTAGGGCCGTGGTCGGCAAACTGCGGCTCGCGAGCCACATGCGGCTCTTTGGCCCCTTGAGTATGGCTCTTCCACAAAATACCATGGCCTGGGCAAGGCTATTGGGAAGCAGTGGTCTTAGAAGAAGTTTAAGTTTAAAACATGTGGCTCTCCAAAGACATTTCAATCGCTGTGCTGTTGAGATTTGGCTCTGTGGACTCATGAGTTTGCCGACCACTGGCCTAGTGAAAAGGGCATAATGTAAGAATTGAATGCAAAGAACAGCCGATTCTAACTGCCCGTGTTTCACGTACGCAGGGTGGGGCCAACGTGGGCGTACAGTGGTGAGAATGGAAAATAAGGGGACACGTAAGGATACAAGCGTGCACCCTGTGCTTCGCATACTCACACTGTACACCGGCGTTTGCCCACCCTGTGTGGGTCTGTTCCACTCCAGCGTTCTCACCAAGATGTTTAACAGCGTCACTGGTGTGATCTGTCAGGGCCATACATTGGAAACAAAATTCCAGTTCCTTTCCAAACGCAGCCATCTTATTCAGACTGTGTGATTGGGATCGTACTTTTCCAGTATAAAAGGACCAGGTTGATATAAGTAACTTTGGTGATATATACTTTGAATATTTTAACAAAATAGTTTAAGTTTATAATGTGTAGGAGGATGTTGTGAAACTTATTTTCTTAGCATTGTGCATTTTGAATTTTAATCCTGTAAGATCCAAGTCACCTTTTAAAATTTTGTAAATCATAAACTCCTTTCTGAAAACAGGAGATACTTTATGTATTACCTTTTGTTTGGTATGATCTCTGTGTTTTGAGCATAGTATTTCATCTTTTGTACAAATTTCACAAGGGGAATTACTTATTATTAAAGATAAGCGCATTTTTAAATAGCAGTATAAAAAATATTCTGGGAAGATTGTAGTGGAAGAACAAAGGGAAGATATATTGATAAAGAAAAAATATTTTTTTGTAGATGATTTTGCATTCAGCCCTTATGTATCATGATATAGAATGTTTTTGGTGCTAAATGTTTGCTAAGCGTTTTAGGAAATTAAAAGCCCCACTGCTTGTGGTAAATATTATAATTGTTGTGCTCCTCACCTGAGGCATCCATGAGCGGTGCAGGACTTTATTGCAAGGGATAGAAACCATGCCACAATTCAACCCCAACTTGGAGGCATGAAGTCTCCTGTGGCACAGGAAAGGCGGCGGCAGATGCCTGCGGCAAATCAAGGGAACCAGATGTTCAGCTCCCTCTTGTGGCCAAATGGAACCCCCCAATACAGAACATTATTGGAAACACAGTGTAGAAAAATTGAAATTGAAAAATAAAGCATTGGCTTTCATTTGTGCTTTTTAAAAATGGAATTCCTTTCTTGGGGCAGTTTGTAGTGAACTTCCAATATAATTTCATTCATAAAAATAAAGACCGTATACATATTGCCATGAATGCAGGGATCCGCGTATTCTGGGGTGGGGTTTGAATTGGCCCACGCAGCCAGTGCACTGTACGTGCAGTATTTTCATACACATAATGGAACTGACTTGACATGTCAGTCTTTGTAGGGACAGAACTGTCAGGACATACCATACTTGAAGAAGTGAAGCTCAGGAGTATTTTCCAAGGCCATGCCCTTTGGTGGTGAAACCAAGCCTGTAATTAAGCTTTGATTCCCATCCTACTGGAGAATTAGTCATCGTATTTCCATGAAGCTTCCTTTAAAATGCATATCAGTATGGTGATATTTTCCCAATCATTAAATTTTAATCTACATTTACTTGCATTACGAGTACAGTAAATGTGCTTGATTTCTCAGGTAGATGACATCATTTAAAACTTAAATGTTTGCTTTTCCTTTCCACTACCCAGACCTGTACTTCTCCTTCTCCCTGGGTGAGGACATCCAGAATGATGTTTAGTAGCAGATGTGAGTTTTGGCAGCTTTGTGTCTCTTCTCCAAATTAGGGAGTGTGCTTGCAATTGCTTTCTTTCAGAGAAGGAAGTATTCCTTTCCTCACTTATCATGCTTTTTTTTCTGTTTGTTTTTAGTATTAAATTTTTATCAACTTCTTGTTTGACATTTACCGAGATATCCTATATGCTTTCTCCTTTGAATAACAAGATGACATGTTATATTAGTATATCTTAATGTGGCTCTATAAGAATTATGTGCATTTTGTCATGTACTTTGTTATTAAAGACTTCAAATTGATAAAGGAATTAAACTATTTTTTTCATTTGCATTTGCTAGGACTTGCGAGCAAATCTTCCCGAGTCTGGGATGCTTTGAAGGGCAGTTCTAGGGCAGTTCTCTTCGCTTTCTGCCATGATTGGTCATGGATTGGTTCTGTTTTTCTGTTTCTTCGTCATTTTTTAAACACGTGTTCTTGAAAGCCTACTGTGTTGGTGAAATGTCCAGGTTTTTAGCATGCAGTCTATACATCTAAAGTCTCCCTCGTCTCTGCCTTTATTTCTTCTTCCTCTTGTTTTATGTTTGTTCTTGTCTTTCCCCCCCTAATTTACCTCAGGCTCTCCCCATTGATTTCCCTCCTTCCCCTTTCCTGTGTTATATGGCTTAATGATTAGCTCATCATCTAAGTTTAAAAATAGGGACTTTGCTTTGCCCTGTGGAAATGTGTCAGCAGATTCTTTCAAATTCAGGATTGTGCCACCCTGTGTATTTTTAAAGAACAGATTTGTTGTTTTATAATATTAATATAGTAAGTAACCTGTGCCATGTATTGAGACTCCTTTAAGAGTTTGCTTTAGAGAAAATGACCATTTGAAGGGGGTCTTTGTTGAGTCTTAGGTGTACATAACAGCATGTAAATGAGCGGAATACTAAATGCTATGCTGGCTCTTCAAGACACAGGGAAGAAGTAGAGTAGCCTCTGGTTCACTGTCCTTCTCGATGGGTCTCCATGGTAGCTTGTGTTCAGGAGGAAGATGTAAGTCACAGGTGACGGGTTTGCTAGGCAGGACCACAGACTCTTTCTCATCACCCTCTCCCTCTAGGGTGATGGATTCTTTCGTCCCTTTTATACATTCTACAGGGAATTGCAATCGTTGAGGGACAATATTTGCTATAAAGACATAAAGCATTGATTTTTGGATTCAGTCAGTTTCACCACTGCTAACTGTAGCATTAATATTTTACTTACGTAATTTCTCTGGGTCTTGGTTTCCTCATCTTTAAAAGAGGGACAATACATTGTCCGGCATTATCTTGTTTGCATCAAAATACACTGGCCTAACACACACAAATGCAAATTTTGTTATAGCAGTTACACCTCATTAGGAAACTTGGATTTTGATCAAACTAAAAAATGAAATGAAATAAAATAAAATAGGGATAATAATTGTTTGGCTTGGGGGTTGACCTGAATATTACATCTTATATTCAGGGGAAATATCCATATTATAACAACCGTGTAATTTCATTTAGAATTATTTCTCTTAGATCACACAGGGATGAATGATGGAATGACTTGGCTCAATGATGCTGCAGTTGAAATAAAAGCAATCATTTAAGTGATCCTTTTCCATGGCTCCCGCTCGTCCGCATACATCCCGGGCCTGCTCCCATGGTCTGGGGGAAGGGGAGAGAAAATGGCCCTACTCTCAACCGCCTTTATCAAGGATCTGTGGTCCTCAGCACGCACGGGCGCCAGAACCTCCCCATCCTCAACAACACGCACGTTCCAGGGCCCGGTGCACGCGCGCCAGAGCCTCACGCACGCGCGCCAAGGCCACATGTCCTGGACGACAGTCTGCAGATGAAAGAGCTGCAGCTCCCGGGCCACGTGGAGACTCCCATGAAGGGTTTGAGGAGGAAATGTCCTCATCCGCCCCTGGCTCACTGTTACCATGAGCAGCCCCGCACCCTCTGCGCCCGCCTTCCCCGTCTGCCCGCGGTGTGATGGAGTCACGGTCACAGCGGGGGTGACAGAGTGACGGTCACAGCGGGGGTGACGGAGTGACGGTCACAGCGGGGGTGACGGAGTGACGGTCACAGCGGGAGGAGGACGGAGTGACGGTCACAGCAGGGGAGGACAGAGTGACGGTCACAGAGGGAGGAGGACAGAGTGACGGTCACAGCGGGGGTGACGGAGTGACGGTCACAGCGGGAGGAGGACGGAGTGACGGTCACAGCGGGGGTGACGGAGTGACGGTCACAGCGGGAGGAGGACGGAATGACGGTCACAGCGGGGGAGGACGGAGTGACGGTCACAGCGGGGGTGACGGAGTGACGGTCACAGCGGGGGTGACGGGGTGACGGTCACAGCGGGGGTGATGGGGTGACGGTCACAGCGGGAGGAGGACGGAGTGACGGTCACAGCGGGAGGAGGACAGAGTGACGGTCACAGCGGGGGTGATGGAGTGACGGTCACAGCGGGAGGAGGACGGAGTGACGGTCACAGCGGGGGTGATGGAGTGACGGTCACAGCGGGAGGAGGACGGAATGACGGTCACAGCGGGAGGAGGACAGAGTGACGGTCACAGCGGGGGTGATGGAGTGACGGTCACAGCGGGAGGAGGACGGAGTGACGGTCACAGCGGGGGTGACGGAGTGACGGTCACAGCGGGAGGAGGACAGAGTGACGGTCACAGCGGGGGTGATGGGGTGACGGTCACAGCGGGGGTGATGGAGTGACGGTCACAGCGGGAGGAGGACAGAGTGACGGTCACAGCGGGGGTGATGGGGTGACGGTCACAGCGGGGGTGACGGAGTGACGGTCACAGCGGGAGGAGGACAGAGTGACGGTCACAGCGGGGGTGATGGGGTGACGGTCACAGCGGGGGTGATGGAGTGACGGTCACAGCGGGGGTGACGGAGTGACGGTCACAGCGGGGGTGATGGAGTGACGGTCACAGCGGGAGGAGGACAGAGTGACGGTCACAGCGGGAGGAGGACTGAGTGACAGTCACAGCGGGGGAGACGGAGTGACGGTCACAGTGGGGGTGACGGAGTGACGGTCACAGCGGGGGTGACGGAGTGACGGTCACAGCGGGGGTGATGGGGTGACGGTCACAGCGGGGGTGACGGAGTGACGGTCACAGCGGGGGTGATGGGGTGACGGTCACAGCGGGGGTGATGGAGTGACGGTCACAGCGGGAGGAGGACGGAGTGACAGTCACAGCGGGAGGAGGACTGAGTTACGGTCACAGCGGGGGTGACGGAGTGACGGTCACAGCGGGAGGAGGATGGAGTGACGGTCACAGCGGGAGGAGGACGGAGTGACGGTCACAGCGGGAGGAGGACGGAGTGACGGTCACAGCGGGGGTGACGGAGTGACGGTCACAGCGGGAGGAGGACGGAGTGACGGTCACAGCGGGGGTGACGGAGTGACGGTCACAGCGGGAGGATGGAGTGACGGTCACAGTGGGAGGAGGATGGAGAGAATGAGGTCAGACAGCCACTTCCCCCTCCACCACTGTCCTCTGGCCCCGGGTTGGCGGCCGCGGACGGAGCGAGGCCCGGTGTGAGGGCCTGCCGTTGGGGTTTGGCCTGTTTAGAGGTGATTTCATGTGATTGTCATGGGACCTGAACACGTGGTTGGTTTGCGTAAATTAAGCCAAAAACAGAAGTCAAAAGTGTTTTATTTTTGCCTCCGTACCACTCCAAATACAAACTGGTGAAAGTTTCCCAGAAAACGGTATGTTTAATTCGTCACCCTGCCCTTCAGCACGATGTGATGTGTGTCATTAAACTGCGTTCTCTTTTTCTTTTTAAAATTATGTCCATATTGATTTTTGCAGGAGAAGAAGGGAGAGGGAGAGAGCGAGAGAGAGGGAAACAGGGAGAGAAAGAGAGAGGGAAACGTGGATGTGAGAGAAACATCAATGGGCTGCTTCCCACACACCCACTCTGGGTCCCCAACCCCAAACCCGGGCATGTGCCCTGACTGGGAATCCACCAGCCACCTTTCAGTGCCCGGGCTATGGCTCAGCCAACTGAGCCACACTGGCCAGGGCCAAACTGTGCTTTCTTGGCTCAAATCTGACTGCTTCCAGTGACAACACTTTACATAAGCCGTTCCCTCCTTCATTTCTGAAACATTGTGATTTACTTGCCTTTTGATGTTTTAATATCAACAGCACAACGATAGAAATTTCTTTTGAGAGCCACAGTTTTTTAACCTTAAACTTCTTTTAATGCCACTTCTTCAAAATAGATTCAACCAGGCTGAAAACCGAGTTCTGGGCATGGGCCATGAATTTTCAATCGCGCTGTATATGTGTGCTCGCACGTGGTAATTAGTGGAAGAGCCACACTCAAGGGGCCAAAGAGCCTCATGTTGCTCGAGAGCCGCGGTTTGCCGACCACGGCTTTAGGCAAACCTTCGGAGACACTGCTGGTGGCTGTGCCCACTCTCAGCTTGCTCTGTGTCTCCCCTGTCGCTGCTCAGTGGCTCCTTCTGTTGCCTTCATGCGTCCTTCTCATTCTCCTTTCTCCACGAGTTTGCTTCAGGGAGTACGCTGTGCCCAGGGAGGAACTAAGTCTCTGCAGAGGCAGGCAGCTTTGAACCAGTTGGTCTCTTCACAAGGTTTTAAGAAATTTAGAAACTGCCCTGAATGGAGGGCTTTTTGCACCCTTTCCCGAAAGCCCAAGATTCTGGGCAGAGGAGACTCCAGAGAAAGACCAGAAAAAAACAATGTGTGCCATGTCTGTTCCTGAAACTGTGGTCCCACTTGTGACCCAGGAAACTCTCGCGTGAAAATGAAATAAGGCAACATCTCTAATGAAAACAAATCTAAGTAACGAGGCAAACCTTCTCCGTTTCAGATCTAATCCTCACGCGTGCACGTGGCCTCTCTCCTCTCTGAACACACTTGACAGCCTGTGTCTGCTGAGCCTCCTGTGGCTGGGCCATGCACACGTGAGACTCTCTCTCCTCACATCTCAGGGTCTGAAAACAGCACAGATGTTTCTTTGGAAATAAAGTGATGACTTAGATACCTGTCAACTAAACATCATGTTCTCGCTGCACTGACACAATATTGTGAAAACTTGACTGGAGATCTTTGATTGTGCATCTAGACAGTCATCTGAAGAGTCATTCCCCTTGCAAAAATTAATCCAGGCTTCAGTTTGTTGTGTGTAAGGGGTATTCTGTACCTCTATTTTTATATTTAAAATTCACATATTTTATACATCATTCAGCCTAGGAGGGGGCCATTTTGTTACTGAATTAATAAAGTGTTTGTTAGACAGCTATTTCACGTATGTCTTGTGATCATCAGTGAGCAAAGTAGGATAAACAGTTCTGCATTCTGTTGTATTAGCATGTACTTGAAGATCAGGATTTATCAGGGGAAAGTCCTAAATTTATAAAATAATGTTTTCCCAGAGGAAACGAAAAATGCATAAGAAGCAGAATAATTACTCTGTGGAGTAATGAAGTGTCCCATGCGTTTGACTTGGGTTGTGTTATTTAGATGAAGTTAGTTTGTGGAAGAAGAAGTGGGAGACTTCGTATCAGTTCAAGAACATCCCTTATTTTTGTAAAGCATATGGTTGATTGTCTAACCACTATGCTGTACACCTGAAGCCAACACAAAGTAATATGAAAATTAACCATCACTGGAAAATAAAAATTAAGAAAAAGAAACAACATGTATGTCAGAGTGACCAGGGAGTAAGATGTACAGCAGAAGCTCTATCTCAGACTCCTTAGGGACTTGCTATGTTGTCTTTTGGTGGCACCTGGGGTCCTGGTGAGCTTCTTTCCTCAGCTCTGCTTTCTGCCTGGAGAGAGACACCAGGAAGGCCCCTGCTCAGTGAGTTGGGGCAGCCTGTTGCATCCAAAGGATTCCTTACCACAGATGAGCCATTTTAGATGTATGTGGACAGTGTCTGTCCCAAAGGCTGTATTTCCCTAGGACAGTGGTCAGCAAACTGTGGCTCTTGAGCCACATGCGGCTCTCTGGCCCCTTGAGTGTGGCTCTTCCACAAAACACCACGGCCTGGGTGAGTCTATGTTGAATAAGTGGCATTAGAAGAAGTTTAAGTTTAAAAAATTGGCTCTCCAAAGAAATGTCAATCCTTGTCCTGTTGGTATCTGGCTCTGTTGACTAATGAGTTTGCCGACCACAGGAGGAGTCATTCACAACGAGTTTACACATACGTTGGCAACTTACTTCATTGTTTTCTGACTTACTAGAACAACAGTGTGTGCTTCGTGAGTGTTAGAGGTGATAAGGACATAACTTTATATTTTTATAAAGGATGTATTTCTTTTTAAGTTACTATGCCTTTAATTATCTATACTTCTTTGCAGATAATACATATGTGTCAAGTTCAGAAAATGATGAAGATGTATTAGTTACTACAGAGCCAATTCCAGTAATTTTTCATCGACTAGCAACAGGTAATAAGAATACACCATTTTTTGTCTTAGGCTAATATTTATTTGGTTATTAGGTAGCTTTGTGTTTTGGTTTCCTTTAGCCCATATAACAGGTAATAAATCTTTAGCGTTTAGAAATCTGGTTCTCCATCCAAATTTTCTATCTCAGGTGCTTTATTTTATTTTTTATTTTTTGACAGTTGTTTAAGTGCATGCATTTATTGTACTTTAAAAAGTCTTATTTAAAGGTATTTTGTTGATATTTGTTTATTTGAAAATATTTTCATACGTAATGACAGTGCTAGACAAACTGAATATTTATTTGACAAGCATCATGAGGCATTGTAGATCACATGATATATATATATATATATATATATATATATATATATATATAGAGAGAGAGAGAGAGAGAGAGAGAGAGAGAGAGAGCTGAAAGAGTCTGTATAGTGGCATTCTAGTTTGACCATATTTTTATGAGCAATGAAAAACCAGAATAGCTTGTATATTATGTAACTCCCCAACATAATATAATTTCAGAATCTTCCTTAATGTTCTTGCAAAAGGAATCACCTAAGAGGTATTTTTATGTTGAAACTTACGAATGTGTGTTAATAGTATACTAAAAACTAACATGATTTTTTAAATTTATACCTTTCAGAGTTAAGAAAAACAAATGACATTAACTGTTGCTTATCCATAAAATCCAAATTACAGAAGGAAAATGGGGAGGTATGTACATTATATTTTGTATTTATTTTAAAAGATAAAACCTATTTTAAATTTACTGTCAACGTCATCATTGCTATTTAGGTTAAGATTACAAATGGTGAATGAAACTCAAACCCTGTGTCTCCGGGACTTACTGTGTGGGAAGGGCAGTGGCCTCAAATGAACTTCTTTTGTGGCTGGACAACGGGAAATGGGACTTAGGAACCTCAGGGGTTTAATTCCATGCAAATAGTAATCACTCATTCTCCTGTCTGAGTCTCAGAACACTCCTTTTCTTGGGGTCTGGCACGAATTCCACTCGCACCTGTGACGGACTAGACGAGGACTCGCCCTCCTCCAGCAGCTCACAGGGTGTCACTGGTGAACGTGACCCTCCAGCTGAGGTAGCCGAGAGTGAGGGGCTATGCTTCCGGTTATTCCCAGCCAATGTCAACCACAGGGGACATCAAGCTTCCCTCCTCCCCTTCGAAAATGTCACCTGAAGCTATAAATACCAGGCATTAAACAGCCCGAGTGCCATGGAGCCATCGGTTCTTGGGTGTAAAACCATACACTCAACTCGACACCTTTCACGTTGTAGGGTTCACCGGCACCGCTGCGTTAGCCATGCCGGCGCTGACACCAGGAGCGGTGGCATTTCACCAAGCCCAGATCCTCGCTCCCAGGCTTTTGTTTTCCTGAAGAGTCTGAAATCTGGCCTGTAGATTCAGGGATGGTTATAAAACATGGGGTCAACAGGCTCTTCCGTCTGAAGGGAGCCACCCGCCTTCTTATTTCAACATAAGTAGGGAGCAGGGATGTAGTAACTATTGGTAACCACGCGTTCATGCAGATGGATTTCCGTTGTGTGTGCTTTAGACGCATTAAGGATATGGTTTCGTTAATTAGAAACTCAACCTTCAAGTTCAAGCAAATTTAATTAAATGTCCTTTTGAGTCTGAAATTGAAAGCAGTTTCTGTATTCGGAAAGTTTTTTTTTTTTAAATAAATGTGATTCATATTTATTTTCATAATTTGATTTTTTAATTATCAGATTCAGGCGTCTTTTCTTTCATGCCATTGTGTAGAGTTGGCAGTGGGAGTGAGGACCATCTGTGACAATAATGCTGAGAACCTTTTTAATAAAAAAATTGAATCGGTGCAAATGAAAGCAATGCAAAATAATATGGAATGCAAACTGTAATTGAAAAGCAAAATGTACAAAATTGAATCAGCATGAGCCTGTCAGCTGTTTCATCAGAACAAACGCAAAGCTGTAATTGCTGATATGTGGTTTCTGATGTAGACATAAAACATCACACGAATGAACCAGGATAAGCAGAGGAGAAGGTTAGAAGTGCATAGAGCTCACTGAATGCCCCACATGGCCGCCTCCTGTCTGTCCTGTTCTTGGCTCATGTGCACCCAGAACGTTCTCCCAAAAAGGACATGCAGAGACCCCCCTGTCACGGCCTCTGGCTACTTTCTCTTCGGGAAGCATACGAGTTTGACCACTGAAGTTGTCCTCTCGCTCTATAATTTTAAGGAGTCAAGACAGAACAGTGCGGTGGAAGAAGACTCAGAAGGGGATAACGACTCTGAGGAGTTTTATTATGGAGGACAGGTAAGCGCACGGGGCCTCCAGCACCCCTCCCCGAGGGGCAGCGCCTCCTGTGTGCAGGCGGACGCTGTGCCCGGGGCCTGGGAGGCCGCGTGGCCCTCAGGGTCTGTGGCTGACGGGGGGCATCGGTACCGCTCACCACGTTCCCCTGCCCCACACTCTCAGAAGTGAAGGGGGCTCTTGCGGTTCTTTGACTGTCATCGTTCATTGACATGGACTCTGTCTTACTTCCTGATGGTGACTCTACACACAGCCCTTCCTCATGCTTTTGACGGACAGTTCTTTTTAAAAAGAATATTTTATTGATTTTTTACAGAGAGGAAGAGAGAGGGATAGAGAATTAGAAACATCAATGGGAGAGAATCATCAATCAGCTGCCTCTTGCACACCTTCTCGTGGGGATGTGCCCGCAACCAAGGTACATGCCCCTGACCGGAATCGAACAGTCTGCAGGCCGACGCTCTATCCACTGAGCCAAACCGGTTTCGGCTGACTGACAGTTCTTAAGTACACAGGGCTCGGTCCGTGTTTTGAGATGATGACAGCTCCGTCTTCAGTAGAAGAAGGTTCTCCTTTATAAAAACCGATGGGCCTAGTGCCTGAGCAGGCCCAGGATTGACATCCCTGTCTTCCTTCTCTCACACGGATGCCAAGTGCTTGCTGAAAACTTGTTAGGAACCAAGGTCGTCCTTCGCGGACGTGGAAGTGGCATCGCCACGTAGGCGCGTACAGAAAAGCCTTCCTTCTGCTGCTCCCGGAGAATGCCAGGCTTTTCACGGGGCGATCGGGGTTAGGACACGGCTGTAGAAGGCGGCTTGTTCCGTTTCTCTCAGCCTCTCCATCACTGGGCTGCAGAGTGGGACAGAATAGTGAGAAGGTAACGTGTTAAAAAGGCGCTTTGAAGCCAGTGTAGTTATCACACGGAAGAGTGCAGGCCAACTTGTCCATTCCGAACGGACACTCGGTAGCTGGTCTCCCAGCACCTGCCAGGCCGTGGGGACGGACGCAGGGGAAGCAGCGATCTGTGCCCAGGCCTGCGACTCCGGGACCGGGCGGCCCTGCCGCCGGGCAGGCTCACCCTCCGGGGCCCACAGGGGCCACCCAGCTCCGTGCCGCGGGGACGGGCACGCTTCTCTCCAGCCCAGAAACTCAGTCGGAAGCTTTCCAGGTCACCTGCCAGCCCTTCTCTGCGTGCCTTTCACAAGTGCATGTCCTCTGTGCAGAGCAGTCTAGTCTGACTTTGGAGCACAGTCAGCTCTGCTAGACGTGGGGAGCCTGAGTCGCTGGAGGCTGGGCTGCGGGTTATCCGTGTTTGTGGACGAGGGGACAGCGGAGGGGCCCCCTCCAGACCCGCTCTGTGGACGGCATCCTCACCCCCCCCCCCCCACCTGCAGGTGAGCTTCGACGGGGAGCTGCGCAAGCACCCGCAGCTGGAGGCCGACCTGTCAGCGGTGCGGGAGCTGTACGGGCCGCACGCCGTGTCTCTCAGGTAAGGCCGAGGGCGGCGGGGCGGCCGTCGGTGGGGGGGCCGGTGGGGGTGACGTCAGTGCCCGTTTCCTTGGGCTCCAGGACGCTGGAAACCGTCTGGGAGCTTCGTGTGCTCCTGCTTCCACAGGACGGCCTCGCATTGCCGTGTGGGCTGCGTGTCCTGTGTGCGTGGATTGATGCCACCGACGGCAGGAGAGCTGGTTAGCGAGCAGAGCGCGTGCTGCTAGGACAGGCTTCAGCGGGTCCCCCAGTTCCGATGGCAGTCGGGGCCAACGAGGCCCGGCTGCTGTCACCACACATGCCTGCGGGCAGCACGAGGAGATAGCATGCCCACGGCCGCCAGGGCCCGGCCGCTGCTCCTGCCCCAGAAGCAGGAGGGAGACTTCCTGGCTGTGCACAGGCTGTACCTGAGCGGTGTGCGTCTTCCCCTGCGGCCGCTCAGTATGTCCTTTGGCGGTGCCTTTCCTGACCGTCGTTATTCGTTTTCATCACCGGGAAGAGCCCGCCCTCCGCTTGACCTCTCTTTTCTCTCCTTAATGTGAGGACCCCCGTACACCTGGGGTCCCTCCCTGAGCGAGCTCAACGGCTGCAGGTTCCGGGTTCCAGCCCCCGGGCCCCGGCCTCCCGGCCTTTACCCCCAAACGGGAGCCGGTCCTGCCGCGCACCTGCCTGCTTCCTCCTGGCTCCGGGCGCTGGCATGGCCGCTTTCTTCTTTCCTCATCGAGGCCGTGGTCCGCTCACCCCTCGGCCTTCCCTGGGCCCGGCCGGGCGGCTCTGCCTGAGCCTCGGGCACTCCCGTCACGCTGGGCTCTGCCCTCCCTCCCTGACCTGCTCCCGCCTGAACGGTGTTATTTAATTCATTTATTGCTTAGGGTATTACATATGTGTCCTTATCCTCCCAGCCCCCCACTCCTGCCCTCACACCGTGTGTCTGTGTCTGTGTCCATTGGTTAGGCGGGTAGGCATGCACACGAGTCCTTTGGTTGATCTCCCCCCTTTGGTGTTTTGTTTTGGTTGGATTTCAATCCTGCTTGCATCCTGGTGGTTTGTGCAGCATGGGCCTGTCTGAAACTCATACGTGAGTGGGTTCTTTGTGGGATCTTTGGGTTCTGGGTGGGTTCTGTGGGTTCCGGGCGGTTCTCAGGGGCTGCCTCCACGCCCCGGTTCTGATCTCTTCGCTGGACACAGCGGGTTGTGAGACCGAACCAGCACGTTCCGTGAGGAAGCGCAGCAGCTGCAGGTGATGCCTAATTCCGAGTGCTTCTCTGAAAGCCACACCTCCCCAGCCACGGGGAGCTGGGGCTGTGCACACCCCCTCTACCCCCCCGCCCCACCCCCGAGGTCTAGGCTGCTGTAATGGAGGGAGACTGATTATGTGGGAAAAGCACATCTTTACCATTTTCCAGGTTTTAGCAAATTAGCTGCGATCGTTGCACTGCGGGTCCCTCCTGTGGCTCCGGGCAGGGCTGTTCTGGGAGGTGCTTCTGAGGGAGTGAGTGAAGGAGGCAGTGAGAACTCCCCCAGCTGGCCCCAACAATGACTTTTTCACAACGACTGCTTGAAAGCTTAAAACTCTCATTGCAGCTATGTAACCCCCTCCCCCACTAAAGAGAAAAAGCCGGGGGATATGGTTAACCACCGAGACAGCAGCACAGACTTAGCTTCTTCCTGAGAAGCACGTGGTCCGGTTGGAGGGCGGCCTGCGCCGGTGTTGACTGCTCTTAGAGGCCAGACGTTTAAAAACACCTTGTTTCCACGCTGCCGAGGCCTCACTCACACTGCACATACAGATGGCATTGCTTGTGTTTTCCTTCAGCAGGCATTGATGACACACCTCTGATAATCTCTACTATTTCCCATTATTGGCGAAATTATGGACCCTTTATCAACTGTGGAAATTAGACAGATATTTGGAACTTTGTTTAAATGACGTCATAAATGGCTGTGCTTATTTCCCTCCCTTGCTTAAATCACTTACCCGTTTTGATCCAATTCAAATCTCCACCAACGCAGGCCATGTTCGTGCCTGATCTAGATTTCCTCTAGATTCTCTCCAGCTCTGTCCGGAGGACGTTTCCAGATTTACAGCCTCCCAGAGGCCTGGTGCGTGAAGGTGACTCTCAGCAGGACGAGAGTGATTTTCTCAAATGAAAAGGAAGGTACCGTCTAGGCCCATGGTCGGCCAACTGCAGCTCTCGAGCCACATGCGGCTCTTTGGCCCCTTGAGTGTGGCTCTTCCACAAAATACCACGGCCTGGGCGAGTCTATTTTGAAGAAGTGGCGTTAGAAGAAGTTTTTTTAAAAAAAATTTGGCTCTCTGAAGAAATTTCAACCGTTGTCCTGGTTGATATTTGGCTCTGTGGACTGATGAGTTTGCCGACCACTGGACTAGACTCAGGCACTGAGGGCTGGACGTGGGGGAGGGGGAGGGTTAGGCGCCAGGTCTGGGCCTCATCTTCCTTGCGAGGCTCTAACTCTGTCGAGCACAGGCTGTTCTAATGAGCTGTTCTCTCACTAATTGAGGTTTATAAGAACTTAATGGGGTTTGAAGAGCAGAAGCACCTCAATATGCATACTAGGCTATTTGGTGTCTGTTTTTTTCATGCGACATCTGATGAGGTGGGCAGCCAACCAATCTGAGCCCTCTGTGAGGGACAGCCACCTCCACAGAGGCAGGCCCGTTGGGAAAGGGTGAGGGGGAGACAGGAAAAGCGGCTGAGGATGCATTTGTGAGAACCGGTTCTTTCCATTCCACCCAGCCATGTCCCGGAGCAGAGCTGGTTGTGCGGAATCTTAGCCTCCTGTGGGACGGGCGTAGTTCCGTGCGGACGTGATTAACCCGTGACTAGCCTGCCTCGGTCTCACCTGGAGCCGTGCTACAAAATGAGGACGTTTCATGTTTTTCACTGTGAATTTACTGCATAACCTTCTATACATATAAAAGCCTAAGCAGCCATTACAACTGAATGACCGGAATGACCAGAATGATGCACACTGACCACCAGGGGGCAGGCGCTCAATGCAGGAACTGCCCCCAGCTCGCAGGCCCCGATCGCTGATGGGGCTTGCTGGCCAACCTCCCAGTCTCTCCCTGGGCTGGCAGGTCCCAATCACCCAGTCAGGGCCGGGTCCCAGGCTGGGACATGAAACCAGGGTGGTGGTGGCAGTTGAGGGCAGCGAGGGAAGGAGGAGAGGAAGAGATGGAGAGGGGAAGAGATGATGAGGCAGGGATCCCTAGCCAGGCCTAGGGAACCCACCCATGCACCAGTTTTGTGCACTGGGCCTCTAGTGTACTTATAAAAACACTTGATTCATCTCCTTCCTCCTCCTCCCCCCCCGGATTTCTGCTGTCACATACGGTTTCCAGGTGAAAGTTTGCACATGCTGTTTGTCGTCTGGGGGTGGTTTAGTCCCGGCTCCCTCACCCGTAGGAGTGTCTTGAATGTTGTCAGCAGGCTGTGTCCCTCATCAGGCTGCCTGGCGCTTCCTCTCTCCCGCCTCACTGTGCACATTCAGCACATTCACTTCTCGTGTTTACGAATAGCGTGCCAGAGGTCAGGGTCAGAGCATGGTGGCCACTGGCCGCTGGCCCTGCCGAAGGGCCCATGAGGTGCACATGGTGCCTTTTAAAGGCTGTGGGGGGGCCACCCAGACGGCAGGCGGAATACATGACAGCGGGTCTGTGCGCCTCAGAGCCTAGCATAGGTACTACCTGGCCTTTCCTGACCCACAACCCGAGGCGCAGGAGCATGATTCATGCACTTGCACCTTATTCTTGTCCTCGCCTCCAGATAACTGCGTAACTCGATTGGCATATTTTCACATTTGAATTTGCATAAGGTTATAAAGGTTCTTACTCTGAAAACCCAGATGTTGTGACCCATGCTATTAAAAAAAAAACTGCTGCCTGAATAAATTTAGCCTTTCTTTTAACCTTTAAAAGTATTACTAGGAAAGAATGAAAAGAACGATTTTTTTTTTTTAATAATGAAAACGTGCTCAGTGTTTGCATATATTTTTGAGGGGAGAATGTAGGAAGCGGAGAGGCTGAGTTATTGTATTTGAAATGCTGCAATTTGTCCTAGGCATCAAAAAGACCGCCTGGATTCCTTTGTTCATTGAGTTACATGAACCACTTAGTCATTAAACACGCTTTCTCTGAATTCCACAGAAGTGCCACAGCTTGTACTGTGTTAGCATCACTCGAATATACGTGCGATGCATTGGCATTTGTGGCAAGGGGGGAGGCCCGGGGGAGGGGTCCCTCTTTTCCGAGTCCAGCTCGGAAAGAGAGATGATCCGGTTCTTGGAGTAGAGGCGGCCGGGGATTGAGAAATAAAAGAAAGAAAGAGAGAGAGAGAGAGAGACAGAGAGAGAAGGAAAAAGCTGGAACCGGTGGGACCGCTGCCCTCTTCTGCTAGAGAGACAGTGACCAGAGGGGATGCGGTGAGTTTATTTCCCATTCCACATACTAAGAAGTTTTACCAAAATCAGGACAAAGGAGATTATTTGCATTCCTGGTGCTTGACTGGATTTACATATCAAAACCCACTCCCCACATCTGGGCAAAGATAAGACTCAGTGCTGAGAACACGTCTGCCTTTTTGGTACTATGGGTAACCAAGACTTGGCTTTGCCTGTCGCCTTGGGTCCAGCTGGCAGCCATTAAGGAAGAATGCCCATGTGCCTCCCTGGTGCTTTCTCCGACATTTTCATCAACTACTGAACTGTGTGCCACCTGCTGTGCTCAGCAGAGTTGAGGGTGGGCATGAACTCAGTACCTGGCGTTCCCACTGACTTTTCAAAAAGTTTATTGTTGAAAGCATTAGAGGTGTCCCCCCTTTCCCCATTGGCCCCCTCCACCTCGCTCCCGCCCCTCCTAGGCCTTTACCATACCACTGTCTGTGCCCATGGGTTAGGCCCAGAGGCACCAAGGTCTCCACTGACTTTGTACCTGCCCTTGGGCAGCTGGTACCTCCCTGAACCTCCGTGGTCTCATTTGGGAACGAGGGCGGCAGTGGTGTGCTTGTGGGAAGGTGTGGGGGGGCCCTGATGAGGTCCTCCCTTAATGTCCGACCTGGTTTCCACACAACAGGCAGTTCCTCCAAAATTGAACTGAAGCACCCGCATAAATAAATAAATAAATAAATAGGACAAATGTATTTGAATCCCAGCTCCCTCCGGAGTGAGGGGGGCTGGCTGACTTTATCGCCTGGGGCCTCGGTCCGTGCATCTGTGAATTAGTGCATGTGATCACGTGATCAGGTGTGTGAGCTCCTGGGAGCAGCTCTGGCATCAAGGGCTCCCTCAGTATTGGCCATTATCGTCCGTCACGTCTGCTCTCTCTGCAATTGGCTGGGTGTAGCATCTGAAACCAGACTTTTATAGAAATATAAAAAATAGAGATTAGGATAATAGTATATGGAGAATCTAAACACCATTGTTTTCATGCTGTTAACCAAAAAACCAAAAAACAAACAAACAAAAAATCCTCAAACCATTGAAACCTGGAAAGAATTTTTGTGAGTTTATTTGAGCCAAAACTGTCGACATATGCCGGGAAGTAGAACCTTTACGGATTGAGATAATGCTCTGGAGAATAGCGGGTTACATCTATATTTATACACTGAAATCAAAGGAAAGGGACGTAGGTGAGTTACATGAAATTCATTGGCGATAGATTAGGGACGGGGGACAGAGCAAAGCGGGGAAACCTCTGGGATAGGATAATAGGTGAAATGATGGACATGAACTTTTACAGAGATGGACACAGGATACTGTAAGGTAATTAACAGTTGACAATTAACTTGATAACATAACAATGAGGGAATGTCCAGGTGCCATTGGTTGTGCCCTGAGAGGTCTGCGGGGGAGATGGGGAAAGGAAATTACAAGTTACCCAGACACCTCACAGATATGTTATCTTAGAGGCAAGAAGGCAGATGGGCTCAGGAAAGAAGATCTGAGTTGATCTTTTTCAGGGAAAATATCAGCTTGGACATGACTACCCACTATAAACCTGTTTGTAGTTACATATTTAATTTCCAAACCATCCTTTGTGGTTACTTTAGGTCTGAGTTTGCAAGACTGCCACGCAGGCCTCCCCTGAGCTTGTCAGATTAGCATGTGGCTCTTTTCGTCCACAATGGTATACTCACTGTTAACTTAAAAAAAATGCTGGTTTATGTCTCTCCCCGGGCTGGAAAAGGTTGGTCTTTGCAATGTCTTAGTGTGGAACATTCCTATTTTAGTTTTGATGTGTCAGACTTTCAGAGCTGCCTGTGAAAACAGGGCCTGCTACGTGGCAGACACTGGTGTCTCACATGGAAGGAAAATTCCCAGACAGGTTATTGGGGCCGTAAGCTCTCCCCGCCCTCCTCCCCTCAGAACCGCCTCCAGCCTCTGGAGGCAGCTCTGCACCTGTAGCGCACAGTGAGCCAGACAAGCCGGCGAGCGGACTGTGATGTGCTCCAGAGAGCAGGGGCTTCGAACCTGGGACCAAACAGCTCTGGGGTTGACACATGCATGTGCCGGTGTCCAAAGGCGGGAAGGTGTCTAGATCCATGGTCGGCAAACTGCGGCTCGCGAGCCACATGTGGCTCTTTGGCCCCTTGAGTGTGGCTCTTCCACAAAACACCACGGCCTGGGCGAGTCTATGTTGAAGAAGTGGCGTTAGAAGAAGTTTAAGTTTAAAAAATGTGGCTCTCAGAAGAAACGTCAATCGTTGTCCTGTTGATATTTGGCTCTGCGGACGGATGAGTTTGCCCAACAGTGGGCTAGATGATTGCAGTAGGTCCTAGGAGACGCATCCAGCCACATGGAGTCCGGTGAATCAGGTCCACAGGCATTTCCGAGCTCTCTGGTCATCAGGGACGAGGGATCATGATTAAATTTTTAATTTAAAGTAACCCAGGACACCCCATCTCTTAAGGAAATTGAAAATATTGACGCTAACCTCTGCTTCCAGGGAGTACGGAGCCATTGATGACGTAGATATTGATCTGCATGTTGATGTCAGTTTTCTTGATGTAAGTATCAATTCATGCCATGTGATGGCTACCTTTAAAAAACGCTCATTTTTATTGGAGGAAATCTAATTTTTGTTATAGTGCTATTAGTAATGCATTGACTTTTTCAGGATGATTTATGAAAAATGCTACGATTGGCTGAAGAAACAGATTTTATATATATACATATATATGTAAATATATGTATATAATACATATATATTTGTGTCGATTTTTAAATATACTCTGAAATTTGCAGTCTCTTAATTCAGTGCTTCAGTATTTCTTTAAGTTTTCATTTTATTTTCACGCAAAAAGGCAAAAATTAAAAGTACTTTGGTTTTCTTTTCATAAACCATTGGTTTTGCCATAATTTGTAGGCCTTAACGATTTATGCATTTCTTCAAAATAATTTAAATATTTTTAAATTGGGAAAATACATCAAGGCTCTACAAGATGACTAATTCATCTTTACAATATATTTATTTGCACAGGAGGAGATTGCTGTGGCTTGGGAAGTGATTCGAACAGAACCTATAATTGTCCGACTACACTGCTCACTCACACAGTATTTAAATGGCCCAGGTTGACTTTATTTCTCTATTATTTTGAATATTCAGTTGTGCATTGTGCATTAAGCAAGATGACTGTGCATTTGGTAATTTTGAGAGTAACTGTGGCTGTCTTGATAATGATATTTAAGCACACAAAGATGGTTTACTGCCGGTATGACTACTAGGAAGAGAACCATGTACCATTTAGTTGTATAGATTTCAGAAGTTGACAAGTGTCTGGGAAATAAGCACATTAACACCTAACAGAGAACTTTGCGTATGGTAGAAGCTCAAATCCTGTCTTTAGATCCTGAGATTTAATTTTAAAAAATATATATATTTTATTGATTTTGTACAGAGAGGAAGGGAGAGAGATAGAGAGCTAGAAACATCAATGAGAGAGAGTCATTGATCAGCTGCCTCTTGCACACCCCCTACTGGGGATATGCCCACAACCAAGGTACCTGCCCTTGACCGGAATTGAACCCGGACCCTTCAGTCCCCAAGCCGACGCTCTATTCATTGAGCCAAACTGGTCTCAGCCTGAGATTTAATTTTAATGCATGTGTCTGTCACCTCTGACTCCTGGTGAACTGAGCCTCAAGGTAACATATTTCTGGTTTTGAAAATGGAGATCATCATCTTAGTTTTTGTGTTGTGGCCCCTTCGCCAATGACTTTGTTGCATCTCAGTTGATAGCTGTTTACGACCAAGGATCCTATACAAACCTTTGCCAGTTAAATTCCTTAAAAGAGGAAGGGAAAAGAGAGAGATAGAAACATCAGCGATGAGAGAGAATCATGGATCGGCTGCCTCCTGCACGCCCCCCATGTGGGGATGGAGCCTGCAACCCGGGCCTGTGCCCTGACCAGGAATCGAACCGTGACTTTTTGTTTCATAGGCTTCCATTCAATCACCGAGCCACACCGGCCGGGCTGGTCACCTCCTTTCCATATTTGTCTGACATGTTCTATTTAAATAATCAATCCTCAATATAAGTCACAGAGTAAGTTATATGACTTAATGGTAGGCATAGACAAATAGATGTTTTTTTTAAAAAAAAATTTTGTTTATTTCAAATTTATATAAATGTAATAAAGAAGAAAAATAATTACTCACAATCCCGCTAACCGAGAGAACGGTGAATAGTTTGTTTCCTGTACATGCGTGGATGACTTCATACAGGCTGCATTGAGCTGGTAACGCATCGTATGTTGTCCTGGGCCTCTCCACAGTCACCGAATCTCCTGAAACGGGATGATCTGTAGCATCTGTGCGGCATTCCTGCTGCCGCTGTGTGCTCTGCCCTCTGTAACATTGACATGCATCCCTAATTCTCCTCTGATGGCGGCGAGAGGAGAAGAAGCCCTTGGCAGAGCGTGTTTGTGTCTGAGTTAGCGGGTCAGAGCGTGTTTGTGTCTGGATTAGTGGGGTCTAAGAGTGTTTGTGTCTGGGTTAGTGGGGTCTGAGCGTGTGTGTGTCTGGGTTAGCGGGGTCTGAGCGTGTTTGTGTCTGAGTTAACGGGTCAGAGCATGTTTGTGTCTGGATTAGTGGGGTCAGAGCGTGTTTGTGTCTGGGTTAGCGGGGTCAGAAACAAAACTGGGCCAGTTCACCTGTTCCCCAACTCCACGCTGAGACGAGAACGTGGCATGCCTTTATGGGAGCTGACCATGATCTTCGACTCTAGGCAGAGATTCCCCTTCACGTTATCCCTTCAGAGACTTGTCACGATTGCATGGTTTTAGAAATTCTTTAACCATTATGTGTCAGTTCGTGTTTAGGTGGTTTTACCGCTCAGTGTCACGCACCTAGGATTAGAACTCCATCATTCAATGTCTTCATCTCTGTTAGTTGGCTTACATGTTAACGGTTTGTAAGCCAAAGGAACATGAGGGTTTTGTCTTCTGTCTTTTGTCTTCTCATATCTGAGAACAACCCTTTGACCAGCTTGACCACGTGTAAACTTATGGGGCCCTAACAGTTCCCCCCAACAAGCAAAAATGCCCTAGAAAAAACCATGCTACTTTATATCTGAAAGTGTTTTAGTTTTGTTTCTTTGTAAGAAAACTATTTTGGTTCTGTTCATATTTGTTATATGTACTTACTGGACTATTTTCTCTCTTTTATTTTCAAAGTATATTTTTATTGATTTTTTACAGAGAGGGAGAGGGATGGAGAGTTAGAAACATTGATCAGCTGCCTTCTGCACACCTCTTACTGGGGATGTGCCTGCAACCAAGGTACATGCCCTTGACCGGAATCGGACCTGGGACCCTTCAGTCTGCAGGCCAACGCTCTATCCACTGAGTCATACCGGTTAGGGCTATTTTTATGTCTTTCAAATTGATCGACTTAAGTCTTAAGTCACCCAAACGTTACAGTTGTTCCTCTGGAATCCCTTGCCCTGATGAGCATCGATGGTGTCTGACGCCTCTGCCTTCCACGCTTTCGCCGTCTGACTTAGTGCCTCATCCTTCTCCCCGAGAACATGTAACTTTATTTCATTAAGCGAATGTTCTCAGGATTCAGCCTTTGACTGAATGTCCCCTTCTGTTTTTAATTTGACTCCCATCTTCACCGATCCTGTTTCCTCTCTCCCATCAATCGCATTCATTTTATCTATGCGACGTTATTCTGAATTTTGTTGGGAACGTAAATCAAGAATCCCCCAAGATTGTTTACTTTATTCCCGGAGATGGGGTTTGGCTGTGCTCAGTGTGGAAGCAGGTACTGAAATGCACTTCTTTCAGAAATTAGTGTGATTTGGGCCTGATTTCTTCCATTAAGATAATTTCCACGTATGGTAAGCAGCCCTCCCCAACCCAAATTATAAGAGACAAGGAAAAATGGAATACCTTCACCTTTTTGAAATGTGAAAATGCTTTATAGGTGTTCTCTGTGGAATACTCCTTAAAACCATTGAATGGTGGGTTGTGGGTGACCTTTCTGAAAAGTTTTTAATCTCACACACACAGTTATGAATGGACAGAGTGCATGTATCTCGTAGAAATATGAAGCCCATGACAGGGCCTCCAGAAGTCGCCTGAGCCTTACTCTCACACTCCATTATTTTATTCCAGGAAAAGGTGTGCTGATAGCCCTGGCAGGTGGCTCTGTGGTTGGCAATCATCCATACACCAAAAAGGGTGGCCGTTCAATTCCTGGTCAGGGCGCATGCCTCACGTGTGGGTTCAATCCCTGGTAGGGGTGCCGACAAGAGGAAATGAACTGATGTTTCTCGTTCACATTGATCTCTCTCTCTCTCTCTCTCTCTCTCTCTCTCTCTCTCTCTCTACTTATCTCTATCTCCCTTCCTCTCTCTAAAAATAATAAAAACATTTTTGGGTAAGGATATAATAAAAAGATGTATGTACATCTCTCTTCCACTGGAAGAATAGTGCTCACTGTCCTACACATTGCTATTTACAATTAATGTGGTTTTTTTGAAGATCATTCTTCATTACTATACACATTGCACATTTTTATGTATACACATATTATGCCTTAGGATATAGCATAATGACCAAAAAAGATCTTCAAGATGTCTGTATAGAAAGCATCAAAGAAGTGGATAGCACTGTGTACCCTATTTCTAAATGTGTGTCTATTACATGCTATGTAATGTGTACACATGTCTGTATCTAGCATTTCTTACATGTACATGTACATGCACACACAGATTTACACCTATTACTTCCCCGTTTCCTGGCTGGGGACTTCCCCCTTCACGTGGTGACTGCTTTTTTCTTTTCAGTGCCCACTGTCGATGTCTTTCAGATTTCCACCAAAGAGCGATTCGGACTGGGACACCAGCTGAAAAAGTGAGTTTTCCGTGGAATGAGAAGTCTGTGTCCTTTCAGGGGCCGAGTTCTCCTCTGCTCATCGCTGTCCCCTTGTGTGCAGTAGGTGCTCTTCCACATGGCACCTGGGGATGAGCTCCCGCGATGCCCGGGCTGAGTGGGCATCAAGTTGGCAGAGCGCGTTGCTAGTACCGCCAGCTCCCCGCTGCTCCCCAGATGACTAATAATGCTATTGCATTGGTTTATTTTTTAATGTATTTTTTTTTTTACGGTATTACAGATGCCCCCTATTCCTTTCTTTGGCCCTCCTCCGCCCACCCCTGACTCCCTCTCACCCAGGCTGTCACCACACTATTTTCTGTGTCCATGGGCAATACATATCAGTATATAAGTTCCCCCGCAGCAACCCAGCCACCAGAGCCAGCTCGAGGCTCGCGCTGCAGGCAGTGGCAGCAGCAGAGCTGTGACGGGGGTGTCGCCTTCCCCTGATCGCCAGGTGGCCTCCTGCCCCTGAGGGCTCCCGGACTGTGAGAGGGGCAAGCTGGGCTGAGGGACCCTCCCCCATGCACCGGGCCTCTAGTTAATAATAATTCATAAAGTCGTAAATATTTCTGGATGCTGCTGCTTTCTGCACACAAAAACATCCTGTGTGATTCTAAGTGGCCTCTCCCCAGTCACCACTGCGCATCTCTCTCCCTTTGGTAAATGGCTCTCTGCAGAGTGAATGCCCAGGTCTCACCGCCGGGGCCTCGGCCTGTGGTAACAGACCCCCTTTGTTGACAGAATCATGCAGACCTTCGTCACGCAGCAGTGGAAGCAGAGCAAAGACAGGCCCAGCTGCCTGCACGGCAAGAAGCTGTCGGAGAGGAAGGTGAAGTCCCCCCTGCATTTGTTTTCCACCCTGCGCAGGTGGGTACCGCCCCCGCCCGGGCGAGGGGCCGGGCTGGCTCCCTGGCACTCAGCTCCCAGCACCCTTTCTGTTCTCTCCCTTGACACTTCCGAGAATGGACAGACACATAGACAGACACCCGTCCGAGTGTGGCTTCTTACAGGGACCCAGCCTGAGTTCCCTCTGCCTGCATCAGCTCCGTGCGGGACTCGGTGGGGAGGAGGAGGAGAGGGAAGTCCCGGTAACCCGTGTTTGCTTTTCAGGGAAAATGCATTCCAGTTCCTGCGGACCTTCCGCAGGCTCCTGGTTTCGGCTGGGGCCCGGGGCGGGTTTGGGGGACTGGGTGGTGGGGGGCTGTGTGGTGTGCACAGAGGGTGGGTGTGTCACGCAGCCCAGCGGACGGGGCCCGGCCAGGGTCCCCCGGGGTCCGATCTCCCCGCGGGCCCCGCACTCACCGCGCTTCCCTCTTGCAGGTCGCCCAGCTACCCTCCCCCGGGCTGCGGGAAGAGCAAGGCCAAGCTGAAGGCCGAGCAGGACGGGCTCTCCAAGACGCACAAGCTGCTGCGGAGGACGTGCGGCGGCGGCGCCAAGGCCGAGGACGGCGCCCCCAAGGTCCACCGGCCCTTCGGCCGCTCCCTGTCCAGCGACCCCCGGGCCGAGCAGGCCGTGGGCGCCCTCAAGCCGCACAGACTGCTGGCCCGGGGCTGCCCCGGCGCCCCCACGCCCGAGGACTGCGCCCCCCTCAAGCCCCACAAGCTCTTGACGCGCTCCTGCTCGGGGGACCCGCGCTGCGAGCACCCCAAGGCGCAGCGGCTGCTGGGCAGGCCCCACGCCGGCGGCCTCCGCGTGGACGAGCTCTATGGCCTCAAGGCGCCCCGGCTGCTCGGCAAGGCCCCCGCCGCCCCCCGGGCCGCCCGCGCCGAGCCCTGCCCGGAGCCCCCCGAGGGCCGCCGGCTGTCCCTCACCTCAGGGCTCATGGGCATCCTGGCGCCCGCCGCCCAGCCCGCTGTGCGTACCGTTCGGCCTCGGTCACGGTTCCTGGGGCGGCGGGGGGGGGGGGGCGCGCTGGGCCTTAGTGGGGCGCTGGGGGAGGAGAGGGCGCGATGCTGCTGCTTTTCATGAACCCCCGGGTGTGTCAGTACTGCCGGGCACACGGGCGTTGGCACCCGGTGCTGGGATGCTGACGTTGGTTCCCTGTGTCTGAGCAAATGTATCGGCACCCGCCAGTGATTTGAGGGAGACGTCCCTTCACGCCCACTTCTTGCCCGGACTTGGGAGGGCCTGCGGGGTCCTGTCCGGGGGCCCCCAGAGCATCTCCCCGCCCAGGCTGGAAGTCAGATGCTTGGTGAAGAGGGCGGGGCTGATCTCTAGTTGGCTCACCCAAGTGGTGGAGGACAAGGCCCGTCTAGTGATGACCTTCAGAGCGATGTCCTCTCTGGCCTGTCCCGGAGGACAGCGGGCCCCCAGCACCATCGCGGCATTCACAGCTGTAGCTCGTGCCTCGCCCGAAGCTGCTCTTGTGTCTGTAAACCGAGGTCACTAATCCTGAAGCTGCTTTATTGTGGGGGGGCGGGGGGATAGGGGATGGGGTGCAGGAGTGGGGGGAGACGGATGTATTAATAGTTAACTTTGGGGGGTGGTTACTGGGAGCCAGTCCGACACAGAATGTGCCTCCAGAGGGACCTGCCTTCTAGTCAGTGTTGGGGGAAGAAGCAGACCTGCCGCATGTATGTCATTTACTTAGAATGGCGGCCACAGTCCGCGCTTGGATTGCTGTTGGTGAGTGTGTGTCTGCGTTGGGACAGGTGTCTGTAGCTCTTAACTGCACACATGGGAACACCTCGCCATGGATGCAACGGCAGTGAGAAAAGGTTTGCTTTGAGAAGGTTGCGTTTCTTGTACAGATTAATTTCTAAAATTAGACTGTACATTTTACCACGAGGTGATGTTCGTGTTAGGAGAACGTGCCGGAGCGTACTGGCGATGTTATGCGGACACCCCTTACAGCCCGTCTCTCACCAACACTGACGAGGGCGTTTGGGACGTAATGTCGGCTCCATGGAAGCGGACTCGCCTGTCCGCCGCCGCTGGGAGAGGGCAGCTCGGGCATCCGGTGCGGGAGGCTGTCCCGGGGGAGGTCAGTGCTGCCGGCCGCTCGCTGCCTGTCGGGCCGGGCGGCGGAGGTCTGCGTCGGGGCAGGTGGAGGAAGCTCTCCCAGGCTGGGTGACAAGTGCGATGGAGATGCTCTCAGGGAGGAGGCGGGCATTGGCCTGAGGAACGGAGGAAGTCGGTGTGTGTGACGATGTGAAGACGCCAGTTTTTACCAGGAAGGAGGCATATCACTCAGTGCAGGCCAGGTTCGTGGCAGGACGTGTTCTGTCACCCAGGGACCCCCCACCTCCGTGTGGGCCGGCGGCCGGCTCCTGCGACAGGTGCTCTCAGAAGGCTCACAGCTGCTTCCGTCAGTGGCCGCCGGAGGGAGAGGCTAGGACTGGCCCATCTCCCGCTCCTAAAACTCTGATCTGTCCTGTCCTTTGCCTTGCACAGCCAAATGGTGCCAAGTGCGTCCCCGTCCGAGACCGCGGCTTCCTCGTGCAGGTAGGAGCCGGCACCCCCGCGGGAGAGTGGCTTTGGCGGGGCTGTCCCCGGGCCGCGCCCCGCAGCCCCCTCACCCCTCTCCGTGGCCCCGCAGACCATCGAGTTCGCGGAGCAGCGGATCCCCGTGCTGAACGAGCACTGCGTGGTGTGTGACGAGCGCCACGTCTTCCTCAACGGCCCCATGCTCAGGGTCAGTGTCCGGCCCCGGCCGAGGGGCTGGCGGGCGGGAGGGCAGGGACCTGCGTGGTGAAAACCACAAATACGATGTGGAGTGGTTGACGGTTTAGATTATGGGACCTTTTTGAACGAAGGCACTGGAACAATATAGCGCTAAGGAGGTAACATGAAGCCCTGGCTGGTAGCTCCGTTGGTTAGAGCGTCGTCCTGATATGCCGAGGTTTGTGGGTTTGATCCCAGGTGAGGGCACAGACAAGAATCAGCCAGTGGATATATAAATAAATGGGACAACAAGTCTTTCTCTCTCCCTCTCCTCTCCCTCTCTTCTTCTCTCCTCCTCTCCCTCTCCCTCTCTCTCTCCCCCACCCGCTCCTATACGTATGCTCTCTAAAATCGATGTTTCTGAAATGGAATCAAACTGCACATGTAAGACTGACAAAGGAAATATATCATTAAAAAAAATGCTCGGAGGGGAACATGAGCCAGAAACCTTAGTGACTGGTCACGCTGCCTGCCCACAAAGCCACCCCGGGAGCCCTTTCCGAGCAGAAAGGATGCTCTGAGTGGGGCGGCTTCCCGCCGTGAGCGAGGCCAGGGGCCCCTGAGGTGAGCGGCAGAGGGGCAGCGGCACTCACAGACGCGCTTCTGCCCATCGAGTGGCGGCCGGGATGGCCTCGCGTCCGGCCTCATCGGCTGCCTAATGCGCTGTGACCCGGGAGGAAAGATAAATCCACCGCGACGCTGCGTTCGATCTGAGAGGAGAGCTCTTCAGAGCGATGGCACAGGAAACGCGACTCCTTTCTCTCCAGTGCGAGTCTCGGGGCCGCGACTTCGGGAAGTCATGGAAGTGGAAAATCGTTGCGACAAAACCAAACTTTCAAGAGCTGGGGAGCAAGTGAGCAGAGTCATGCTGCTTCCAAAGACAGTGACTTAGGAGAAGGCGCCTTTCTCCTTATTCCTTTTACACAGATGTGGGGTTGCACCAAGCTTGTTAGTATAATATACCACCAGCTTAGGGATCTACTTCTCCTTATAACTTACTAGAGGCCTGGTGCACGGAATTCGTGCCTGGGGGAGGGGTGTCCCTCAGCCCAGCCTGCACACTTTCCAATCTGGGACCCCTCGAGGGATGTTCAACCATTTAGATCCAATACTGGTAAATGGCAGTCGGACATCCCTCTCACAATCCAGGACTGCTGGCTTCCAACCACTCACTTGCCTGCCTGCCTGATTGCCCCTAATTGCTTCTGCCTGCCAGCCTGATCACCCCCTAACCACTCCCCTGCTAGCCTGATTGACACCTAACTGTTCCCCTGCTGGCCCAATTGCCCCTAACTGCCCTCCTTTGCCAGCCTGGTCGTCACCAACTACCCTCTCCTGCAGGCCTGATCCTCCCCACCCCAATTGCCCCTCCTGCAGGCCCGGTCACCCCCAACTGCCCTCCCCTGCCGGCCATCTTGTGTGTTGGAGTGACGGTCAATTTGCGTATTACTATTTTATTAGATAGGATGTGTGAGTGCGCATGAAGCAGGAGAGGTGGGCTTTTCAGTTGAAGGATATTTTCGTCTATTGCTCAAGCCTTCCCGCTGCAGGTGCCCACGCCTCGCTGACACGGATTTCCTAATCCCGTCTGTGCCTAGATCAGTGCATGGTGACTTACCACTTGTGACTCCCCTACAGACGTTTTTTATGAAGTAAAGCGATGCGCCTCCTTTCTCTCCGGCATCCTGAGCCTTTCCCTTCCCCATGTGTTCAACGGGACACCATCCCTCTAGGAGTTGGATGCCGGGAGGTCGTGACCGCTCCTCCTTCCTTTGCAGCCCACGGTGTGCGAGCGCGAGCTGTGCGTGTTCGCCTTCCAGACGCTGGGTGTGATGAACGAGGCGGCCGACGAGATCGCCACGGGGGCTCAGGTACCGGCCTGGGACTTGAGAACTTGGTTCTCATTCACCAGTCACTGCCCCCTGCTCTTCCGGGCGCCTTTCTGGTGGCTGGCTGTGAACGCACACCGGCCGCCGACAGTTCAATAGATGCCGCCGTCTGTCCGAGCGTGGCCATGGTTTCGTAGCTGCCCAGGAGGCGCCGGCCCTGCTCCCAGGGTGTGGGCCGCCGTGTGGCTCTTTCCCTCGGGGTGGTGCTGACCTGGGAGCCGGCACAGGCCTCACTGAGACTTACCTGTGGGCTGGTAGCACCATAAAGTGGGACGCTACTGATTTTTCAAACCAGACAAGAGGAGAATGGGTAGAGCATGTCAGCAAGAGAGAGCGATTGGTTTCACAGTCCCAGGGTGTGTGGCGGAGGAAGAAAAATGGAAAAGCAGACAGAAAGTCGTTCGGAGGTAGAGAAGCCTATTTCTGGTAGGAAAAATGAATTAGGAAGATGCCTACCGTATTTTCCGGTGTATAAGACGACTTTTGAAACGATGTACGGTATCAATGTACAGTATATTACGATATGTTCGAAAAATGTCATTCATTAAAAATTTAATTAAAAAAAGAACTGGTGTTGCCTCGGAAGTGGGGGGTAGTCTTATACAGCGAATATAGGCCTAAACCTATGTTTTAACTGTAAAATTAGGGGTCATCTTATACGCCGGAAAATACAGTAAATATATTACCTCCCACAATTCCATCGGAATTTCAATTGGCTTCTTATTTTTATTCATTTATGGAGTATAGCTAAATTACTAATAAACCTAGAAAGGAAAGTCATAGAAAAAGAAAAATTAGTTAAGGAAGGCTAGACCATCCCTATACAAAAACATACTGTGCGGTCCTATGATATTCTAACAGCATGCACTAGTGGCAAGGAACAGAGTGGCATATTATCCTCAACTTAAAGTTACATACGTATACTTAACCCTTGTTGGAGGGGGTATTAGGACATGAGTAATTGGGAGCAACAGGTATCCCTTTAAATGAATGTTAGCTGTGGTTGAATTCGGTCTAGCCCAGTGGTTGGCAAACTCATTAGTCAACAGAGCCAAATTTCAATAGTACAACGATTGAAATTTCTTTTGAGAGCCACATTTTAAAAACTTAAACTATATAGGTAGGTACATTGTTTTTAATTAGGGTATTCCTGAGCTGGCCTTTGCTAAAAACTCAAGGGCCAAAGAGCCGCATGTGGCTCGGGAGCTGCAGTTTGCCGACCACTGGTCTAGTCTCACAGGCGGATCTGAGGGGCCGATAGCAATCCTGCATCTTCCCTGACCGACCGCCGTGAGGGGAGCAGCAGGCCGGGTGCTTGGTCAGGCCGGCGGGTGGTGACCGTCTCTGTGTGTTTGCAGGTGGTGGACCTGCTGGTGTCCATGTGCCGGTCTGCGCTGGAGTCCCCCAGGAAAGTGGTCATCTTCGAGCCATACCCCTCCGTGGTTGACCCCAACGACCCTCAGATGCTGGCCTTCAACCCCCGGGTGAGTAGTCCCCGCCGCTCACACGCTTCCTTCAGTGGCTGAGGATGTAGCTCCTTGCTTTCCTCTCCTAACTGCCACCTCTCTGAGCAGGCAGTGAGCGCCTGGGCTCTATCCATCTCAGAACTCCCACCCTTTCCTGCTGATGGGATTTGCTGCCATCTTTCCCATGTCCTGCTGCTTCCCTGTCCTCCACCCTTCACACACCATCACTTTCTGTCCTCCCACCCTTCCCATACCATCACTTCCTGTCCTCCACCCTTCACACACCATCACTTCCTGTCCTCCACCCTTCACACACCATCACTTCCTGTCCTCCCACCCTTCCCATCACTTCCAGAGCTTCATGAAACGAAATCATTGAATTCTCTCACATTTCGATCTTACACATCCCAAATGTGCGTGGAAGGTCGGTGAAGAGCTGTAATAAATATTGCTCAAACATTGCTTAATAGTGATAATGGTCAGTATGATTGTTTTAATGTCATCACAGAGTTTTTGAGATTCTAACTTCTATGACTCTATGAGAATCATGTATAAAAAGGACAAATGTCCCTTTTCCTATTATATTTTCGGTGCAGCCCCTTGCCCTCCCCTCCTCTCGGTTATCTGAAGGTTAGTGATAATTCATTTCATATTGCTGATTGCTGGCATTTCTTGAGCAAACTCTTTTATACATATTAACAGATATGAGGCAGAACTCTTCTGAAATAAAAATTTCAAATTGCATGACAGTTAAAATTGCCTTAATTTCTCTTACTATTTATATCAAAAGCATTTTTATAGAAGCAAGGGCCAGATAAAATTTCCGGGGGCAGTTTTCTGTGCTCATCAGCTTCGTATATTACACTGGCATTATGCTCACAGGTGGATGAGTGGATGGATGGAGGTGTTTACACACCTGTCCGTCATCCCCTTTGGGTAACAATCTTCGATTAAATGGGAATAAAGCAAAATGAAATTGTGAAGTGAGTTTTTGTATTTTAGGAGGATTTGATGTTTAATGTATTCATCCGGCCTTATTATTTCAGAGTTGAAAGGCAGAATCAGGAACCTGTATCTTTTTGGTAGTTATAGCTCCTCCCCTTTAGGCTGGGCACGGTTCCAGGTGCTTCATGGGGCCTGGTGTTGCTTTCTTCTTTCCTTCCCTCTCAACTCGGTTATCAATCCTGCATCCTTGGACCAGCTTCTTAGCCTTCCCTTTACCTCACAGCACGGTCATTATGGCGAATTCATGCTCAGAAATCCTCTGTTTCTCTGGTAACGTGCAGACTTGCAAAGATACTGTTTTTTCCCAATCCCACAGAAGAAGAATTATGATCGAGTGATGAAAGCACTGGACAGCATCACGTCTATCAGAGAAATGACACAGGTCAGTATGTTGCTTCGGGCTGGGGAGCTCCGCTCTGCGGGGGGCGAAATCTTATTTGAAAAAAGACTGAGGGCTGGCCACGCCGTGCAACGCAGACTCTTCTGCTCCATGGGAATATGACTAAAACCAGAAAAGCATGGAAGGGGTGTTTTAGTTCAGTCACACCGGTGTGGTGTGTGCTGCCTCTGTTGGCGGGATATCAGGGGTTAAGTCTGGCACCCTCTCCCTAGACCAGTGGTCGGCAAACTCCTTAGTCCACAGAGCCAAATATCAACAGGACAACGATGGACATTTCTTTGGAGAGCCACATTTTTTAAACTTAAACTTCTTCTAACGCCACTTCTTCAAAACAGACTCGCCCAGGCCGTGGTGTTTTGTGGAAGAGCCACACTCAAGGGGCCAAAGAGCCGCCTGTGGCTCAGGAGCTGCAGTTTGCCGTCCACTGTCGTAGACGGTCAATTTTAATGGGTGGGAATGTTTTCAAAACATCATGTTGATGTTAAAAACAAATATCTTCCCAAACTTAAATTGCAGGTAAGTGTTTTAGACGTGATAAGGAGTCTCTGGGAGACAGCAGAGCCCTGCGGGTCTGAGTTCTGACGTTGGCCTTCAGGAGAGAGGCTTTGGTGGGGAAGGTGGTGAGCAGGGACCCGGGTTTGAGATGAGAGGCTGACACGTCACTCACGGGGCTGTGTGCGGCCGGGCCCTGGGGAAGTGCATGCCCGCGACTGACTGCGCCTGGGCCCGGACCAAGATGGGAGAGAGGCTTCCAACTCAGCGTTTTAAATAGGAGGAACCATCTCAGGGGGCAGCCACGCACGTGACGGGTTCAGGGTCAAGGCTGGCACACCCAGAGACGCCTGTGGCTGACAAGCATTGTTACCTGGGTCACTTCCTCCAGGAGGGGTCCAGGGCTGGGGGGGTGGTGGTGGGGGGAGACAGGCTTTGCTCCCCCCCGCCATGGCCTCTACTCTCCGAACACGTGCTTCAAAGTGCGCCTTTACGTTCCCAACGTTGGCTATGATTCTCTGGGTAGCTGTTTATTCATTCATGAAGCCCACCATGCCTCCACTCAGTCACAGTCCGTGCCGGCGTCCGCAAACCGGAGCCGTGAGCTCCCCCGGCGCTGCCTGCTCAGTGCGCCTCCGTGCCCCGCCTTTCCGTGTTCTGTGGACCTTTCCTAACGAACCTGTCTGTGGGAGGAAATTAAACAAATGCACGTCCCCGCGGGGAAGGGGACCCGCTGCAGCATGTCACTCAGTTAAGGAGCCGTTCTGGTCACGGGGGACTCTGTGCGGGATATTTATACTCCACCGGACCCAGGTCACTCTTGGATATAAAATACCCGCGCCCCTGTCTCTGGGCCAGCTGTGGGCCAGCTGTGGGTCAGCTGTGGGCCAGCTGTAGGTCAACTCTGGGTCAGCTGTGGGTCAGCTGAGGATCAGCTGAGGGTCAGCTGTGGTTCAGCTGTGGGCCAGCTGTGGGCCAGCTGTGGGTCAGCTGTGGGCCAGCTGTGGGTCAGCTGAGGGTCAGCTCTCGGTCAGCTGTAGGTCAGCTGTGGGTCAGCTGTGGTTCAGCTGTAGGTCAGCTGTGGGTCAGCTGTGGGTCAGCTGTGGGTCAGCTGAGGGTCAGCTCTCGGTCAGCTGTAGGTCAGCTGTGGGTCAGCTGTAGGTCAGCTGTGGGTCAGCTGTGGGCCAGCTGTGGGTCAGTTCTGGCAGGAGCGGCATCCTTTATTCTGGGTCAGTGGAGGCAGTGAAGCCGGCTGAGTCGGCTCAGGAGGTCCAGTCTGAGGCCCGCTTTGCAGAGATGCGGCCGTGACCTTGGGCATTCGCTCCACTGCCTGATGCCTCCCCTCCTGCACCGTTAAGACGGTGAACATAACTGCACCCTCCCCGCGGGCACCTCGTCGGGGTGCTGTCAGGTCTCATGGTCAGTCTTCAAACCTTTCCACACAAACGTCCCGCTACACTGGCCTGTTTCCTAGCATGGACCGTCCTCCGTATGGACCTGCAGTGTCACCGACAGAGCGCCCTTCGTTCTGGGCCAGGCACATCCTTAAATGCTCGTAAGAGAAGGGCTTTTCTGAGGCACACTTCGCTTTTTTTTTTTTCCACGCAAACATCTACACCTAAGTCGCCACTTCACATCTGAGCTAGAGTCGTGGCTATTGCAGGTTCTGCTTCCACATTAGCAAAACCCTGTCCCTGCCCAGAGAGCCGGCCTGGGAGGGACTTCAGGAGCAGGACAGGTGTCACTGGAGGCCTGTGGCAGGAGCCAGCTCACCTCCAGGGGACAGAGGGCTGACACCTACCAGAGGCCAGGCCGGGCCCAGGGCTGTGGGGAGACAGAGAGAGGACTGCGGGGCAGGGGGCTTAGGAAGGGTAAGTGAGACTACCGAGAAGTCAGGCCGGGTGGGCTGGTACAACACAGCGCTTGTGGTGTGGCAGCCTCGGGTGTCCTTGAGCGAAGGCTCAGCAGGGCCTCAGGGTCTGGCCAGGGGCAGGGAAGCCAGGCCCAGGTCTCAGCAGGACGTGCGGGTAAGTGCGGGGGGGAGGGGAGCGGCTTGGGTGATGGTTGCTGTTGCCATGTCACCTGCAACCTTCCACGCGTCGCGAGATTGAAGCATACCTGCCTGTTCACCCTGAGTCTCCTTTTGCGGAGGGGGAAGGAGGGAGAGTGTTGAAGGACGATCAAGACGTGCACTGACTTTTTCAGGCCCCGTACCTGGAGATCAAGAAGCAGATGGACAAGCAGGACCCCCTGGCGCACCCCCTGCTGCAATGGTATCGCATGTTCATCCTCTTCTCGAAAACAGCCCTTTCTCCACCTGCTGGGGGGAGGGGGGCACGGAGACTGAATTACAGAGCCGCAGCCCTTTGGGGCTGTGGCTGCCCCCACACATCTCCCCGACTCGCTGCCATTAGGCCTCGGACATCACTGAGGGGGAGTGGGCTGTGGGGCCCGGTGCCCAGTGCACACGCAGCCAGGTTGACAGCAGTCTGTCTGCAGTGTGAGAAAGCGCAGGGAACAGGATGACGTGGTGGATGACCTGGTGTTCGGTTCACTTAGCTTTCTAGCCAACTGGGGGCTGCGTGAGGAAACCCCCTCACGGGGACCACGGGTCTGAGTGTGTGCGGGTACAATGTGCTCCCCCACAAGGACCGCACACCTGTGACCTCCTTGGAGGGCAGCAGGGGAGGAGCCTGGTCAGGAGCCCTGGAAGGAGACCCGGCCAAGAGGGGAGGCGGGTGGGCACCACCTTGCACAACGCCATTCAGACCATTTGCCCGCCGGCTTCTCACGTTCACAATGAGAACCAGTGTCTCCTCACCCCCCGGGGTATGTATCTGCCTCTTTGAGATCTCAGAAAACTCAGACTCCGGGTTCCCCACAGTTTTCATGCAGTAATGCAAAGCGAAAGACTCCGAGAGGTGGGTGCGAATGGTGTTTGCTCCGTGCTCTGGCCAGAAAGGTTTTTTTAAAAAAATAAATTTTATTGATTTTTTACAGAGAGGAAGGGAGAGGGATAGAGAGTTAGAAACATCGATCAGCTGCCTCTTGCACATCCCTTACTGGGGATGTGCCCGCAACCAAGGTACATTCTCTTGACTTGAATCAAACTCGGCACCTTTCAATCCACAGGCTGACACTCTATCCTCTGAGCCAAACTGGCTTTGGCAGCCAGCCATAAAGTTTTCACAGAATAAGGAAAAATGGGAGAAGGCAAAGGACCCTGGATACCTCAGTGTTCTGATAGCTTCATTTTCACTTATTCAGAATTTTACAGAACACATTGAGCTTAGTCTGATAAGATGAGGACAAAGATTAGGTTTAGAAATCTCCCTTCCTTGAATGTTTTATGATCTGTTATTAAAGTCCTGAGTTCAGCAAAATAACACATAGTTTTCATTTTCATTTTTAAAATTCTCATGTTAGTTATATTCACATACATATCTCAGCTGCCTCATCTCTTTTCCCTCTGAAGTCAGCCTGATTATTTGCCATCTTTTCCTACAGCTTGTCAATCCTCTTTCAAGGTTAAAAATCTTACCAAATGTTTTTGCCATTTCCCCTGCTTATTATTCTGTGTACATGAAACAATTCTTTCAGATAACTGAATTTAACTTTCTCAGCTTCAGCGTCTAATGCTGAATACAGTTTGTATGTAAATCATTGTATATGCCAGCCTAAAGAAATTCTCAGGTACTTAAAGAAAAAGGTCTTCATTAAAACGCATTTTTAGTTAGGTAATGTTGGGAGGTGCAAAGGAAGCAGCTGATGGATCAACTTCTGATCTTTGTAATTTTCAGATTATCGTTATTTGAAAGTATATTCAGGGGTGTTCATTTTGTCGATTTTTGAGATTGTGATTATTAAAAATGACTTCTTACGCTTTATAGCAGAAGTGACTAAAGTATTATTTCCCAGATTAAAATACGATTGTGTTATATACGCTCTTTAAATTGTTTCAGGAAGCAAAGCAAAATGCTGCGATTCAATGAAATTATGACCCAGTTTACTTTACGTCACAGTGAAAGCACGTCTCAGCCCCGTGCCTGCGCAGGAATAAAAACGTCCAGTGTGTTTGCGAATGTTATTGACTGATGGGCTTCTCATTGCTTTCAGGGTTATCTCCAGCAACAGGTCCCACATTGTGAAGCTGCCAGTCAACAGGGTATGTTGCTCTCCACATGTGCCAGCGCAGGGAGGAGGCCCGGGCTGGGCGCGGCCTGGGGTGGGTGGCTGCCTCGCCAGGGAATTAACCGGACCCAGGCCAAGGCCAGTGCTTCAGGCGGAGCTGCTGTGCCTGCACCCCTCCCAGCTTTTTCAGGATGCCAGTGCTGGTCTTCGGCTGGCACAGCCCACTTCTCTGAATCGGACAGATCATGCCTCCGGGCGCCTCTCTGATCTGCCCTGTCCGCCTACAAAGGAGCGAACGAGCTAATAGACTCGGCTTTCGGCTCCCTTCACCCCCGAGAGCAGCGGTTCCGGGCCCTGGCTCTCTGCCCTCCACCTAACCTGCCAGAGCCTCTCGCTCTCCTCCCTCGGTGCCAGGCGGCCACCAGCCGGTGTGCCCAGGCAGCCTGTCCCGAAGGCTCTGCCTGACCTTTTCTTTGAACACAGCGGAAGCAGTATTGGAATGGAGGCCATTTCCAGTTTTATGAAAATGTGCAGACACAGCGTGATGATGGTCATCTTTGCTGTTTAAGCCTCTTGAGCTAACTTTTCTTGTTTGCCTCGCAAACTCTCAGGACCGTTTCCCCAGTTGAATAGTGACCCTTAGGGAATCCAATACTGAAATTCCTAAGAAGGAATGTGTTTAGGAAGGCAGATCTAAATATAGGTAAAGTGTTGGTCTCTGGTCCATTTTCTATTCGCCCAAAGAATTGCCCTCAAACTGGCAGTTCCATGACTTACTGGGTATATATATATATATATATATATATATATATATATATATATATTCTTCATATATATATATTCTTCATATATATATATTCTTCATATATATATATTCTTCATATATATATATTCTTCATATATATATATATTCTTCATATATATATATATATATATATATAAAATTGACTTTTTTACAGAGAGGAAGAGGGATGGAGAGTTAGAAACATGGATGAGAGAGAAACATCCATCAGCTGCCTCCTGCACACCCCCCACTGGGGATGTGCCCACAACCAAGATATGTGCCCTTTATCGGAATCGAACCCGGGACCTTTCAGTCTGCAGGCCGATGCTCTATCCACTGAGCCAAACCGGTTTCAGCTGTGATTTTTTTAATGAGTGGCTTTGTTAATGCGATTAATCTGAATTCACGACGGCTTGAAGCGAGTTTGCTCTGAACCCGGTGAACTTAGAAATCGTCAGCAGCCCCATCAGCGCTGAACTGAGCCTGTTCGTTTGTCCTCCTTTCCCGGCAGCAACTGAAGTTCATGCACACGCCGCACCAGTTCCTGCTGCTCAGCAGCCCGCCCGCCAAAGAGGCCAACTTCAGGGCCGCCAAGAAGCTCTTCGGCAGCACCTTCGCGTTCCAGTGAGTGCTGGGCGGGGGGGAGAGTGAGGGTGGGGGGGTAGGGGGGTAGGGGGGTTAGGGGGGGACGGGGTTGGGGAAGAGAGGGCCCTGCCGCCCAGGGTGGGGAGGGCGCCTCTGGGGAGCCGGCTGCACTCACTCTGAGCTCTGAGCCGTCAGCCACATCACACTCGCCTGGAAACTCACCACTTTCAGGAGGCACCACGACCTGTGCTTTTTTATAGTTTTAAAAAGGTCATTGATTTCTGGTTATGCGCCCCCTCCCCCCATTCCAGCGGCTCCCACATTGAGAACTGGCACTCGATCCTGAGGAACGGCCTGGTCGTGGCATCGAACACGAGGCTGCAGGTGAGTCTGAACCACCGAGTGCGCCCTCCTTTCCTCAGGGCTGGCGCTTGGTGAGCAGCCCTGGGCTCAGTGCTACTTGGAAAGAGGAAGCGGCCTCTGTCTGCAGGGAAGGGGTTTTCCTCTGGCTGGCTGGCCCTTCCACGTGTCACTTACCTCGAACGGTTAAGGACGAGGGTCTCAGTGTTGCTGTTTTCACATTAGAGCTGGCAGCAAGCCCTTTGTCACTCCTCACAGCCAGCGGCCCTCTCTCTCCCCCCTCCCATCCCCCAGACTGATGGCCTCCTTTTGTGAAATATTAACACGGGAAACCCCGTTTTCTCTCCCCCTCTCCTGGCAGCTCCACGGTGCCATGTACGGCAGCGGAATCTACCTAAGTCCAATGTCAAGCATATCGTTTGGTTACTCAGGTGAGCGTGTATTTCACGTCTGCCCTCAACACGGATTGGGCTGTTTCTTTATTGTTGTACATGCCAGGTGTGATTTTCTAACAGGCGACTGGAGCTGATTTGACGTATTTGTATTCCTTTTTTTTTTTTTTTTAAATTAATGTCAGAAGCAAAGCAAAGCGCACATTTCAAGATGAATGCATAAGAATCCCTTTACGTGTCCGAGAAGCTATATACGTTTTGTCAATCTCATGATCAGTTTTAATTTTGGATCAGTGGTTTCTATATGTATTCTGTCCACAATTAAATACTGGGAAGTAGTTATACATATCACTTCACAATCCCTGAGTATAATTCCATAGCATTCCAACTTCTTTGGGTTATTACATATCCCGTAGAGAAGTTTTCAGCAGTATGGGAATTGTAGAGTTAGAATAAAACACCCTTAAAACATTCCTACTCGTTGGCAACTTGTTGGTAATATTTTGATGAAATGGTGGGGGAAACTACAATTAGAACCTATGGGAAGCACGTGCTGTGAAGAGTGTGGTCAGTTCAGAATTCGGGAGGGAGGGCCAGCAGGTGGTTCACAACGACTCCCCTCCCACAGCGGCATTCGGGGTAATTTCTTTTTCTTTTAATTAATTAATTAATTTATTTAGGAATATTTTAAAATGATCAGTGCCATTTTCAAAAACAAAGGTTTATTTTGTTTAAATATAAAGTCATTAGGAACAAATGACATTTTCTCCTGTTCTACAACCTGTGTTCCATGAGTTTTTCATCTTATGTTCATATACCTGCACATACAGTTGGTTTTGCTTCTGTGTTCGTGTGTGTGCTTGTGTGTTGTGTGCATTCATGTGTGTGTGCATGTGTGTTCGTGCATGTGTTTGTGCGATGACATTAACTAACCCCAGGAGTGCGTCTGGGGCCTGGACGGTGCTATCCTTCGAGAAAGGGTGTGTGGAGGGTGCGGTCACAGGTGGGTGCGGGCCAGGGCTCCTGCCTTGTCACTGGCAGCAGGCTGTGCTCCGGGGCTGGCGCTCACCGTGTGCGGGAGCAGCGGGCAGGCCCACCGCGGTGTCGCCTCCCGGCACTGCTGGTCAGAGCTCAGCCTCTGCGCTCCGGGCTGGGATCAGCTCCCCCCCCCCCCCCCCCCCCCCGGGACAGGCATGTGGAGCCACATGGCAGGGAGGACCTGGGTTGAGAAATATTGTTGCAGCGGTTTTGAAAGCACAACGTGCCAAAATAGTGGCGAAATGTCACATTCGGAAGGCTAAGGCAGCACCGGCAACCCATGACCTAGTTCCGCGGAGGAAGAAGTAATTAAAATCAGCAGAAACTGCGTCTCTGGAAAGCAGGGCACCATCAAAGCACATGCGAGGCCACTTTACAAAAAACCGCCTCATTACAGATGAGAGCAGCACAGCAGAGCATCCAAGACGTGCATTTCCTGCTTCTTACACTGGTGTGCGGCTCTTTGAGGGCTCAGAGGAAGGGCCTGGGGTAGAAATGGGGTAAAACCTGTGAGGATGCTCCTTTGTCCGGGCAGGAGAGTCTTGGTGTCTTTGATCAGGAAAATGTCAGAACCACCGCGGTGAGATGGTCTGAAGGCTGGGCGTCAGGGGTCGGGGTGGGTAGGAAGCAGACAGTCTCCTGGGAGGGGTGCAGCTGCCCCATGGGAGTTGGTCCTCTGCTCTGCCCTCCTCCCGAAGCTTCTGGAACAGCAGCCACCAGCCGCGACCACGCCTCCCCGCGCAGAGCAGCCGATGAGCCTTTCAGATGAGCCCCCGCTGCTCTCTCCTCGTCTCCCACGGACAGGAGTCCGCTTCCATTCCGTCCCAGGTGTTTCCCAGTCCAGTCAAAGCTGAGACTGGGCATCATAGACAAAAGGGCTCCTGTAGTTCTTCTTTGTCAGGAGAAGCAGTAAATTCTTCATGGGATGGCACATGTGTAATATATTTATATCTTTTCTTTGGGTCGCCTTTTCCTTTTTAAAAAATATATCTTATTGGTTTTTCACAGAGAGGAAGGGAGAGGGATAGAGAGTTAGAAACACTGATGGGAGAGAAACATTGCTCAGCTGCCTCCTGCACACCCCCTACTGGGGATGTAATCAAGGTACATGCCCTTGACTGGAATCAAACCTGGGACCCTTCAGTCCGCTCTATCTACCAAGCTAAACTGGTTTGGGCACCTTTTCCTTTTTAAACACTTTTTATTTTATTTTATTGATTTCAGGGAGGAAGGAGATGAAGAGAGAGCTAGAAATACCAATGATGGGAGAGAATCACTGATAGGCTCCCTCCTGCACACCCCCTCCCCCCTGGGGATCGAGCCCACAACCCGGGCATGTGTCCCGGATCAAACCCGGGACCCTTCAGTCCCCAGCCTGACGCTCAATCCACTGAGCCAAACCATCCAGGGCTGAACCTGTTTCTTTATATTGTTCCCATTTCGTCTCATTCTACTGACCAAATGGTAAGAATGAAAGAACGGGTCTAAATGCCTTTAAAACAAAAGTTTGAGAATTTTCTTATTGTCTCAAATGTCTGCAAGAGAGTTTCCCATTCCTGTTTCAATGCAAAGAAAAACATGTGCCTGTCTGCTTCCTACCTCCGCCGGGACCTCTGAACCCCCTGACCCCCAGACCCCGGTGCCGGGGGACAGCGGCCTCATGCAACCAGACCTTTGCTGCAGTGGAACTGGGCCGTGTGGACGGAGTGCATCTGAGCTGCGGGGTGCAGTGCTGCTCCTAACGATGGTCTTGCTGCTGTTTCCAGGGATGAACAAGAAGCAGAAGGTGTCAGCCAAGGAGGAGCCGGCTTCCAGCAGCAAAAGCAGCAACGCGTCACAGGTGTCTAGCACCCTGCGGGGCCGCGCGATGAGTGCCCGCCCCCCCCCCCCCCCCAGCCCGTTAGCCGGCAGGGTTCCCAGAAATGCTTGGCCCTCTACGTCTGCAGAATTATTTTAAGTGGCCATTCCTCACAAGGGAACGAAACTCACCCTGGAATGCAATAACCAAAATGCCTTTTGTGCAATAAATACTCAGCAAGTGTGTCTCAGCTCCTCCCGCGAGCTGGAGGCTCTCCAAGGCACGAGGCTGCAGTGAGGGTTAAAAATAGACACGGCCTCTGCTCTGCGGAGCGGGAGATATAAGCTACTGTACCCTGAGGTGGGCAGCCTGCAGGTGGTAACGGCAGAGGAAAGTCGGGAGGGGCTGTCAGATGTGCTGGTGTGGGAGATGGAGCTAGGATGCGTGGCCAGTGGTGGTCACGGGGATGTGCTGAGGTCTATTTGACTAAAGGCCTGTAGGCGGGGGGCAGGAGTGGGGAGGAGGAGAGGGGAGTGTGTGCATGTGCTTTCGGCTGTGGGAGGAAACATTCAGGCAGAGAGGAGAGCAAACACAGAGCCCTTGTTTCTTTTATTTAAAATAGAATTTTACTAGAGGCCTGATGCATGGATTGGTGCACCCATGGAGTCCCTCAGCCTGGCCTGTGCCCTCTCGCAATCCGGGACCTCTCGGGAGGTGTTGGAACGCTGGTTTTGGTCCAGGCCCTGCAGACCAGGCTGAGGGACCCCACGGGTGCACGAATCCGTGCCCCAGGCCTCTAGAATGCATAGATCTTGGGTTAATCTCTTCCTGCCCGCCCTGCTTCCTCTTTTCCCTCTGAAGTCTGTTCCATGTTTCCTTGCCTGTGTGTTGAGCATCTGCCCCCTGGTGGTCATTTAGCATCATAGCTACTGGCCAGTCACTTAGGCTTTTATATATAGAGATTGATTTCAGAGAGAAAGGGAGAGGGAGATAGAAACATCAATGACAAGGAAGAATCATTCACTGGCTACCTCCTGTGCACCCCCACTGGGGATCAAGCCCTCAATCTGAGCATGTGCCCTGACTAGGAATTGAACCCATAACCTTTCGATTCATAGGTTGACACTCAACCACTGAGCTGTGCCAATCAGGCCAAATTCCTTTTTTCAAAGAAAAGGGGCATTCTGGACAAATTGAAGTCCATCTGATGAATGATGTGACTCTAATTTTTATTTTTTTTGAAAGAGTATAGCTGATATAATATCTAAAAACAACCCCCATGATGGTCCACATGAGGCAAATCTGACACCCCTGTGGCTGAGATGCTATAAACATGGGTTCTGCATAGTTAGCTGATCGGGAAAAACTGGGTTTAATGTTTGAGAGGCTCATGCTTCCTTAATTTTATTCCCGGGGAGTGGAGATTCCAGCTTCTGGTAGAAACAGGTTTGAATTCTCTGCTGTGAGGCTGTTGAAGTGTAATTTAGCATTTTTTTGTTCACTGGCTTGGAGAGTGCTTTACAGGTGATTATGTACAGTATTAGCTGATACAGCAAATGTACCTGCCGTTCGGAAGTGTTCTAGGACATGGCTGCTAGTCGAGAGAGGCCTTTTAAACAAATGGGAGCTTTCTTAGTGACTCTTGTTTTTTTAATTATGACAAGCGTAGTGACTGCCCCATTTTGACTCTGATTTTTTACATTCTTTTGGGGTGTAGGCACAGAAAAAAGGACAGCAGTCCCAGTTCCTGCAAAGCCGGAACCTGAAATGCATAGCCTTATGTGAAGGTAAGTTGCAGTCCTTGCAAGCTTCCTGGCATTCCCTCTGTCGTGTCTGCATTTAGGAATCGGAGTGCGTTAACAGGATGCTCGTAAGTGAGCAGTGAAAGCTAAGGAGCATAGCTCAGGAGCAGGGCTGGCCAGAATCCGGTCAGAGCTGTTTTACCCCCGGCAGGCCTCTCCGCATGGCGGTTCCAGCCGCCGGGGCCAGGACTCTCAGCTCCTGTGAGGGCCCCGTCTCCTCTAGTCGGCCTTGGGATGCGAGATGTTATAGAACATGGTACAGGTGGAGCGAGCACGGAGAAGCGAACCCGCTGGGCCTTGCGGTTCCTGAGCTGAACTTATCTTTCTGTCCTGAACTTGGGACAGGAGAGAGACTGCAGGCAGTGTGCAAGCTCATACACTTTTCCTTGTTCTTGATGAAAATCTGACATTGGGTGAGAATTCACTCCTGTGCCGGGAGCTTTGGAGGCCGCTGTCAGCGGTTCGGTGGGTTCGGGCCACGTGCTGGTTCCCTGGGAGCCTGGCCGCTGCCGGCACCCCGGGCGGCCCGCCCCGCGCCCTGCGGAAGGCGCCCGGCCACGTCCCCCGCGCCACGCCCGGGTGCTGATCGGCACCCCGGAGCCCTTGTTTACAGGTCTCCGTCACCGACCATGGGAATGTTCCAGGGTCAATGCGTGTGCTTTTGCGTTTGGGGTTCTCAGGGGCGGGAGGCGGTGCCTTCGGTTAAACCCTCGCTAATGGGACCTTCCGCCCGCAGTGATCACCTCGCCGGACCTGCACAGGCACGGGGAGATCTGGGTGGTCCCCAACACCGAGCACGTCTGCACCCGGTTCTTCTTCGTGTAAGTGCTCACACCGCGTCCCTCCCTCCGCTGGGAGGGAGGCCGCAGCGACGGCTCCCGCTGCCCGTGTGTGACACGCCATTTCTGTCAACTTCGGGTGCTCCTGTTCATATAATACGCGGCAAGAAAACTGATATTTAAATGCTATTCACTGGGGAGAATGGAAGGAAAATATCATCTTTTGAACCATCTGACTGTGTTTATGTATGTGTACATGTATATACATGTGTGTATGTATATGTGGGTATATATACATGTGCACAGGTGCCACGTACACTGACATATGCATTCTTTGTTTTTATGTATTGACAAGTATTTGGAGGTGGAATGGAAACTATAAAAAGCTGCTTGCCTTCCGTGGAAGACAGGTTGGCACGTGGGCCCAGTGTTGTCGTTTCTCCTGAGGGCCGGGCTGACACACAGGTGTTCTCCCCCCTCGCGCCTCCCCCCCAATATACCGTGAGCGAAGCTGAGCTGCTGACAAGTCACCTCCCAGCCTCGGCTCAGATGTACGCTGCTTCACTGACCCACAGCCAATGGGGAGCCAGGAAGTACTAGAAAACCAGGATGACAGACATTCTGGCCAGTAAAACATGCATCTTTACCTGTTCTCCCACAAAGCACCTGACTGGATCCCGACCCGCTAAAGCTTCTCACTTTAGAGTCTCTGGTTCTTCTCAGAGGAGCGTACTGCTTGATCTGAGGACGTATTTGTAACTGGCTGGGTACCACGTACGCCATTGTTTCCCTTGCAGTGGTATTCCAGCATGGAGGGTCCTGTGTTACATGTATGTATACAGTCCTGTATGTATACGTGTGTGCACCCACTTGTGTGATAAGAATAGCAGTGTTGGCAGGCACCCTTGGTCAGTGCGTGGGGTTTGAGCTGACACCCCCGGTGGTTACCCGGGCGCTGGAGCAGTGGGCTAGGGGCCCCGGGTTGCTGTTGCTGTGCCATCTGCTTCGTCTCCCTGGTTGGCTCTCTCGGGAGGGCGTGTACAGTGAGAGAGAGACGTGACTCTCCGAGCCCGGGCTCACCTGCTCATATCTGTTTGGAAGCACTTACTGCTTCTCTAAAGCTTCCGTCTTTTTTTTTTTTTTTTTTTTTTAAATATATTTTATTGATTTTGTACAGAGAGGAAGGGAGAGAGATACAGAGTTAGAAACATCGATGAGAGAGAATCACCGATCAGCTGCCTCTTGCACACCCCCTACTGGGGATGTGCCCGCAACCAAGGTACATGCCCTTGACCGGAATCGAACCCGGGACCCTTCAGTCCCCAAGCCGACGCTCTATCCATTGAGCCAAACCGGTCCCGGCTAAAGCTTCCTTCTTGAAGTCATTCCCAGGAACTAAAATTAATCCGTTGCCTGTTCTGCTCTGAATGTTATCATGGAAATTTAAAAATTCATTCTTGGGAAATTTTTGTTGCCCAAGTAAGTTTATGTGAAGAGATGAACTATCCTCTTGATGTAATTATGTCTTTCTAAAGGATTCAATAATTGCTGTCTTTCAGCTTGCCTTGTCATCGCGGTGGCTTGGCTAAACTTAGCGTGCGTGTGTGTGTTCGTATATTCCCTCCCCCCCCACACACACACGCCTTCTTAGCGGGAGGAGCGCATCAATGAGATGTTGTCTCTGACTTGCATCAATAATGTTATCTCGGACCCGCATCTATGAGAGCGTTAGCTCAGACCCGCATCAGGGAGACGTCATCTCAGACTCGCAGGGCCGCCGCGGTCAGGGTCAGGGGAGGCTGCCGGTCCGGGCAGTAAGCAGAGGGACCATGGGGAGGCATGGCCGCAAGGAGTGAGCGCAGCCGAGCAGCCAGGGTCTGAGGAGCGTGAACTCGGCCCGAACTTCATGAACCGCCGTGGGCCTGCCTGCCTGCCCGGCGCTCCCTGCAGCTCAGGCGGACGTGGTGGGGGATGAGAAGGTAAACTTTCCCAGGAAGGAAGGGGAGGGCGAGTGCAAGGCGGCCAGCTCCTCTGTGCGCGGTGCACAGGCGCGATGGGAGCACAGCCCAGAGGTCACTGTCTGCGCTGGCGCTTCCCGGCTGCCTTCCCGATGCAGACAGCCTCTCCGAGCCGCTGCCCGGGCCGCTGCCCCCTTGTTCACGCGCCGTGTCTCTGCTTTGTGTGCAGCTATGAGGACGGCCAGGTGGGCGACGCCAACATCAACACGCAGGAGGGAGGCATCCACAAGGAGATCCTGCGCGTCATCGGCAACCAGACCGCCACCGGCTGAAGGACCCCGGACTCGCTCAAGGGGTCGGAAAGCCTTCCTCGGGTTCAAAGCTGGGTTTTGAACTGAAGAAGAAGAAGAAGAAGAAATAATTTATTGTTATTATAAACAAAATTAATCCTTTGAATACTGATTTTTTTCTTAGTATTTCTAAGTATTTCATTCAATACCTAAAACGGTATGAAATTTACCAATTGTAGGGTTATGGAATCTAGTAATAAACTTACAGCAGCACTTAAACTGAAGTTTGGGTTGCTCACACAATAAACAGATTGAAAAAGCAGTTTTGTGCTGATATTTTTATATTAAACTCTTCAATTGGAAGTTTGGTATTATATACCGACACTTGAGGTCACCAAAATCGCATTGAGAACGTTTTTATAATGATGTCTAAATCTCTAAGATACTTTGCAATAAGTAAAATGATGTTTGCACATTCTGACGTGCTATATCTATATCTATCTATCTATCTATATATATGTATATATACTTAGTGGTATGAACATTTAACTATTTTGAGGATGGATGTTTTTTATTCTCCTGTTAATTTTTCCTTATATGAAAACAATTAGTCTTAGATGCAATGCTTTGCCCAAAAGTTTGTAATATACATATCTATAGACCCATGCATCAGAATGTGTGACTGTGCACATGTGTATGTATGTATGCACATGTGTGTTGTGACAACAGGTGGTGTGGCTCCACAATTCTACTATTCAGCAACGAGAAATAATATTCTGTAAACAGTAAATCTGGACAGAAACCAAGATCCAAGCCAAACTTACCACTATTCACTCACTGGCAGTATTTGCTAACTATTTCTCTATTTGTTTAAAGAATGTTTCCTTTGGTTAAAATTTAACTTGTTAATGATATTATGGAAAAGTCTTAATTTGGAGACATAGCCACCCCTGGCGGACTAAATCTCTATGGAAATGATCGCATGTATTCAACAAAAAGTCTCAGAATCACAACAATATCTATTTTTTATTTCTTACAGCAGAACATTTTTTAAAATTTATTTAGACCACACCAGCATTTTTATAGTTTTTCATCTAATACCTCTGCATATGTATTTTTTAATTTTTAAAAAAATATATATTTTATTGATTTTTCACAGAGAGGAAGAGAGAGGGATAGAGAGTTAGAAACATCGATGAGAGAGAATCACCGATCAGCTGCCTCCTGCACACCCCCTACTGGGGATGTGCCCGCAAACAAGGTACATGCCCTTGACCGGAATCGAACCCGGGACCTTTCAGTCTGCAGGCTGACGCTCTACCACTGAGCCAAACCGATCCCGGCTGCACATGTATTTTTTCATATTGAGAAAGAAGATAACCTTGGAAATTTCTTTTATATTAAAAGAAAAACAAAATAGGGTTATGGGGAACACGCCACCAGCGCCGTCCTCCTGTGCTGGTCACGTGATTGCCAACCGCATGTCTTGTTCCTTTGGGCCCTGACATTGTCCTCGGTCGTTACAAGTTGTCACTGCCTGTGTCTCATTTTCCCACGCGATGTCTTAGGAATAGGCCGTTCAGGGAGCAGTATAACGATCGTGTCTGCCACTCTATTCAAACCCTGAATCAAGACTCAGATCTGATTCTAATTGACTTAGAAAAAAAAATAATCGCGTGTAGGCGTTTGCAAGTATAACGTTACCACTTCTGTGTTTATTTCCTGGGGCGTAGACGGTGAGAAAGCAGAGGCCCTCCATAGCGTGCAGGCGTGCTGTCGAAGTGTGTAGGGATCTTTTGTTTTCTTCTGCTGTAACTCATTGATTTCTGCCAACAGAGACTTGACATGGCTGGGATATTAATCCTTGTGACACCATCCGCTTAAGACCTTGATCTGTGCTGAACCCAAAGTGAGCCTGAGGGATAATGTTGGCCTTTGAGGGCCCAGAGGTGATGTCGAGTTTAGTCCTGTGAGCGATGCTGAGGACTGGGGGAGGGCCAGAGGAGTCCTTGCTTACGTCTCCCAAGTCCCTTGGACTGTGTTTTTAAAAAGTGCTTTTAAGCAATAAGATGATTTTTCCCCCCAAATTATTTTGATGGGACGTTTTATATCTGACACAAATATGAAGATGCAATAGCAGGATTTGGAAATCGAGATCCTGGGACCACTGAGGCACCTCCCCAAACTCTACAGAGCCTCCACGCATGGTTGCAAGCCACTGGCCTAACCCAGTCAGGGCTCACTGCACAGCGGGGTGGCCTGGAAGGTGTGTAGCCTTAGGATCTGACCTACCAGCGTAGCTTCAGGACTGGAAGACTAGAGAGGGAGGAGAAGCTAGCATCAGAGACACTTGTGCCAAGTTAAGAATGAAAGTAGGTTCACCTCTCAGAGCAAGGAAAGTATTAGGTCCTTCTAATGCCTAATGCCATGATAGGCAATAGGCACCTTTTATGATGACAAAATGAGGTGACTTTTAATGCTAATGGAATGGAATGCTATTGCCAGGCAGAATGATACCTTTTAAGTTTCCCCCTCCCAAAAAAATTGTCAGATCCTTTGTAAGCAAATATTCTAAGTGGAGCCTGTCTTTTCATTGAAATTTTGTTATCTGTATGCTACAGGATACTGATGCCTACCTTAATTTCTGAAGAATTTAATTTTAATAAATACCATGAGTAAATGAATACCATGCTTCTAAGATCGAAGCAGGTCCTTACAATGTAGATGTCTAAACATTATTGTTGTCTTGCCTTGATTCAGCCACCCCATTAAGATACTATCCATTGACTCGGTGATTCCAAACGTGATACTATATTGTATGTTTATGATTATTTGAAGTCTGTTCACCACTGCTTTGTAATAGTTTATTAATTGTGTAGCCATTACTTCTTAATACAAACCTGCTGAGCAAACGCAGTCATTTCATTCTTGGAGTAAGGGAAGAAGAACCTCATTTATTCGTTCTATTTCTTTCTGCCATTACTGATTTTGTAAGCATTTCACTATGAATAATTTGTCCTCTTTTATCATTCAGTGTATTAAAAATAAAATAGTTGGACATTGGGGAAGAGAAAAAGCAATAATATATTATTACTATAGAACGCACTATGGTAAGGTACTTAAGTGCTGCCTTAGACTGCATGACATTGAAATGGTTTGTGTTTATGTTGCTCAGCAAATCTCAGTTGTTGGCCTTGAAGGTGGTTTTTAAATTTAAAATTTTGAATAGGAGTACGAAATTTCAATATAAGACAGTAAGCTTAAGGGCTTACTGCCAAATACTATGTGATGTAAGAAACCAACCCAAGCTGTTGTTAAAACGGAATATTTCTCATGGAAGAGTTTAGAAAAGAAATTCTCAATGGGGCTCCCTTTTGCTTAAAAGACAGGAAACCTTTCCTATGCAAGTCTATTGTCATTGAAAGAGTTTTAGCAGGACTTGTTACCACAATACCACAACTTAATTAGGATGTGGGGTTTCCGAAAGTTTTAAGGCAAAAATCTGTCATCCTTGTTAAGTCTGGGTGACTTCAGCAGGCAGTGATTTTGTCTAAGAGGCCACTCAACCGAGGACTGTCTACCGTCCAAATGGATGGCTCTCATGGTGGCACCTGAAGCACATTTTTAAAATATTATGATGTTATTCTATTGTCTCACTGAATTCTTCATCATAACACTACCTCAAGACAAATGATAGACTGTCTGTAAGATGAATTGAGTTTCCAGTATAAGAAAGAAAAGGAGTTTTACAAATAGAAGCCATCAAATTATTCAATAGTCAAGACCATACTAGACAAAGATATTGTTGATTGCCCCATGACAGCACAGTAATACAGATATTTCAATCACTGGTGATGAATCACATAGTTAACACCCAATGAGTTATGAGAAGGGATTTAAAGCTGCAACATTTGAAAATAATTAGTTCTCTTTAAGATTGGTTTTTTACATGGGCCAATTTTACATCCATCACCAAAAGCCACAAATGTGCCCACCCTAAATACCGAGAGGATTAAAATACCTAATTCCTATGCCAGAATGGCAGGCGAAACATTCAAGTATTTTTGGCATTGAATGCCTGCTAAATTTTTGTCCATTATATGTCAATTTGATGTACATTATGACCAGTTAATTTTTCTTGGGGATTTTGTAAACACCATGGTATATTAGGATACATTTTTTGTAGGTCAGAAGAATTTCAAGTAGTTTTTAGACAAAACAGACCCACGAGTGTGAAGAAGCTGTGTTGAAGAATAGATTCCATTACACATTTACCAGCGGGTCAGTAAAAAAAAACAGCGCTTATTTACATAGTCCACATAATTTAATGTTCTAAAAATAATTTCTTCCATCTGCCCAATACTTAATGTATCACTTGAGATTTTAAAATATGCAGCCACTCCTTTCTGTAAACACGAAGATATGCCTGTGTTTCTTTAACTATATAGCCTTTCTTTACAATAAACTTCTTGACTTTTTTGTGCACAAGATAGTATTGCAACCTGCTCTGTAGCCTTCGGTGCCTTAGAGTTATTATAAATATTTAACAATATGTACATAATGTAAATACTGCCAAGAGATCACCAAGGCCAAATATTTTCTCTATTCACTTTTTATTGCACTTGCTTTCTATTGCTACGAAGCCTCTTTTATTCAGCTTTGTAATAGTCCGAACGTTGTAGCCGATGTAAATGTTTACTTTCAATAAATCTGAATTTGTCTAACACGCACGGTATACGTGGGCACTGCTTTGGAAACTCGCGCAGGCTCGGAGCCTTCTCAGGATGAATCTTGCTTCTGAGGACCAGATACTTGATGTTCTCGACAAACTCTAAAAACCAGGTTGCCCTGTTCACTTATAAAATACCTTTAAAATAAGAGGGAATAAAAGAAAAGTATCTTTTTTTTTTTTTTTGCCAGTTTTCTCCAAATCATTGCTATAGATTTATGGATCGTGTGAGTACCACTTTAATTTTAGATTATGTCCAGAAATACACAATGGAAAAGAAAGGTTTTGTATTGTGCCCGTGTGCTCTGTGTACGAACGCCTTGGCATGACACCAAAAGGAGCATTTCCAAGGAACCCTCCTGCGTTTCCTAAGCATTTCTGACTTGGTTAATAATCAGGGAATGATTTTTTTCATAGATCTCACTGACTGAATAAGACATTGGTCCATAAATAAACACAGGTCCCTGAAAACATTAATAGTGAATGTTTATGGGGAGCTAAGTTTATTCTCATAAATCAAATAATGTCTTACTTCTGTTACATTTCCAGCTAGGAAACCAGAGGTAGCCAATGCCTATTTGTGAGACTTGATTTCGGTTACTCCACAAACGCTTGTTAAAGGTCTGGCCCAGTGATCGGCAAACTCCTTAGTCCACAGAGGCAAATCAAAAGGACAACGATTGAAATTTCTTTGGAGAGCCACATTTTTTAAACTCAAACTTCTCCTAATGCCACTTCTTCAAAATAGACTTGCCCAGGCTGTGGTATTTTGTGGGAGAGCCACACTCAAGGGGCCAAAGAGCCACATGTGGTTCGAGAGCCGCAGTTTGCCTACCACAGGGCTAGTCAGTCTGAGGACCCTATTCCTTACATAGAGATTATTCATCTTTCGCCTTGGCCTTAAGGAGCTGTCCATGTATTTGGGGAAAGAAGACAAATGCATTTCTATTGACACCACTTTGCATGATCTGTTTGCAACAAAGTCCCAATAATCCACTAGTCCCAATAGTCCACCTGCCTTCGTCCTGTACAGGATGCACTTCATTTTTTTTTTAAAGTTTTAGTTTTTGATTCCTCGACCAAATTTTTGATGACAGCTTTTTGACTTGGTGGCTCAGGCTCACTGACTGACGTCTACACCTGTCACTCCTGGGCCACGGCTCCGCTCCTCCTCAGGGGCTGTGCTGGTGGGAGTGTGGGCCCAGGACCCGGGGTTTACCTACAGCTGCAGAGCTGGGTTTCGTGGGAAGCCCACGCTCTGAGAATCTGTTGGATATTCACTTGGCGTCTGTGTCTGCTCTCCAATCCCAGGTCCCTCTGTTTAATGATCTCACATAGTAGAGACCTGTAACTTCATCCAAGAAGGACGGAAATGTCAAAGGGGCCGAATGCTTAGTTTAAAAATGATGTCTTCTTGAATGCCAGGTAAGACAAGATTTTGATTAGATGGGATTTGCTTTATGTAGCACTTCATAATTCAGAAGGTTCTTTCTGTAGATTGTCTCATTTTCCCGACAAAATAGCTCTGTGACATGTGTTAGCAGATGTCTTTGTCTCTTCCAGTGGCTTGCCAAGGGGGTCAGGGTCACTAGGGTCAGGGACACTGAGTCTCATCTCTGTCCTGTTGAATAAGCCGGGTTTATTATTGCTGACATCCTGGCGTGGCAGCACACACAGCAAATACAAGCATGACAGCAGGCTGGTGGGAGAAACAATGAAGAGGCAGTCTGATGGGGACTGGGTAGCTACCATTGCAAATCTGGCATGGTTTTATTTTAGAGCCTGCAAGGAGCTAAGTCCGCACTCTCTGTGCCGGGCAATGGGGGTTGTCAGCCTTCGGGGAGTGACATGACAGTGGGGCTGGGAGCATGGGGCAGCTGTGCTCAGGAGGATTTCCAAGGCTGGCAGAAGCAGGAAATGGCAGAGACCGATTTTTGTCATTCTGATGAGGTACACGGGACTGAATGGGGACCTGAGGAAAAGGAGCAGGTGGAGGGGACAGGGTTTAGGATGAAGCAGTGAATGAGGAAAGCAGAGCCAGGGTGTGTGAGAGGGGAAGGTGGCACACTGAGAGTGACTTCCCTCTGGGCTTTTCTTGGAGATCAGTCACGGTTCCTCTGTTCCTGTTGGTTTGCAGAGGCTTGAGGACTGACTGAAGGCAGTGGCTGGCGACATTCCCGCGAGGTGCAGACAATGAGAAGGATGGACTTGCCTGCTTTCCCTGATCACCCCTCCTCCATGCCGTCACACACAGGTGACTTCTGGTCCCTGATAAATGTTGGGTGCTTAGTAGATACACAAATAAGTAAACCATAAATGTCTGCCTGATGAAGGTGGTCTTAAATAAAGTGACAATCAATCTAAACAAGTGTCCAGCCAGGAGTATATAACAAGCTAAACCATCATCATCATCGTCATCATCGTCATCATCACCACAGTGAGCTCCAGCTCCAGCTCCATCACCTGCAGAAAATACGGGGACCCTTAGATCTTGGTATCATCTACCCTGTCACCCTTGAAGTTTATATTTTCATCTTCCCATTATTCATCTTGACTTTGGGTGAAGCAATCCCTGGATTGGAATGTCATTTTTTTACACACAAAAAAGAGTGTCCAAAAAAGTGGTGACTAAGTTAGTGCTACAGGAGAAGAACAAAGCACGCCAGGAATTTGGAGCAGAAAAACGTGGTTTCTGGCCGGGTGCTCCAGAGCATATTCATGTATTTGAGGGTCCATGGGCTTAGCCTTAAATTATGGATAGATTTGCGATAGGCAGGCACTCAAGGAGAAAGATTCTGAGTCATAAATTGAAGAAAGCTCTACTGCTCCTCTGCTATATATCAGAACCACAACGGTGACTATGCTGAAAGCCTGCTCCTGTGAAGAAGTACGGATCCCAGAAGTTAACCAGGAAATGCATAAAGAATAGAAACGTTCCCAACTACACAGCCGCGAAAAGTAAGTTAGACATCACAGATGAGTTACTGTGTGCAGTGAAATTCGGGTCCGTTACAATGTGTGCATTGCTGGAAGGACGCAGGCTCTCCAGAGGTAATCTGTTTCCCTATTGACCTGTAATTATAGGTAATTACTTAGTTCCATCACTGATTTTTTTATTGGTAATGAATATTATATAGTACTTTATCTTGAAGTATCGTCTGCCATGTATGTCAAGTAGTTAATGCAAAGGAACTCTTAAATATGCTGAGGAAGTTCATTATTTAAGGTAATTGTTTAGCAAAGCAATGACCCTTTGGTTATGCATGTTACTGACATTAAATTATAAATTGGTCCTTCAGCCGCCCTTTCCCGGGGGTCCGCTCAGCGGCTCCTCAGCTGCCCACGTCCAGCATCTCACCCTTCACAGGCACCACAGGATGGTTCCGGCCACTCCTCCCTTCTCCCCGGGCCACCTCAACCCCAGCAGGGATAAGCGTCTCAGGAGCTGCGCCAGCTTCAGGGAGCGACAGCGGCCACCTTGTCCTGGAGGATGTGCTGTGCCTTAAGCGGCTGCAGGATCCTCAGAGCACACCGCCTGTCCTCTCCCTGCGGGCAGGCGGGCTCCAGGCCAGTTCCCCTCACAGCTTCTGTGGCACCTGGGCAGGGGGTCTCCGCTCGCCCGGATGGAGGGGAGAGAGGTGGGGTCTGCTGCCATCGGCCTCCTGCTGCTGCAGGTGGGATTCCTGAGTGGCCGGGATGGGGGCGGGGGCGGGAGGGGTGGGAGTGGGAGGGATGGGGGCGGGGGGCGGGAGGGGTGGGAGTGGGAGGGATGGGGGCGGGGGGTGGGAGGGGTGGGAGTGGGAGGGATGGGGCGAGAGGGGTGGGAGCAGAGGCGGGCGCTCTGGCAACTGCTCCTGTGTGATGCCTCTGAGCCCCTCTGACCCCCCAGCAGGGACCGGGGTGGGGTGGGGGTGGGGTGGAGGGCTGCTCTGGCGGGCAGTGATGTGACAGAGGGGCTGGGAGCATGGGACAGTGGAGCTGCCGCTGGATCAGTCTGTTTTCCTGTGGTGCCGGGAGGACTGGAGCGCTCATTGTCTGAGTGTTAGAGAACACACACACAATGGCAGTGGTAGCCCCCTGGTGTTTTCTCCCTCCTTCTTCCACCCCTTAAGCCAGTGGTCAGCAAACTGCGGCTCGCAATCCACATGCAGCTCTCGAGCCATGGTTTGCCGCTCTGTTGACTAATGAGCTTGCCGACCACCGTTCTAAGACATAAGAGATGCCTCCCCTGTCACAGGTCTGAGGTTGGTCGCAGCCTTAAGCCACGGGCACATGGTGGGAGGCCCTACGTGGTGTTTTCGCTGTTTTGCTCGGTAAGCAAGGGGGGCTGTGTCCGAGGGGGGACCTCAGTGTGCGCGTGGGTCCCAGGAGCTGCAGGCAGAGTCAGTCAGTCCTCTCAGACCCAGGCTCACATCGGCTGGGCCAGGGCAGTGCAATGCCGTGTTATGGAGCGTTGCCTCATCGCTGCCTGTGTTTTTATGGCCACGCAGCCCAACGGCAGAGTCCAAATAGCTCAAATGGGACAGCCCTGGGTGCGCGGCAGCGTTGTTTTACCCGCAGGCCCAGGAGGGGGAGTGCGAGATGGAAAGCGGGGCTGGGGGGGACACTGGCACCGCAGGTCCGGTTCCTGGGCTGCTTTCCCAGAGGCCGCTGCTGCCAGGAAGCCGGCAGGATTGCCTCAGGGGGTGATGCTGTGCGGACGGAGGACCATGTCTGTGTGAGGAGCTCAGGGCGCTGACTGGCGTGTTCACGAGAGAGAAATGGGTCCAAAGCCCAGGCGCTGTTAGCAAGCTGGGAGCAGAAATGCATGTTTCTACAGAGTTACCTGACGAAATGGCAGCCTCATGCAGGATGCCTGGAGAACAAAGAAGATGGCAGGCGCTGGCCAGACACCCACACACCCAGCCCCCGGGGGCGGAGGGGCGGTGAGAAGCATTCAGCAAAGACAGAGCCCTGGGAGCCGAGAGGGCCAGCAGTGTCTAAGGGAAGCAAACGGGAAGCACAGAGACGGGCCCACGGCAGGTGTCCGCCGGCCTCCGTGTCCTCAGAGGACGTGGCCGGTCCTCTCTGCAGCCGGAGGGGGAGAGCCAGCGTTTGTGTCATCAAACCCCTCCCTGCGCGATGCCCTGGCTGCGACCCTGACGGTTCTGTGGGAATCTGGGATCCTGTGTGCAAGCCAGCGCGTCGCTGAACTGATGCTCAGCAGGTGCAGATGGCACCGGGCATCTCAGAACAGACGCATCCGGGGCTCCCCTCTGCTCCTGGCCAGCATCGCAGCTCCCAGAGGCGACGAGGCAGCCCCCGGGCTGGCTCCAGGCCCGGGGCTGGGACCACGGAGCTGGGGTGGGAGGACGGGCTCGGAGCTCAGAGCTTCCCTGTGACTTGCTGCGGGCTCCGGGCAGGTGGTCCGGTGGCCGGGCTCAGTGAGGCTGTGACGGAGCAGCGTGTCCTCCCCTCGGGGCTGTGGCAGCTCCACCGGGGCCGCCGGCTCCCTGGCTGCTGCTCTTCCTCGGTCCCCGCCGGGCCGTTCCCCTGGCAGACCAGCGCCCCGTTACACGCGCGCACGGAGTTTGCAGTAAAACCGCAATGGGGCGTTTTCCGTTTGGGAACGTGAACCAGGTACTGTACACTTTCCAGGCGCGTGTTTCTCGAGGATGTAGGTGGGATAAAACCTGTTTTTCCCTGCTTGCCTCACTGTTTTTCCACATCATGCTAATCCCGAATGCCAGCGGGCTCTGGTGTGTGTCACCGCTCGCCTGGCCCTGTCCTGGTAAGGGGACCTTCTGTTCTGCACGCAGTGCCCCCTTCCACGCTGGTTTTTTCTGTCAGGCCTGCAGACGCCGAGGCTTCACCTGCCGCAGAAACTTTCACATCGTGAGGAAGGCGCCGAAGGCTCACAGCCTCAAAAGCTGTTATGGAGATGGAGCTCATAAACCCCCAGCGGCAGGGGGACTCACTCTCTGATGGCTGGGGCGGGTCTTATCAAGACAGAGGGTGGGCGCGGAAAAAAGGCTTAATTCAGAGAAGTCTTTATCCATGCAATTTCCCACTCCCACTTTTATTTCGTGGCTTCTTTCTCTTCTTCTTTCCTTCTGTCTTTCTTTTAGTTCCCACAACAAGATATTCTTTGTAGTATATTTAAAATGTATTGTTTACAATGCATTCAAGAAGAAAGGTTAAAAATGTGCATGGTTTTATATACAGTTTATTTTTTTCTTTCCTAGAGATGTATAAGTTGCATTTCTAATACAGTGGCATGTCATACACACACACACACACACACACACACACACACACACACTGAGTGGCCAGACTATTATGATCTCTGAATGCATAATAATCTGGCCACTCAGTGTCTATCCTATACAATAAAAGGCTAATATGCAAAGTGTCCCCTCCACCAGGAATTAGACCAGCAGGAAGGCCGGCCAACTGCCCATGTCCCCTCCCCCTGGCCAGGCTGGCCAGACCCCACCCATGCACGAATTTATGCACTGAGTGGCCATATTATTATGTGTTCAGAGATCATAATAATCTGGCCACTCAGTATATATACTCTATATACACATACATATACAAACATATATGTGTATATATGTATACACACACATACACATATATGTTTCTGATTTAAAAATGCATTATGATTATATGTTTGAACCAAAGGAACCTTTGGAAAGCATCTCTCACACAAAACAAAAGCTTCTCGAGGCTAAGTCTGGGGTGTGTGTGTGTGTGTGTGTGTATATGTGCATGTGTTTTTGTGTGTGTATATATGTATATCTGTATGTGTATGAATGTGCGTGTGTGTGTGTGTGTGTGTGTGTGTGTGTGTAGGAATGAATCTGGCATTCCTGGCCCGAGTTGTTCATGACCCGTTGCCCTGCACATATCTCCCCAGGCTGCCATGGGCACGTGTCTGTGCACGGCTTTGACAGTTGGGATGGGGGAGCAGGCAAAGGAACCATTAAGAGGATGATGACAAGTGGCTGAGGATGCACCCATTTTTGCAAAGAGAGCGGATGGCAGCAGGGTTAGCATTCAGAGTTCACTGGCCTCTCTGACAGCCTCCTACGTCACGCTGAGGCTGATTGGATGCCACATGCTCGGCGGGGAGCCCATGAAGTGATCACACGCTGCAACAAACCACCGCGCCTGTGAGCATCCAGCTTCTCCCGGGTGAAATGGCGTGCACACAGCACTGCCTGCTGGGATTGCAGAAAGCTTGCCTGTCCTAGGAAACAGAGCAAGGACTCTGAGAACAGGAGGAAAGCAGACACCCCTTGCCGGTAGGAGGAAAGGGGAGACGCTCTCTGCGAGCCCTTTCCCAGGGCTCCCTGCCTGGTGTGACCTGTGACCAGGGTCCCAGGGAAACGGGGAGACTGGCGGGTAGACTTCTCCTTCCCTTCTCAACCAAGACAGAGCCACTTCCAGACCGTCTGTCAGAGAGAGTCTGGGGAAAGACGTCACTTGATAAAAAAGAGATTTTGCGCTCAAAATGTTTGGAATCCACGGGACTAGATGCGTCCTGGAGCCCTTGGCCCTGGACTTGGGGAAGAGCAGTGCGTCCCGCATTGGACAGTGTGCCCGCCTCCACCGAGAGGACGTGGCTGTGGTTTGGTTCTCTGCTTTCCGAGCCGCGATGACTGGAAGGAATTGGAGCTGGGCGCTGCGCACAGGCCTGACGGAGTAGCTGCAGTGGGCATTGTCCCGTGTTCTCCTGGGCCCGTGCTGCTTGACATGGAACACACTCTCCAACCAGACCTCCCCCAGGCCGTGGGGACTCTCTTTAATGGGGCCAGGGCTCCAGAGAAGCAATTTTACCTTCCTCTGCTAGAGCGTGACAAAATCCAGGAACCTGTCAGGAAACTTTCTTGTCTCCATTGGAGTTTTTATTTCTGTTGTTAATTCTCATTACAGGCTATTTTTTCCCATTGATTTTTAGAGAAAGTGGAAGGGAGGAAGGAAGGAAGAGAGAGAGAGAAAGAGAGAGAGAGAGAGAGAGAGAGAGAGAGAGAGAGAGAGAGAGAGAGAGAGAGGAGAGAAACATGGATCTGTTGCCTTCCAGTACGAGCCCTGACCTTGGGTCCAACCCGCAACCTTTCAGTGTGCTGGACAGTGCTCCAACCAACCAAGCCACCCGCTGCGGCTCTCAGATTTCCTTCCCGCAGCTCAGTAAATCCTGAGACGGTTATTTTCTCCGCTGAGAACTTACTTAATGTGGCACAGAGAGGAGGACGGGGAGGTGGGAGTTTACTCTATAAGGACAGAGTTATAGTGCAGGGTTTTGACTCATTGTCTGAGTGCTTTGTTTTACAATCTGGAGAATGGGTTTCTTCTGTATTATAACTATACCAATACCAGGAAATGGCCTGGAAATATGTATTTACAATATGAAATGTGTCCTGAAGAAACGATTTTCATAGGCAGAGAGAGAGCCTCTGTTTTTTGCTCTGGTTTGTCTCCCACCCCAAGAATCCCCCGCCCCCCAATTTCCCTGTCAATAAACATCATATATGTGCTAAAAAAAAAAATCGTTTCAAATAAGCTAAAGCTGCCATTTTCAGGAGAAGGTTTTTCTTTCTCATTTCCATTATATAGTTTTAATTATACTTTGAAAAACTTTAGTATTTGCAAATGTTTATAATTTAAAACATCAAGAAACACAGGATCCTGCTAGTATCTCAGGTTCCCCAGGGAATGAGGCAAAAATGAGACGTTTGTATGCTGACTTCAGTTTCAGATAAAATGGTGTTTGAATCCAACTTCTCTGGAATCTGGAAAGTTGCTGTTTAAACACCTCCTCTCTGAGACCTTTTAAAAACAGCAGCACTTCTGTAAAAACAAAACCACGAGGCTTAAACATATTTAAGGAAAAACTGCCTGCAATGAATTTGAGACTTTTCTCATCAATCATAGCCATGTCACTTTCAAGATGTGTTTCCCAATGCCGTTCTCCATGAATTGGTGACATTTCTGAGTGTATGTTCCTCTCGCATGGTGAGGGCTCCATTTCTCACTTGGAGCATAAAAACCCTTGCAGTTCAGGAACTACTCTACTGTTTCTGCTATTTCATAGAAACGGAACTGTTAGTCATTTCCTGCGATTATTAATGACCTGAATGGCATCCCTCGGTGAAAGCCACGCTCCTGCTGTTAGTTTTGGGGTCTTTGGGGAGCTCCTTGGTTTCCCGGGACCAGCTTGTTAGTGAAACAGCAGCTCTCTGCTATTTCAGCGCTGAGGTGCATTCAACCCATTTCTGGGAACTTCTCTGGCAGCCATCCATTCTTGAGTCAGTGTGGAGTCGCCATAATGGACTGATCTTCATCACCAAACTCAGGCCCCACTGAGAGACACGTTCCATTCATTTTAGTTCTCAAATGCACAACCCACTTTGCAAGGTCCTTCGCTGGAAACCAGGAGGAGGAATTCATCGTAAGTCACTGACCTAGGTCCCGGTGCCTCTAACTTATCCGCCTGCAGGAAGCGGCAGCACACAGCCTACGCGACTAAATGAAACCCGCCCGGCCACGTGCCTGCATGGTTGGAGGATCCGTAAGTGAACCGATGGTTGTGTTTTGGAAGAAAGAAACATGGCCTCAACTGCTGTCTGACACAAAATAAAATTCCTGCAAGACTTTCCCACGCGAAAGAATGGAGACGAGTTACTGCCTGGACTTAGAATGGAGACGAGTTACTGCCTAGTTGTTCTAGCTTTGTCTTCACGTCTTACTTCTGGGTTCTCCTTTCATCTCTCCTCCCCTTCCACCCCATCTGCTCCTCCCCACAGCCCATCGGCTGCCCTGGAATGTAGACCTTCCTGTCCGTGACCTCCAAACTCCGTGTAGCGCCACCCCCTTATCCTGCACCCCGCTTCCTCCTCGCTGGTCTCAGGAAACAGCCTGAAGAATGCAAAGGCAAAGCTCACCTGACTGAGTCTGCCTTCGCCTTCTGTTTTACCGACACTGCTTTAGGGTCAGCAGAAAGCTGGAGGGTTAGTATTTTATGAAGATCATTCGAAATCTGCAGTGGACTCTCTGGCCAATAAAGGACAGACCTAGCCCGGCGTTCACGTCCTCCCGCGTGCAGCGGGAGATTCCATTTAATCTAGAAGCTGCGATGAGAACATCAGCACGGTGTTCATGATGGTCCCGTAAACAGAGGCGGGAGGCGCAGGTGCCCCCTCACAGGTGCTCGCTGCCCCTGGCCGGGAGGCATGGGCGATGCCAGGGACCCGGGACCCGCTCCTTTGTAAGACGAGGCGTCTGAGCACACGGGTCCGTGAGCTGCCTCCGGGCCGGCGGCCGCATTTCTCTGACGCCAGGAGTGTCTGCCCCTGTTCCTCGGTGGCGTTGGCAGAAGAATGTCTTGTGGCGGCTGATGCACTTACTCTGTTTCCCCCTGAGCTCAGAATGTATTGTCTGTGTGCATCTCCTTATAAACCCGCGTTGGTTCCCATCGTCCTTCCAGGCTGACGTGCAACGGGGCCTTTCTTGGGAGCCTGAGCGGCAGGTCTCCGTCTGGAGCCCATAAAGCCGGCGCCCAAAGCGGCCCCCGCTCCGCGCCGGGGGCTGTCACAGGCCCGCCTCCGGGGACGGCGGACGAGCGTGTGTTTGCTGAGGACTTCCAGGCCGATGGAGACCTTCCCGGCTCTGCCCGTGGCAGAGAGCCCCCCCCCCCCCCGGGGGGGGTGTGTGGGGCGCCATGACAAAGGCAGGAGCAGGAATCCAGCTGTGTCTCCAATGGGCTCTGTCCGCAAGGTTATGGGATCATAAATTCAAGCTTGGCGGAGGAGTCAGGAGGAAAAAACAGCAACACAAGTGGAGACACAAGGATGCAGAACCAACATTTCCCGGGAGAAACGAAGTGAGTGGGACGTGGTGTGAAGGCTGTCCGTCGTGGGATGAGGGGCCGTGTTAGCGCCAGCCTCGGGGAGACCTTGGGAGAGACCCAGTGTGCTTGGGAACAGCTCCATGTGCTCTAAAGCCTCGGTCTGTGGTCGGCAAACTCATCCGTCCACAGAGCCAAGTATCAACAGCACAGCGATTGACATTTCTCTGGAGAGCCACATTTTTTAAACGTACACTTCTTCTAACGCCACTTCTTCAACATAGACTCGCCCAGGCCGTGGTATTTTGTGGAAGAGCCACACTCAAGGGGCCAGAGAGCCGCATGTGGCTCCAGAGCTGCAGTTTGCCGACCAGGGGCCTAGAGGCCTCCTTTCCCAGGTGTAAGTGTGTGCGTTACCCCAGCACCCGGGGGAGGGATGGGCTCAGCAATGACTGAGCGGTCGCACCCTGGGCTGCAGGATGAGGGCTCTCCGCCTGCTCCGAGTTACTCTCTGGGCTGGAGCCACAGCCTCATGTGTTTTACAGAAGCACACACACGTGATGGCAGTTTAAGAACCCGGTGCGTTAGGTAGTAGATGGAGTGGGGAGGGCGCTAGAGAAAGGAGGAGGAAAAGGAAGAAAAATGTAGTACGCCAACACGGCACCAGGCACTTTCCTGGGAATATTCATACACGTGACTGAATTTCTATCACTGCGACTCCCTCGAATGCTGAGTATCCTGGGAAATAAATGTTCTTCGTGCGGGAGAAGAATGGAGATTTTAAACAGCGTGTGGAGTGAGGAGGAGGCGGGATTGCCTGGTGGGCCAGGGTGTGGATGTAGGAGTCCGAATAATGGGGGTTTGCTTCTGAAAGTTGAAGTTGGTATTTGTTCAGAGCGTCAATGCCCTCATCTCCACCATGATGGCCCCTCGGAGGATCCTAGAGAATCCCAGTGTCATGAGCTTTGGTGCACTGCCCCAGAGTACGCCTTCTCACCCGCCATCTGATGGCTCTGCCCGTGCTAGGTGGGAGGCACCTGCTGCTCACCTTGCCCAGATCACCGGGCCCGTGGTGGCGAGCCCAGGTTTATGGCGCAGAGCAAAGAGCGCTTGCACTGCCCTGCACTTTTGACCAGAGACCCCAGAGCCAAAGCTGGAAGGGTGCAAACAGCCCGCCCCCGCTGTGTCTCCCCTCTCCACATCCCTTCTAAGGAGCACGGATCCTCCAGGACCTACACGTGTGACATCAGGATGTCCCCTTGGGGGTGGCCCTTGAGTGATCCTTCCTCTTCCAGCTCCATTGGAATCGCCCGCGAGCCTATCTCGGAAGGCGCGCCGTCTCCACAGCACACTTCATGCCCATCACACACGAACCTATAACACTGACCGCAGAGCTACCGTCCCCCTGCGTCTCAGGCTATCACAGTGATTGAAAGAAATTGGAAAGTTCTTGAAAATTCCCAAGCTTTGCATCCTCAGAATACAGCTAGCATGAGCTCCGCTTTCTGGTTGAAATCAGAGTTGGTTGACCTGACCTGACTTAACAAACAGCGTGGTGATACACCACACACACACACACACACACACACACACACACACACACACCACACAACACACACAAACATATATATAGAAACATAGACACTTACACATGGGTCAAGGCACTCTCCTGGGAGGTGGGAAGACTCACGGAGTCCAGAATAAGTGTGATGTGTTAGGCATCACCCTGTTTTCTGTAAGGCCCCTTTATTTATTTTTATTATATCTTCATTGATTTCAAAGAGGAAGGGAGAGGCAGAGAGAGAAAGAAACACCCATGATGAGAGAGAATCCTTGATCAGCTGCCTCCTGCATGCCTCACACTGGGGATCGAGCCTGAAACCCAGGCATGTGCCCTGACTGGAATTGAACCCGGGACCCTTCAGTCTGCAGGCTGACGTTCTGTCCACTGAGCCAAACCAGCTAGGGCTGTAAGGGACCTTTAAAAAACAGGGTATTTGCCCTGGAGAAGGAATCGCTGGACTGTTTCCACTATCCTTGCCATTGTAATCCCTGGAGAAAAACTTCCGTTTGGCTAGACTCAGGAGCAAAGTGTATTTTAAGAAAAGCACGAGTTTACTCCTGAATTAGGGCGTTTGGCTGAACATCTCCAAAGGCACAAAACCCAAGAAAGACAACTCCCTGTAATGGGTCCCCATTTTTTTTTCTTCTTGAATATGCCTAACCTCAAATCTGTTCCTTTGTTATAAAACTAGTGCAGGTCTCTAATTATTACCAATTTAATCTTCATTTCATCAAATATGCATTTCTGAATAATGGCCCTCTGTCCGAAACTGGACCAGCCATCAGTCTTCTTACGCCGGAAGCATTGTAAGAAGCAGCTTTGTGCAGTCCACCTCCTTCTCCAATGCGATTGTTCCAGAGCCGCTGCTCTGCGGGGTGCAGGGAACTTATGTGGGGGCTCTGTCTGCACACGGAAAGGTTTTCTCTTCCAAAGTATCCACCAAGCCTCTCTTCCGTGGCCTTTGCCATAAGCCTTTATCAACATGCTCTTATCATCAGTGTATCATTCTGCTGTCTCTCTCAGACATATTTGGACAATCTAATAATGCTCTATTTCTCTTGAGGACATTGATGAATCTTAATATCATTCTTTCTTTTAAAGATTCCTTACAGCTCTCGCCGGTTTGGCTCAGTGGACAGAGCGTCAGCCTGCAAACCGAAGGATCCAGGGTTCTATTCCAGTCAAGGGCACATACCCAGATTTTGGGCTTGATCCCTAGTGTGGGGCATGCAGGAGGCAGCCTATCAAGGATTCTCTCTCATCATGGATGTTCCTCTCTCCCTCTCTCTGCCTCTCCCTTCCTCTTTGAAATCAATGGAAATATATTAAAAATAAATAAAGGGGCCTTACAGATGCTAATACATCACCTTAGATTCTGGGGTTCCTGCATGCTTCCCCAATGTTATTCTCTCATCTGGCATCGCCATTTCATTTGGGATTTTTCCGTCTCACTATTGCTCTTACCACCCTCACCTGGAAGAGGCACTTCCTGGGGCTCCTGCCTCCCTGTCCAATCACATCAGTTCGCTCCAAATCAGAGCTGCTACTGGCTGCCTCTGGCCTCCACATCTGGGTGCTGCTATGGCGGCTGCTGCTCACTCACTACAACAGCTGCAGGTAAGTGTGGCTCTGGCCAGCCCTCAACGCAGCGCAAAGCCAATAGGCTGGTGAAGCTCCGCCCCCCCCGTTCTTGCTCTTGTTCTACAAATGCAGGTTGTGTCTCTTAATTCAACGAAAGTTATTTGTTGTTTCCCTTAACCTTGTGGTTAGGATTGACATTTCTTTGGAGAACCACATTTTTTAAACTTAAACTTTTTCTAACGCCACTTCTTCAACATAGACTCGCCCAGGCCGTGGTATTTTGTGGAAGAGCCACACTCAAGGGGCCAAAGAACCGCATGTGGCTGGAGAGCTGCAGTTTGCCGACCACGCCTTAACCCATTACCCACGCGCCCATCCACAGCTGTACGCCAGAATTAGTGCTGTGCCATGTCCCTGTGAGCCTTTGGCACCTGCACTGTCCCTCCACCGAGGCCCTTTCTCCGACGCTCCTGCCCCTGTCACTCATGTCCACTGACTTCTCTGCTGACACCTGCCTCTGCAACGATAACCCAGGAAGAGCGTCTGAATGCCTCCGACTAGCCGCTCCATCTCTGACGAGAACCAGGCTCCTCTCGCCTGCCTCCTTCTCTCCCCAACAAGGCCGATTGGCATCACCACTTACACTTCCGTCCTTTGAGGAGTCCTTCCAGCTATTATCCTCAGCGCTCTAGGGAACACAGAGATGTGAGTTCCTAGAAATCTTGTCAATAGAAATCATATCAGTTCCTTTTTAATCTCTTGATCAGTGAAGAAACAAACAAATAATGCAAGGCATTGTGGGTTTGGCTTCTCCAAGAGAAGGTGATGTGGCCAGACCCAATTACCTTAAAAATCATTCTTGTCTCTTTATCTTTTAGTGACTTTGTCATGTCAATCAATTAGATAAATTTAGCCGAGGGCTGCAGCATCAACTTAATTTTATTTTGCTATGCTGTCATTATAGGAGTGTCTTTACTTTTTAAACAAATCAAGGTTAGAATGGTTTAATTTTAAATTTCAATTGCCTAGAATAATTTATATCTTTTTATGTGCCCACAAGGTAGCTATTTATAAGTGTTGGCTGTATGAGGACATTTTAAATGCTAGCAGGAATTACTGCTGTAATGTTTCCCATTGTTACGTTGCAAGAAACCTCCCTCAGCAGAAAAGTAAGTAGGAACATTTGGGAGTTCAGCACAATGGAGCTCAAGATAGCACTAACACGGATTATTCTGAAGAGTTACTGCCCTTCAGTGACTGTTGGGTTGGGAACCAAAAGGTAGTTGTGAACTAAATAAAGAACATTAAGAAACCCTGTTAACCTCTCTGGACATCAATCTTCTCATCAGTAAAATAAAATTGTTGGCAAAATCATGTCTAAAACTAATTTCTGGCAATGTAGGATTTCTGTGTGGCTGTGCTTGTGGCAAAAACGACCAGCCAGAGAAAGGGGGACAGGCCGAGAAGTTTTACTTGAAAAGTGAGCACCATTGACTGGCTTCACATGGACTGTCTAGAACCGAGGTCGGCAAACTGCGGCTCGAGAGCCACATGCAGCTTTTTGGCCCCTTGAGTGTGGCTCTTCCACAAAATGCCACGGCCTGGGCGAGTCTGTGTTGAAGAAGTGGCATTAGAAGAAATTTAAGTTTAAAAAATGTGGCTCTCCAAAGAAACTTCAATTGTTGTGCTGTTGGTATTTGGCTCTGTGGACTGAGGAGTTTGCCGACCACTAGACTCTAGGTGAAAATGATGTGTGTGTTGACTGAGCAAATTATTCTAATTAGAAAAAAAAATGTGAAGTGAAAAGGATCTAGATCTTGTTTTCCTTTTGCGTATCATCACAAGTTTTGAGTCAAGTAGTTTTTGATTAATATGATACTGGGCCCAGACTTACCTAGTAATTTAGCTTCCCAACGCTCATCCCTTATTTAATAAGAAGAGCTTAGAAGGAGCCAGGTGTTTACAATAAGAATTTTGTGAGCATGTATAACTTAATTCTCACAGTATGCATACGAGGTTAGTATTATTATCACAGATGTATTGAGCAGTGAACTGTGGCATAGTGAAGTGGATGATTGTTCAAGGGCATACAATTAGCGAATGCCAGATGTCTACACTCCAAAGCCACCCTTTTAACCACTGTGCTACCCTATTTATAACTCTCCACAAGCATTTTAACAAATCAGTGTGACAACTTTCTCAAGTTCTAATCACTGTAAAATGTTGGAAAACATTTTTTTTTCAGATCAAGATCATCACCATTACAAAAAAAAAAAAAGTGCTCTCATTTACATGCAAAGCCTAGGTATTAAGAGCAGAAGAAAGATGCTCGTAGCCGGCTTGTAAATCCAAGCTCCGGGGAAACAAGCAGAAAATGAAACACCACCGGACTCTCTGGCCCTTAGACACCGAGGCCCTGATCTTGGTCATCTGACCTACAGTAACTGTTAGGAAATCAATCCATCATGGGCATTATGTATTTTTAAAATTTCAATCAATATGCAGACTTTGAAAAGGCTCAAGCACTTACTTATATATTCACTCAGCAAGCATTTATTGACAGTGTCCTGTGTTCCAAACTTTTAAATCATTTGTAGAAACTCATGATTGTAACGGTTTTCTGTTACGCACTTTAACACACACACACACACACACACACACACACACACACACACACACCTTTTTGTTGATTTCAGAGGGAGGAAGGGAGAGAAAGAAAGAGAGAAACAGCCATTGGCTGCCTCCTGCATGTCCCCGAATGGGGATCGAGCCCGGACCTGGGCATGCAGGGCCCTGACGGGGGACTGAATCGTGACCTCCTGGCTCAAGGTTGACACTCAGCCGCGGAGCCCCGCCGGCTGGGCGCTGTGTGCTCTGCAGCGGGGAGTGGCCTCCCCTGCGCCTTTGCTGGTCCCGTTTGCATGGAGGAAGCTGTGCTGTGTCACCTGGAAAGGTCCCCAGCCCTGACTGCCCGCGCCTTCTTGATGCCATTCCTTTCATAGTTTAATGCTTCTGTGTTTCCTCTTTAGCGTCTCGGACTCTGCAGGATCCGTTACTCTGATCAAACAGCCCAGAGCGTGGCAGCCCTGCCTCATTTTCTAGGTCACGGACTAAATGGGGAAGGCGGCAATCTTTCAGGCAGCCGCTGCTCCAAGACTTAGCACCAGACTCCCTATTCTCCCAAAATAGCCTCCCTCCCCCCTCCCGCCGCTTCAGAATGCCACCCAGTCCCCCCTCTTCCGCTCCGCACTGCACAGCCCCCGTGAGCATTGGCCGGGCACCCGGGGCAGTGTTCTCTGCCTTTTCATGGAACGTGCTGTCCCCGGCTGCCCCCCTGTGTCCTCTCCCCGCGGCCCCCGCCCTCTGCGGGTCCCCCCCAGCCGGAGGCCGTGTCCTTCCCCCCCAGGCCCAGCGGCCTTGCCGAGTCTGGGTGCCCATCTCCGAGGGGCGATGCTTTTAGGGGAAAACGTGGGCCTGGCACCAGGCATGTCCTTCCTTCCCCACTTTCCTGATTCCCGATAATGGCCGAGCTGGCCAGTAGCTAACTGTGTCCCCACTGTGGCGCTCACATGCTTCCATTCCTGCCAGGGACAGAAACCCAAGTTTCTGCCTGGAGGGAGGTCCGTTTGCTCCGGGTTCTAGGGAAGTTGCACACATCTAACTGGGATGCGTGGCGGCCCCGTCTGGCTGTCACAGGAGTTAGCCAGTTGTAGGGGTTAGGGAGTCTTCCCCACACGCCAGGGAGTTACAGGAATGCATCTTTAACCGAGAGAGCAGCTCACGGGAGCTCCACGGGGATGTGCCCGGAGTGGGGTGCTGTTTGACCAGTAATGTGGGAGCAAGGTGAGGGCAGGGACTTGAACCAGCTACACTGCTGCAGTGACGTTTTTTGTTCTTCTCAGGGGTTGCGGAACATACGTGACTTTAACTCCAGTTAAGATTTATCTACCGGGCACATACTTGGAAAAGCCTTAGCGTAGGTCAGTGGTCAGCAGACTCATCAGTCCACAGAGCCAAATAGCAACAGTACGATTGACATTTCTTTGGAGAGCCACATTTTTTAAACTTAAACTTCTTCTAACGCCACTTCTTCAACATAGACTCGCCCAGGCCATGGTATTTTGTGGAAGAGCCACATTCAAGGGGCCAAAGAGCCACATGTGGCTCGAGAGCCACAGTTTGCCGACCACGGGGCTAGGTGAGATGGATTTGTTGGTCGCTCCGTGACAGAGGTGACACATGACCTAGGTCCCACTGACAGTTTCATGCACACGTTATGTTTGTCTCCAGTGTCATCTGGTCTGGAGGCCAGCACAGGGGGCTCCCTCTGGTGGAGACGGGAGTGCAGGGACGGTTCTGAACATTTGCATCCATTCTCCGCGTTGTCGTCAGGCTCCATGCTGGTCAGTGCCCTGGTTGGGATGTCATACAAAGCCTGGTCATCTGGCACCTGGGGGTCTCCAAGTCCACATCATACCCAGCAAGCAGTCAGGAGACGTCCCGGGCCCCGTCACGGTCAGGTGAGAGCAAGCAAAGTAACGAGGCCAATAAGGGACACCTGCGGCCATTGCTGTTCTCCTTCCTCCTCCCCTTCATGGTGGTGTAATCAACAAACAACACACTGCGCCAGGTCAGAGCTTACAAGTGGGACAAGCACACCCATCTCTCCCGCTTCCTTGTGCCTTTCTGCAACTCCTCCCCATGCCGCCTGCTTTCTGCCGAGAGAATGCGCCTTCTCCTTGTTCACATGCATGTGTGTACATGGAACCATACAGTGTGTGTGCTTTCTTTATTTTATTTTTGGTCTGGCTATTTTTCACTCAGTATAACTAGTTGGCGTTGCAAGCACTGTGGGTCCTCACAGTTCACTGCCTGTGCTGCTGAGCTGTGTTCAACTGGATGCACATGCGTGATTTGTCTATCCACTCTTTCACTGATGACAGGCAACAACAACAACAACAACAACAACAAGAAAAGGAGCACCTCAACCCTCCCACCACAGGGAGTGAATTCTACCAGCATGGGGATGCGCTGGGCCTGAGAGTGCGTGCCCAGCTGCATTGGCGGCATCACCTGGGCCTCAGGCCCAGGAGGCCCTCAGCGGCCTGCCCTCAGCCCTGGCCCTGAGCTTGGAGCCATACGTGGGTGCGGTCCCAGCCTCTGTGCTGGTGGTAATGTGCATACAGCGGAGGTCAAGAGCCTCTCCCAGGAATCAGCGGTCACCAGAGGGTGTTGGCCAGGAGAGCTGCTGCCGAAGGGATGTCCTGCCAGAGGCTGGCGTGGAGGGCGTGGAGCCGGGAACAGGGGGCGCTGTGGGCTGGCAGCAGCTCCTCAGACGGAGAGGCGCCTGGCCAGGTAAGGGGGCTGGGACTGCTGAGGGCAGTGAGGCCTCGGGTCGGGCTGGGTGTAATGTGTGCGGAGGACGCAGAAGAGGATGGGATGACCAGTGTGATCAGATTCACTTTTTGGAAAGACGACTCCAGCAGCATTTGGAGGCTGGGTGCGGGGAGGGCAGCGGGGAGAGGGCAGCAGGGAGAGGGCAGTGGGGAGTGTGGAAACTTGTTGGGAAGGCGACATTGTGGCTTTGGAGAAAAAAAAGGGGCGGTCCGAGGTGGAGTAGTGCAGTGGGGTGGACAGAGTTGAGGACGATGAGAGAGAAGCCGTGGAGATCCCGGGTGCCGAGCCGCAGGCCGAGCTGCAGCTGCAGGGCGGTGTGCCCGGAGAGCCTGGCTGGGGAAGGGGCTGAAGCCTGGGCAGCCGCCAGCTCCTCTGCGTTCGCTCTGCGAGCTCGTGTTCCCAAGAGGCTCTCCGTGACCGGAAACGCAGGCACCGGACATTCAGCCAGGACACTGCAGGTGTCTAGGCAGCCGAGGAGAGGGCATCTTTAGAAGGAGGCAGTGGCCCTCCATGCAAGGCCGGAAGCCCCATCACCTGAGCATGAAGACGTCCTGGCATTCTGGAGCCTGATTCCAACTGGGGGAGCGAGGAGGAGGGGGGGAGCAGGAGTGCAATCCAGCAGCACTTTGGAAAGTTTGTGCAAAAGAGGATGGAGCGTGAGAAAAAAGAACGTCAATGAGCCTTTCTGTGTTGTGTTTTGCTTTGTTTTTCTTGGTCATTTAAAAATAGGAAAGATCTCGAGTACTAAGGGGAAGATCTGCTATGGAGCGAACCCTAAGCCATCCACGATTGCTGGGCTTTTATGACTTAGTGAGACTATTTGTTCTGTGGAAAATCAGAAAGTTTGTACTTAACAACATGGTCTGCCAAATCTTAGAGCCATTATTTCCCTTTTCCTCTTCCCTGCCCTGGCTTTAATTTGCAAATGACTGCGAGATGTGGTTTGCAGTAAGTAAACTTGAGCTCATTCGGAGCTAATGTTTGTGGGGAGAGTTGTTCCGTGACGCCGGTTCCTCAATTAATAAGGCGGCGCCTTTAAGAGCAGCCACTTTCTGAACAACATGGAAGCATCTGTGATGGTTATTCAGGCTCCACAAGATGGGCTGGCTACTCACCAGGAGCCCAACAGCTAATGGACGAGCGGGTGAGTAAAAGCATCGGGATGCTAAGGGACAGAGGAAGGGGAGGAGAGTTTCGGTTTCCTGGGGTGTTATTATAATAAGTCCCACTTTTAACATTAAAAACTTGTCCTAAGGAGTCTAAACAATGTTCAAGATGAGTCATGTCAAAATAATTTAATTCAAATACGTATCTGCAAATAGTTTGTTGAGAAATTTGGATGCAGACTGTTATACTAACATATTGGGAAAATAGCCCAGTAAAAAGATTGGCCTTTGGAACTAGAAAGACGTGGTTTTGAGTCTCAGCTTTTCTGCTCAATTGTTGTTTTGCTTTCAAGTTATTCAGCCTCTGGAAGACTTGGTCTCATGCTTTCTAAAGTGGATTTTAGCCAAAACCGGTGTGGCTCAATGGATAGAGCGTCGGCCTGCGGACTGAAAGGTTCCAGGTTCGATTCTGATCAAGGGCATGCCCCTAGGTTGTGGGCACATCCTCAGTAGGGGGTATGCAAGAGGCAGCTGATAGATGATTCTCTCTCATCGATGTTTCTAACTCTCTATCCCTCTCCTTTCCTCCTGTAAAAAAATCAATAAAATATATTTAAAAAAATAAAGTGGCTTTCAGACAGTATTCATCTTTTAGGACTGTTGTTACCGTTTCATAAAAGAGCCTGGTTCATAGCAAAATCTCAAGGAAGAGAAGTGATTGGATCTTGGAAATCCAAGCCCCAATCTCGGTGCTCAAGGTATTGTCCAGCTCAGATTTATTTGTATTAATATGTAATCTCGATGTTAGAACACAGTGAGAGAAGGTTCTATCTGTAACCTTCAAGTGGGGAATTGCCACCCCCACCCACTGTGCCAGTTCTTACATTGAAAGACAACCTGGGATGTGGGACAGACACACAGATTTGGAGGAGAGAGATCGTCGTTGCTGAATAAAACCACGGCTGGGGATGGCCCTTCCCTGTACCCTCTTGTGTACTAAGTCATTATCAATCTGCAAGACCAGTCTGACTTTGAAAATCAGTACCGATGATCTGAAACGCCTTTTCTTTATTAGACCATATACATATCTAATAGCATCTATGTCACTTGGCCATAGATGTAGGTTTTTGTTTTTTTTGACTCATCCTGTCCCCAGCTGTCAGGGGTCCTAAGGGGGTGGACATACCACCCTCGCTGTGGTGGTTTTAGTCGTGAGCATTTAACATGGATTTTTGCGACAATAACTTGCTCCATGCAATTCTTGAGCATGGAGATACTGATGAATTTTGTTTATGTAGAAAAAAAGCAATGATCTTTTTGACAATTTAATGCTGTCGGGTGATGTTGCTCATATTTCACCGCTGCCTTCTTTTGAAAAGTGATGGCTAGACTATGGGAGTTTCTGGGTTATTAGGCTGACTTGGTTTCTGAGTTCTGCCAAAACACTTCCTTTTTTGGCTTAAGAAGTGTTTGGGAACAGCTTTCATATGAGATAGCATAAAATCGCCTAAGAGAAATGTATGAAATATGTGCATAGAAAAAGTTCTAGAAGGATGGAGGACCAACTACACAGTTGCTAGGTTGGAGAAGGAAGTGGAATGGGAGAGGTGGGGATGGCGGAGGTGGGGATGGCGGAGGTGGGGTAGGGAGTGGGGAAGCGGGTGGAGAGGAGAATTTTAATTTTTTCTGTGCATAATTCTATAGTGTTCTTCGGGGTTTTAAAACAATGACCTGGGCCTAACGGTGTCAGTGAAACAATGCCTGTGCTGGGGACGTTCACCTGGCTCCTTTTGCTCCTTCGTTTGCATTTTAGAACGGGCCTCCCTCTTTCTAGGGCATTGCTGTTCACGGTGTTGCATGTAAGACACATTTAAGGCCCAAAGATACCTCTCTCCCCGGACTACGGGGCGCTCTGGTGTCTTTGCTCTTTTCCCTGCAGAAGAGCTTTTAAACGAGACCCTGAGGACACTGGGATTAAACCAGATTCGGCGATGGCACCAAATTCTCCGTAGGTGTTCAGAAGCATCTAGGTGTCCCAGGTCGCGCTTATTTTGTCTGTCTAGCAGCTCCAGAGAAACTTCTTTCCGGACTGCACCTCCTGGTTTCGCACTGGGAAGAACAAAGCCAGCCGACCTTTATTCCATTACTATGGTTCCTTCAGTAAGAAATACTATGAAGTAAAGGGCGAATGTCCTGAGACCCTCACTACTCAGGATAAGTAGGATTTTTAATTAAGGAATAAAATGTATGTTACTTATTTTATTACTTTAATCTCAGTTTTTCTCATTGAATATTTTTAAATCAGCTGCTGTAAATTCATGTCCGAAATACCATTGTAGCCAGTAGAAGGGTAGAAATGGTGAAGTTCATGTGACGGAATAAACAGCTGATATTTCAGGAACATCCTTTAGGCAGAAAGCACGTTTATCTTATTTTAGAACCTCCAGTTTTTGTTTTTGTTTTTTCCAACTGAAGCAGCTTTTTTTATTCTTTTAATATCACAGGATAGTATTGCTATTTCCAAGTGATTTTGATGCAACCATTTTTAGCTATAATTTCATTAATAAATTCTAAAGGTGTTGGTTGATTCAGAAAAAGAAATACCACCCATCTAATTTTGGAGACAAATCAAAATAATAGAGAGGGTAACAATCTAATTAATTTTGTTAACTTCTGTGCAATTTTTAAGGAAGATAATAATCATTTAATGAACTAAAATAAAAAATTATTTTTGAAAAATTTTTAAATACGTAGTAATTCAACAAATATTTAGCAAGATGTTACTAAGTCCAAGGCAATGCAATAGGTATGTTAAGATAGTCACTCATTCAAAAACACTGGACACTTACCATGTGTCAGCCTTTGTCCTACATTCCGGGGCTACGTTGGTAAATTAAAAAGACCATTCAAAACCATTTTTAAACACCATTCTGTTCCAGACATTATTTTTGGCCCTGGGGTGCAGTAATAAAGTAAGTAGAAAGATTCCTTGTCCTCTTATACTCTGGCTGATAAAAATACCTTTTATATTTCTGTCGCTATTTTGGTTGGAAGGTACCACTTCTGGGGCCTCTATAAAGCAGACACTAACAGTAAATGAAACACTTCCGGTATCATCTGTGTGACCTTATGCAAATTAGTTAGCCAGCTTGTGCCTCAGTTTCCTGATTTTTAAAAAAGGGGATAATTACATTATCTGATTCAGAGAGGTGCTATGAGGATAAAAGAAAAAAATGTATGTCAAAAGTATTCAGAACAGTGTTTAATACATATAAGCAGTCAGTAAGTGTAAGCTGCCGTTATTATTACCATAGTTCTCATTATTATCATCAATATGAATATAGCCAATAGTATTATTTATTCATATGGTAATAGGTAAATGATATTAATGGTGGACATTCAATGTGGCTTTTTGTATAGGTGGAGTGTCTGGGGATCTCAGGGCTGCTAAAACAAACAAACAAACAAACAAACAACTCCCTCCCCCTGCACCTCAATCCATACCCATCTCCCCCCCAGAGAGCTTCCGGTGGAAAGTCCCATCAGTCGGTGCTGAAGTTAGGAGTCCCCGCTCCAAAGGATCGCCCTTAAAACGGAGTAGAGTTTGCAATGCGCACCTCTCTTTCTTGGGGACTAACAATGGCCAACGTACATCCTCATGGAGATCAGCTTCTAGTCCGTTTCCTTCCTGGTGGCAAGAACATGGTGACATTCAAGAGCACTGGCGTTCCTGGGGCGTAGAGTTGGGTCTGCGGGCAAATACAATCAGAGGAGGAGGCAGGAAGGGACGTGGGGTTGCCAGAGATGGATGCTGCTGCTTGAAGGTCAGAGTGGGTTTTATTCAGATGACTGAGAACACCGCAGCACCTGTTCATGCCCAGTTCTTCCCTTGACGTGAGCCTGAGGCAGGGCGTCAGTGGCAGAATTTGATTGATGAGAAATTCCCTCAGAACGCTGCAGGAAGCAGTATCCAAGGTGGAGTGTCTGAGGCAGAAAGAGTGAAACCAGGGACGTATCGTTCAAATCTTCCACAATGAGAAGGAGGCTGCGGAGGAGACATGGCTGCCGGATTTGTCTTTTGAGCAATAAAAATGCAATAGGAAGTATACATTGGAAAGAAAGAATTTGAAAAGTTGAGGCCTATAAAAAAAATGTTCTCAGCAGAAATGTCACTCAATTATAAAAATCACTAGAAGCCCAGTGCACAAAATGTGTGCCCTGGTGGTAAAGGGGGTCCCTCAGCTCAGCCTGCACCCTCTCGCAATCTGGGAGACTTGGGAGTGGCCCTCAATCAGCAGTCGGACATCTTTAGTGCTGCCACGGAGGTGAGAGAGGTTCCTGCCACCACCACCCCCTGCACTCACCAGCTGTGAGCCTGGCTTCTGGCTGAGCAGCGCCCCCCTGTGGGAGAGCACTGACCACCAGGGGGCAGCTCCTGCATTGAGCGTCTGCCCCCAGGCGGTCAGTGTGCATCATAGTGACCAGTCATTCTGCCATTTGGTCAATTGCATATTCACCTTTTATTATATAGGATTTGTGAACCAAAATTAAAGATGGAATTGGAAATATAGCAAAGGGGATACTAAATACTGAAATATTCACGTTTGCATTGAATTGTGAATTTCAGTGACTTTTACCAGCACCAATTCGATGTAGGGTTATGAGCAATGTAGTGAAATCAAGATAATAAATGTGAGCGGCACAGAGATGTTTTGATGTTGATGAACCTTGGAAACTGCTTTTTTGGCACAGGTACAAAATTACCCAGATTGACTTTTTATTTATCTGCATTCGCCACATAATAAGCAACTAGGAGATAATGAACAATCCTCAGATTCACTTTAAGCTCTACAAACTCACTCAGAGCTACAGCTATTTCACGTCGTAGGGCTCTGGCCTTTAGCAAAGCGATGGCAAATGATGTAACATATAACCACGCTGGTGTCATTCTGATCAAATAAAAAATAAGTCCCTGTGTGGTGAGTGTACAGGCAGAAGCAGAGGTGATTCCATATTACAACATAAGGACCAGGCCGTGGCAAAGCCAAAAAATGGGCTCCCCCAACCCCAAAGACGGTCTTTAGGACCATTACAGAGCTAGCTGACCCACGTGTTCTTTCCATCAATTTACACGGGGTCTGACATGTCTATCTTTAAATCCCCATTTTTGAATTGAATCATGTCCAGAAGACATAATTCTTTTATCTAGAGGTTACTTAGCTAAGTGAGTTAATGAACACGAATATATTTGCTTCTGTTTGTTATCAGCTAAGTTTGCTGTCCCCTGGCTGGGAGAGAAAGGGACATACCATATGAAATACCTGGAGCAGGAGCTGCCCATGGAGAACTCAACTTCAGAGCTGACCACACAGGGCAAGAGCGCCCAGGCACTTGTTTGAGAGCAAGGCTCTAAAAGCTTAGACATAGAACACCAAAAACTGAGACGGTGATTTGATGCAAATTCCATGGAAACCATCACAGGCGTCCATTTTGCTTAAATGTGGTTCTTTTACAACATTTTCAAGAAGGGACTTTCCTAATACAATTAAACTTGGTTAAAAAATTGTTGAAATCTTTTAACATTATCTTTGGATACTCTGAAGTCAATGTAATATGCCTTTGTGTATCTAGTATCAACGCACAAATAGTGAGACACAAGCTGGTAAATCCAGAATAAAATCATTACCATCCTTACTTGTGTAGGTAAAAAATGCCTTGATTACTATCTCACCCCATACTCAAGAGTTAATTAAGATGGGCCAAAGACTTAAATGAAAAGCCCAATAGCATAATGCATTTAGAGGACTTTTTTTTTTTAGGTAGAGATTTCTCTCATTGATTCTATATCAGTGAAAGATAATTCTCCAGTGGATTTTTATATTTTGCATTCCTATAATTTACCAGGCACTGAGCTAGTGGCTTCATAAGGAGTACCTAAAAATAAATATATTATTCCTTTTGGACAGGTTATTTTTTCCTTCTTCTTTTAGCATATGAGGCAATTGTCACTCTTTGGATTAACTCTATGAAACTTATATGGCTAGTGAATGACAGAAATGATATTTAAGCCAAGGTTTGCCAAACCTACCCAGTCTTCCCAAACTGTCACATTTTCATAATCAAAGCTTCTCACAGTCCCCAAGGACAAAATAAACAGTCCTGGGAATTTGTGGATGTGGCTGACATATTTAGAGCTGTGGGACAAACAACTCAAAAACGGTGACTTGAGGTCTGAAATGTTGTTTGTAAGAACTTATCCTGTATAATAAAAGCCTAATATGCTAAGGATCCAGTCGTCTGTTCAACCAATCAAAGTGTAATATGCTAATGATATACTAAGGTTGCTCAACCACTCACTATGACATGCACTGACCACTGGGGGCAGATGCTCCAACTAGTAGGTTAGCTTGCTGTTGGGGCCTGGCCAATTGGGACTGAACAAGACAACCTGGACACAACCTGAAGCCATCCCATGGTCTTTCCTGGCTGGCCAACCTCTCACATCCCTCCCTGGCCCTGATCGTGCACTGGTGGGGTCTCTCAGCCTGGCCTGTGCCCTTTTGCAATCTGGGACCCCTCAGGGGATGTCGGAGAGCCAGGTTTGGCCCGATTCCACAGGCCAGGCCATGGGACCCACTGATGCAAGAATTCGTGCACCAGGCCTTTAGTATGTTAAAGAAAGAAGTACAAAAGGATTCTGAGAATATTACTGAACTCACACAATGTCTATTATTTGAATGATTTCAATGTGAACTATTCTAAGAAGCTAAGTTATTTGGCGCATTATTTGGCACATGCACCTGTTAGAATAAATCACTTTATAATCCTTTCTTTTGATAGAATTACAATTGTCAAAAATGTTTAGACAAGAAAAAAGGTATTCTTTCTTCTTTTGGTCCCTGCTAAAATAGCACTTTGATGACTAGGAGGAAGCAACTGTGGAAACTTGGAGAACAAATATGACTTTTAAATGACAGCCTAGATCAGTGGTTCTCAACCTTCCTAATGCCGCAACCCTTTAATACAGTTCCTCATGTTGTGGTAACCTCCAACCATAAAATTATTTTCGTTGCTACCTCATAACTATAATTTTGCTATGTTAATGAATCATAATGTAAATATTTGTGTTTTCCGATGGTCTTAAGCGACCCTGCTAGTGGTTCTCAACCTGTGGATCCTAAGACCATCAGAAAACACAGATATTTACATTATGATTCATTAACAGTAGCAAAATTACAGTTATGAAGTAGCAACATGAGGAACTGAATTAAAGGGTTGTGGCATTAGGAAGGTTGAGAACCACTGGGCTAGATAATACCGGAGTCAATGATATTGCTGGAGAATGTCTCAGAAGTTATCTGTTCATAAATGAGTTTCTCTTCTTTTGGTCATAGTAATGAATTTTTTACTATTAGAGATTATTTTTTTAGGGCTTGATGCTATTTTGCTTCTTAGGAATAGCTTATTGAAATTCAAATATAGGATAGAATATTCTATGCCATGGTAATATACAAAAATCTTAAAAACGCAATGGTTTTACATAAGGTTTGTTTCTCACACACAAGATTGCCATCTATGTTGTGACTCTGGAGACACCTTTTGTCCATGTGTTAGCAAAGGAAGCCCGCTTTCTTCCATCTTATTACTTTGCTGTCCCTGGTCTCTGCCAAACGATATGGTGTGGGTCACCTCCACTCAAGTCCCATTGATCAGAGCTTGGTCTCACTGTCCATCTCATACAGAAAAGACTAGGGAATACTTCCTCATAAACCCAAGCACAGGAAACAATATAATGAATGCAACACTGTCTATTCCACATCAAAGTTATCAATTGTGTTGAGAGGGACATTAAAAGAGAGGTTAGCAAATTACAAATGTGAATTTAGTCAGTTTTAGGAAACATCTAAAATGGCCAATCTATATATATATATAAATGCCTAAGCAATTATCCAACTATTGGACGGGTAGCGGACCACCAGAGGGCAGACAGTCCAGACCAGTAGCTATGATGCACACTGACCACCAGGGGGCATACACTAAGCACAGGAGCTGCTGAGCTGCCATAACTTAGCAGCTGTGGTTCTCGGGTCACATACCCAGAACCAGAGAGGAAGGAGCACAATTCTGGGGTGTGTCACCTGAGAACCATCCTCTCGCAATCTGGGACCCCTTGGGGGATGTTGTAGAGCCAGTTTTGACCCCATCCTCCCAGGCCAGGCCGAGGGACGCCACTGGTGCACAAATCCGTGTACCAGGTCTCTAGTCTTGAATAAAGTCATGAAATTTAGAAACTACAACTACCTGATCCCACATCCATATCCTCCTGGTGTGAACATTTGTCAGCCCCACAGGTACTGACTGTCCTTTTGATAGCTCCATCTTGTTAACTCTCCAATCTTATCAGCAGGAAAGATCTGAGATGTTCTTTAGTACTAAGGCATGTCACTATCAGGAATGTGACCAAACAGTTCTCTACCTTCCCTATGTCCCAAAGAAGTTCACAGATGAGAGAAGGAGCCATCTATCCCCTCAGTAGCATGGATTCAAGAGACTGTCATTAGTTTTTTTTCAAAATGTGAAATAAAGGAACAGAAGAGGACATTTTCAGATTCAGTATAAATCTCATCCTCACACCATCTCCTTTGGAACATGGAGCTGGAATTCCAGGAGAAAGAGATGCAAAGGAAAGACCAAGTGGGTTGGCTGTGAATAAATTAGTTTCAACTGACATTCATTTTATTTAACTCTTCTTTGTAGGAAAATGATTTTCCAAGTCTTTTCATGATGATTTGCAATTACGATTAAATACACCACTGAGAAGTTGTGATGAAAAATTAAATTCTATTTTTGTTTGAAATCCACCTTTGTAAGTATCATTTTGTCATCAAGGAAAAAGATATAGCGGATACTTCTACTTAGCTTAAAAATTTCCTTTCATCGAGATGAGATTACGAAAACAAAGTCTTTATAGAAACCTATTTCAAAAGATATTACCATTCTTTTACAGAAAATACTATTTCACATTATCTTATGTAATAAATATTGATTGTCATCAGCTCAATTCAGTAAGATGTTTGCAAATATTATTCCTGACATTATCACACACATCAGAGTTTTTAACAAATATTTTGTAAATAAAATGAAGATGAGAAAATGAGTGATGTCATATTATATTTCTTTGCAATTTGATAAGTGTAACCAAATACCAGATGATTCCATTTACTGTATAAATCAATTGGCAGGAAACTGATAATTCCTGTAAAATTATTGAGTCAACTTCAGCCTCAGAGTAAAAACATGTTGAGCCCAGCTGGCGTGGCTCAGTGGGTGAGTGTTGAACTATGAACCAGGAGGTCACGGTTCGATTCCCTGTCAAGGCACAGGCCCAGGTTGCAGGCTCGACTCCCAATGTGGGGTGTGCAAGAGGCAGCCAATCAATGATTCTCTCTCATCGTTGATGTTTCTATCTCTCTCTTCCTCTCCCTTCCTTTCTAAAATCAATAAAAATATATTGACCCCCCCCAAAAAACAAAACAAAACAAAACGAAAAAACCCCAACCAAAACCATGTTGAACATATGAATACAGCAACAATGGTTGTTTCTGAAGTCATTGTTCTCTAAGGATAAGGTTTAAACAAAAATGAGTTTATGGAGGATTAGAGAAATGGCCTTAACATAAAAGGTTACTATACATTAAGAATGGAGACCAAAGCAAACAGCAAGAACCACCATCACAACAATAGCAACATTCAACTTCTGATTCCCTATAACCATATGCATTTGATTGTCACGTAGGGGATGGAAATAGTCTTTAATACCAAGTCAATTAGAGGAAAAGTCCTGGTCACATGAGTGTTTCTTTCAGGACACATGATTTTGAGGACTTCGATCCCTTTCTCTTGCTTTTTTTTTTTTTTTTTTTTTTTTGTCTTGGTGGCTACGATGCTAGGATCTGTGAGAACCGAGAGATGACAGCCTGGACTGAGCAGCGGTGTGACTGACCACTGTGTGGTCCCCAGGCAGCAGACTGAGTCTGCTCCCGGGGGCGGGAATAGCACATGGTGCCTGGTTAAAGAGCCCGCCTCCTCTCCGCTCTGACACCACATGACACGTCCACCAGCCGAGGCATCTGGGAATGGGAGGTCGTGGAATGAACTTGTCTCCAGTGCGGGTCTTTCCTGAGGGAAAGAGAATACCAGAAAGAGAGAAAAGGCTTGATTGCAAGCACTATGATTGGGACCATGGTAACCACAGTTCAGTGTTGATGTATCAATACTGGATTAAAAATTATTTATCTGTAAACAAAGACTTTGATTTTTCATGGCACATTAGATAAAAATTAAGATTTTTAGAGAAATAAATCTATTTAGTTCAGTCAGTGAGGGCTGTAGAGGAACCAGTGTGGAGCTCACGTGACTCATGCTAGGGTAGTTTTGGAAATACTTAGGTCAAAGCAGCTAAGGTATGAAGGCGATGATTGAAGTGTACCTACAGCCCGGTTGCCTTTATGCAAGCAAAGTCAAACAGGAACGTGTGCCCAGCAAGCTGGTCTCTCTGGCTGGCTGGCGGGCAGCCACGGCTCAGCTTGCCCAGGGAGAAAATGGAAAGAAAATCAGCCAGCAGCTGCTCAGAGCTAGGTCTGGTGGGGGATGTGGAGGCTCTCTGGGCCAGCCAGGGAAAAGAAGGCCAAGGTTTTGCTTGTGTGACGCCTGCAGAGAGACCTCCCGCTGGAGAGTCCTGCTTTCCCAGAAGGCCGGGTTCTCCTTGTGGGGAAGGACACATGTGTACAAACCATGTCAGTATGGGGGCTGGAGGGGGCTGTTGGGAAACAGGTATTCTCCTGCAGACACTGCTCATTTCTATTATAGCAACTGTCAGCTGTGGGATGTCCTGATTCCAAGGTCTCTGCGCTGCCCTCTGCACTGGGATCAATGACTCCCCATGTTCACACACCAAGGGGAGTGTTTCATTCCAAGGCAGAGGCTCAGGAAGAAGGGGACACGGGAGCAGAAAGTGTTCCTGGATAAGAGTGCAAAGAGAGCCTCAGCCTTCCAGCCAACAGGTCCATACCCAAGTCTTCATCACATACCTCAGGGCAGCGTTGTTGGTGGAAGGGTGCCTGGCTGAAGATATAGATGTCTATTTTTTCCCAGGACTCTTCTCCCCAGCTCATAATGACATGTCTCTTTGACAATTCAGCTTCACAGCGCAGTCATTGGGTGGTTATTGAGTTTCAACCGTGGGCCAGGCACCTCTGCAGTATTTCTTGGCTCTTAGCATACGCGGTATAGTTGTCTGTCTCTTTTCTGACTGTGTCGCATCCAGGACCACCACATTGCAAAACTCGGGAGGCCCTATTCACATTGCGTTCTCTGGAAAGGACCTCTCCTGGCAGTGTGCTCTGAAAGGTTTAATTATTTCAACCCAGAGGGCTGCCAGTCCTTTGCCAGTGGAACCAACGTGTGTTGCTTCTTGAAGGTCACGCTAGGGTCTCATAAAAGGTGCTGCACCCAGTCGTTGCTCAGTTAATGGCACCGGATTGCTGTGACAATGATGAAGAGGCTGAATGTATCTCCTCTGAGGAAAGAATGAAGCATAGGCATAGGTGGTTCAACTTGCTTGGCCCCGAACTTTCAGCTGTGAGTGCTCTTTCCTGACCGCCTTCTTCTTACTCTGCCTCTTCGGAATGGGAACAGTTATTCTATTTTGAAGAGATTTCATTGTTACTTTATCAAGGGAAAGAGCTGAGTTTAAATCAAACGCAGGTAAAAATGATGTAGCTCTAGATTCCCATGGTTTATTTTAGCCAGAGGCAAGAAACATCTCTGCTTTTGCCCAACTATTCCAATGGCTCTTACAGTGAGATGGAGGCATTAGCTGGTCATCACGCACACCACTGCGGTTCTTTAGCTCTGTTTTATACCATCGAGATCCTAAACCTCACGGGCCCCTCCACAAACCTGGGTCTGTTTTGCTGAGATCCCTTGGAAATGAGTCAGCTTCCCTGGCCTAGTTTCTAAGTTGATTTTCTATTCCATGGTGATATTTTTAGTTTTCTCATATATATGACACAGTTTCACAGCTCCTATATAGAAACTGCATTTATTTTTCACGCATTAGTCCTTATTTATTTCATTTCCAGAGATAGTTTTAAACCAGTATGATAAAAAAAAAAAAATACACATATAAGCAAATGTAAGCAAAAAAGTCAATCAGAGACCCAAGTGTTAGACCTTAGACTGGGGACACAGAAGATTTAAAACCATGGCTCTTGTGCTCAAAGAACATGCACTCCACAGATGATGGAAGTAATTACAAATGGTCGAAAACAACATGCTGATATAAAGGCCATCTTTTGCACTTTTTAAACAATTCTTTTTTAAAAATATATATTTTTATTTATTTTAGAGAGGAAGGGAGAGGGAGAGCGAGAAATAGAAACATCAATGGTGAGAATCATTGATCGGCTGCCTCTTGCATGCCTCCCATGGGACATCGAACCAACAAACAGGCCATGAGCCCTTGACTGGAATCAAACCAGGGACCCTTCAGTCCACAGGCCAACGCTCTATCCACTGAGCCAAACCCACCAGGGCTGTCCTTTGCACTTAGAATCGCTTTAAACAAGGCAGAAAGAAGACCCATGTAGAATGAGTTGGCACGTGGAGAGGGACTTTAAACCTGGGTTGGAGTAGAACACTCCGGGCACCTCACGAGGGGCCGCCCTCACTCCCCGCCATGATGGGAATAACCAGACATTCCAGAGGCATCAGCATCTGTGTGGCCCAGAGCCCAGACCTGTGCGTTTCCCTCGGCTTGGAATGCTTTTCCTTCGGCCTCCAATGGAATGTCACTCTTTCCACCTCAGCCTCCTTTTGCCCCTGCGTAGGCTCATTTTCCCTTTGACCCCGAATTCTCCCTCCGCTGGCCTTGCCCAGTCTGTGATCCCATGCTGACTTGTGTAATTCTAGTTTGGTGTCTGTCCTTGGTGCACAGGGAGGCCCAGAGGGTGAGGCCCGGTGTGCTTTATTCATCACCTAACACAGTGGCTCAGCACCTGGCGCCGGCCGTGGAGGGAGAAGGGGGCGAGCACAGCAGACGCAGGGGGAGCCAAGGTGCGGGCAGCGTGGTGTCGGCCTGAGGAACACGCGTGCACCCAGGAGCGGCAGGTGCTGGGGGAGCAGGAAGGCTGCAGGGCCCGCTCTGCCAGAGGGGCTTCTCGGAGAGGATGCTCCGTGTGGTGAGAACTTACTGAGCTCCTGACACGTGAAGGTCACCGTCCCCCAGCAGGTAGTTCCAGTTCCCCAGGAGAAGCTGAACGGGCACAGACACGATGGGCGCGCAGATGGTAAAGGATGATGGGACACGTGGCTGTGGTGGGGGGACGCATCTGGGGGCAGCGCCCTTAAAATGAATCACAGCCTGAATGGCGCTCGGGGAGAGGGGAGAGAGGCGGAATGCTCTTTGTTCTTTGGTGTTCCTTTCCTCGTTGGTGTGTGATTACTCTCCTCTTTTGTCTTTGAAATTATTGTTTTAGCTTCCCATTTCGGCGTGTTTACTGTGAGACGAGATTAATGACTGTCACGCGAAATTACCAGTAATTATGTGCATGTCCTATTTTGCATAGCCGGGGAGATGGCGATGAGCAGGCTTCAGGGCCCTGGCGGTTTTATTTTTAGACACACTTTTCCGAGTATTAGTCACGGTGGGCACGTCGTCGCCCTACTGGGTTGCAGTGGGTGTACTTGTGCTGGGTGAGAGGGTGATCATTCAGGAGCCTATGTGTTGTGGACAAACACATGCGCCAGAAACCGCCCGGCGTGCGGGCATCTGAGGAACCCTGCCCGTTCAGACAGGACGGAACACGTCCTTCCAGAGGCAGCAGGGACATTGATGTGTTTTGTTGAAGGGGAAGATAAGCAAGATGCCGCTCTGGGGAGAGGGTGTGAAGAGGGTGCGGGGACCCAGAGGGGACGCCCCTTCACCCGGAGGGGAGGGGGCCGGGCCCTGCCCCTGCAGCGCAGGCCAGCCCCGCAGCACCCCTGTGGGAATGGGGTCCCGGAGAACAACTCCGGGCAGGGGATTCCATTCCCGCAGCCAGTCCCCCTGCCGCAGGGTTTGCAGGTGCGGGCAGGGGTGAGGAATCCCGGCCTGAGGGCCTGCTTCTGTAGCTCTCCCTCCACTTTCTCTCATTGTAGGAAACGGGCATTGAAATGCATCCCAAATGGGCACAGCGAGGGTGTCTCGCCCTCCTCCATGGGCACCATACTTGTCCCCCCCTGGAACTGCCCTACCATCCCGTCCCTGACCGGGGGCAGTCTGCGGGTCCCTCATCTCAGGTTAGCCATCTCTGCCACGCCCTCCCGGGAAGACCCCCGCCCCCTCCTGCTCCTTCACCAGTCCCCAGATTCCAGCGGAACAAATGGTGTGCCATCTCCCGCACAAGGCCCTGGAGAGACAGCGGGGAGCAGCACCGCGGGGTGTCTGCTATGGCGGGTTGTACTCTCTGCTGGAGCAGAAGCAGCAACAGACAAGCAGGCTGACAAGAGAAAGCGTGATTTCTCAGGGTGACATGGGCACAGGGGACCAAGGACACGCCAAGGAGAGCCATGGGCAGCGGGGAACTTGCCAGCCAAGCACCTGGCCTCTGGGCTGGAGTCTCAGTGCTCGGTCCTGGGCCCTCGTGTGAGCACTGATGTGTATCAGCTCCTCTCCTTCTCTCGACGACTCCCCGAAGCAGAGACTCTTCTCAGTTCCACTTCACAGATGGGGACACTGAGGCACAGGGGGAGTGACAGCCCCAGCGCCCAGGCTGGTGAGCGGCAGAGCCCGGTCGGATCCCGCCACCTGCCTCCCTGGGCCCGCATTCTCAGTCACATTGTTAGCACGGTCTCTCGAGAATCATTGGCTGTTGCACTGATGTTTACCTTTTACCCAGACCCTTTTCCTACTAGCCCAGAGGTCCGCAAACCCATCAGTCCACAGAGCCAAGGATCAATGGTACAACGATTGAAATTTCTTTGGAGACCAAATTTTTTAAACTTAAACTTCTTCTAACACCACTTCTTCAACATAGACTTGCCCAGGCCGTGGCATTTGGTGGAAGAGCCACACTCAAAGGGCCAAAGAGCCGCATGTGGCTTGCAAGCCGCAGTTTGCCAACCACTGTACTAGACCATGAATAAATGGTTTGAGCTCAGCCCCAAGAATAACGCCCAGGTCCTGGCCAGTGTGGCTCAGTGGAGAGAGCATCTGCCTATAGACTGAAGGCTTCCGGGTTCCATTCCAGTCGAGGGCACGTCCCTCGGTGGCAGGCTCCTTCCCGGCCCAGGCCCCCGCAGGAGGCAACCAGTCCAGTGTTTCTCTCACTTCGATGTTTCTCTGTTTTTCCCTCTCTCTTCCACTCTCCCTAAAAATCCATGGAAAAATATCCTCGAGTGAGGATTAACAAACAAACAAACAAACAAACAAAAAGAATGTCCAGTTCTTAGTCTATTCTTAATCAAAGTTTATCAAATGAGCACATGCTTGCCCTGAGCCTATCTTCATGACAGGAAGGGTCAGTGCTTAGCATCAGATAAGTGATTGAAACGTTCCTCCCCCTCCCTCCCCAACGCCCTGCGTTAGACTCGGAAGCCTGCTGTTGAACTTGGCGTCACAGAGAGATTTATAGGGAAGGAGGGCCCGCCTTCACAGCATAATGTATCAAAAAGGAAATCGAGGAAACCAGCTCTTTTCATTGGTTAGCCGAAGATGAAAAGGAGCGACTTGGGTGAGCTCTGAAGGAAACCACATGCAGGCAGGAACCTGGAGAGCCGTAAATTTCCCGCCTCCGACACGAGAACGACGGTCCTTGGGCTCCGAGGAGACACAATTTGGAAAACTTCCATGCACACGCACTTTGGAGAAAACGCAGGGAGGAGGAACAGAGAGTTGGTTCAATGTCTGTAACAGGCACTTCAAAGTCCCGGGCCACTCGGTCATTTTCACAGCTTTTTGACTGTTATCACCCCCACGAGCTGCCAAAAACCACAGCTTGAAAGGCTGCCGAGAATTCGAAAGGCAAATCAGATCCGGAGCTTTTTGTGTGCCAGAGAGCCGTACCTTGTGCCTTGGAAACGTTTTTCCGTGTCCACACGGTGCTGTCTCTGCCAAAGGTGAGCTGGGGAGGGGGTGGCCTCGGTGGGGGGCTTCTCTCCGTGGCGTGTCTGCCCTCCAGGGTTCTGAAGGCCTGGTCCCGGGAACAGGTAAAGATTCCGGTGGTTTTGAGATGCTTCGATAAGTGGGGTGACTCACGGGAGCCTGAATAAGGCATTTGAGAAAAAAAGATGCTCCCGTGAAGAAAGTGAGCATTTATATGGGAATGCACCGGCCACAGCGTTCTCAGAAGGGACTGCTCTGTTTCCGCCGCCGCTGCTGAGTGTGATGGGAGAGGATGGTGTGGTCCTCACCCCGACGGGCGTGAGAGCATGAGAGGTGGGTCTTGGGGGTGATTAGATCAGGAGGGTGGAGTCCTTGGGAGTGGGATTAGTGCCCTTTATTAAGAGACTAGAGGCCTGGTACACGAAATTCGTGCATGGGGGTGTGTGTCCCTCAGCCCAGCCTCCACTCTCTCCAATCTGGGACCCCTCGAGGGATGTCTGACTGCCCGTTTAGGCCGGATCAGGATCCGGCCTAAATAGGGCAGCCGGACATCCCTCTCACAATCCAGGACTGCTGGCTCCCAATTGCTCACCCACCTGCCTTCCTTGATTGCCCCTAACCGCTTCTGCTTGCCAGCCTGATTGATACTTAACTGCTCCCCTGCCAGCCTGATTTCCCTAACTGCCCTCCCCTGCAGTCCTGGTCATCCTCAACTTCCCTCCTCTGCTGGCCTGGTCACCCCTAACTGCCTTCCCCTGCTGGCTTATCACCCACAACTGCCCCCTCCCTTGCAGGCATGGTCCCTCCCAACTGCCCTTCCCTGCTGGACATCTTGTGGTGGCCATCTTGTGTCCACATGGGGACAGGATCTTTGACCACATGAGGCAGCCATCTTGTGTGTTGGAGTGACAGTCTATTTGCATATTACTCTTTCATTATATAGGATTTCAGAGAGCTCCACTGACCTTTCTGCTTGGTGAGGTTACAACAAAAAGACAGCTGCCATCTAAGAGCCAGGAAGCTGGTCTTCACAGGACCCCAAATCGGGGATGCCTTGAACTTGGACTTCAGCCTCCAGAGCCGTGAGAAACAAATGCCTGCTCTTTATAGACCAGCCAGGGATGTACGTTGTATTGGCAGCCGGAATCAATGATGACGACGAATGGCGAGCGAAGATGAACGCAAGAGACCATTCTCTACACTTGACCCCAGGGCCACAGTGCCTTCTGTTTTAGTTACGAGTGTGAAGTGTCATAAGCAGGGGTCTTTCCGCCTGTGCAACCGACGTCTGTCCGCAATGCTTCATTCGTCTCTAGGAGGCACTGGACATGCAAGTAGGTGCTCCCACAACGCTGGGCAGAGACCTGTCTGCTAGATAATCTCCTGGAGGCTGGGCAGAGTGACAAGAACAGGAGATTCCACAGTTAACCAGCCAGCACCGGCACAAAGGAGCTGGGGACCCCGTGTGTTTGGTCTCTGTTATCAACCTGTTTTGTAACTCCACCTTGAGAGAGCCGAGCCTTCTGAGTATTAGAGCAACACAAAGGGAGCAAGAGGCAGCAAGGAATGAACGTGACTGCGTCCCAACATCTTCCATCGTAGTGGTGAGAGCCGGTGTACCAGGACAGCGTGGTGTCCAGGAGACAAAAGAAATGCTACCGATTGTCCTGGCCAGTTTGGCTCAGTGGATGGAGCGTTGGCCTGGGGGCTGAAGGGTCCCAGGTTGGATTCCAGTCAAGGGCACAAGCCTGGATCACAGGCTTGATCTCCAGTAGTGCGCACGCAGGAGGCAGGCAATCAATGATTCTCTCTCATCAATGATATTTCTCTCTCTCTCCTTTCCTCTCTGACATCAATAATAATAATTTAAATATATATATTTTAAAGAAATGCTACTAATTAATGACTGTTACAATTACAAACGGTGGGCCCAGATTCTAATTCTAGATACTCAAGTAGAGACTCAAGAAATTTTAAAGACCAATTTCCTGACCAGTCTGATGTGCTTGGAAGATAAGAAGAAATAGGGGTTCTGTTGCTGTTATCCTCTCAACTTGGAAGAGAGGGTGTGACTAAGGAAACCCAGCTGACATCATGTTAAAAGGTTCAAAGAGCATCTGGACGTGTGGCCACGGGGAAGGTGGAGCATGAGTCAGCTCTGTCTGCGCACCCACCCCTTAGGTTAGCAAAGGCACAGCAAAGGCACAGCCAGGGCAGACAGCAGGCCCGCTGACATAGCGCAGGTCCAACAGCAGGTGGCAGCAAAGGCTGCTGTAAGACAAGCTGACTTGGAGGAGTGGAAACTTCCTGGGATGGCTGCAGATAGAGAAGGCACTCAAGGTGATTTCGTTCTGACTTGTAAGCAGAGCACAGGATGCAAAAAAGAAACCCGCTGGGAAGGGGGATCCTGATAGCCAAGTTTATCAGTAAATGCTTTCCTGTCATTTCAATCACCTTCCGACTAAATGAAAGGATTAAAAAAGCTTACCGAAAACACGAGTATCCCACAGCAAAGCCCCGCTAATCCTCTTACAAAATGGACATTCATGCGGCAGAGAGATTTTTGTAATAAGACATGACCTGCAATATTTATTATAAAAATGATCATTTGGGCCTGCGTGGAAATATGCCAGTTGGAAGGCGATTTGTGTGTCGGCTCAGAAGAAATATTAACGGACGGAAGGACATTTAGATCCTTCGCAGAAAGGATATGAGCAGAGAAAACATTAAAGCGGTCCTTGATACAAGTGGGCTCCTTGAGAATGTGATAATGGCCTGAGGGGGGGAAAATAGGAAGCTCACAGCTGCTGGGTCTTCTTGAAGGATCCAAAAATTAGGAAGGATGGAAATGCTACAAAGAAAGGGATGGAGGGGAGGTTAGTTCGGAAGGAAGTGGAGCACAGCCTGTGGCTATCCCAGCACAGAGGGTCCTCTGACAGGCGGACGTCAGAGCTGTGCCAGCATCGGGACCAGAGGTGAGGTTCCCAGGGAAACCGGTGGCGACCCTGGAAGATCGGTTTCGGGGGAAGACAACCCCTCACCTGTTCACAGCTCTGCTGGGATGCTCTGCCTTAGTTGGTGTCCAATCAGACAGGGGGGACTGAGGGATGGAGGCGAGTGTTTCCCAAAGTATTTAAAGCAACAGAGAGAAGGCAGAGGGATGAGAGGCAACACTCCCATACCCACTGGGCTCCCTGTGCCATCGCCACCCCTTGAAGACCTGTGTGATGTCCAAGTTATGGAATCTCCGAGTCACAGTCTCCTGAGTGTAAAATGGAGGCGCCAGGCTGGGTGAGGATTCAATAAGACGTGCCCAGATGCTTCCGCATGGAAATCAAGTCACGCCATCACCTGATGTCTCTCCTCTCTCCGGGAACGTGCCTGAAGCTGCGGAGGGGTTCTGAAGGATGACTCTCCAACGTCCCTCTCACCAGCAGCCTCCATGCTGCACAATCCTCAGGGGTCTGCCTTCCGATGGAGCGACATCCCTGGGGACTCGCAGGGTGTGGCCGAGGCGGGTGCTGACACCAGGGCTGAGCAGATGGCGTGAGGCTGGCCACAGCCCCGAGTTCCAGCCATGAAGTCTGCCGTCTCCATCTGATTTCCTGTTCCTGGGCTGTGAGGCTTGGATTGGCCTCTGGATTCTTGGGAAGGAGAGCCAGCCCTTTCCTGTCAGGGGTGGGGGGCGGGGGTGGATGGCGACAGGGGTAACAGAGCAGGTTCCGCCATGAAACAAGTCTGCAGCCGGGGGCACAGTTCTCAGAGGGGACGGCGGCTCGGAAACGTGCGTGCTGCTAACA
>OY882861.1:2413285-2593285 GCA_963693515.1 Pipistrellus nathusii | reverse complement strand
TGTGTGTGTGTGTGTGTGGGCGTGGGGGTGGGGGTGGGGGGGTGGGTGTGGGTGTGGGTGGGGGTGTGGGTGTGGGTGTGGGTGGGGGTGGGGGTGGGGGTGTGGGTGTGGGTGTGGGTGTGGGTGGGGGTGAGGGTGTGGGTGGTGGGGGTGGGTGTGGGTGGGGTGGGGGTGTGGGTGTGGGTGTGGGTGTGGGTGGGGGTGTGGGTGGGGGGTGTGGGTGAGGGTGGGGGTGTGGGTGGGGGGTGTGGGTGAGGGTGGGGTGTGGGTGGGGGTGTGGGTGTGTGTGGGTGGGGGTGGAGGTGTGGGTGGGGGCAGTCGGGGGAGGCCGCGCACACCCCGCGCTCCCTCTGCGCCCGGAGCCAGCCTGCAGGTCCCTGTGGCGGCAGATGAGCAGCTGCGTGTTCCTGCTCGGAGGCTTCGGGGAAAGGAAGACATTTACTTGCCGGGCAGCTTGCTGTTAGGACAGGACTTACTCCAGCCGCTGCTGTGGGCGCCGGAAGGACCCCAGGCCCTGGGCAGGCCTCTGAGCTGCTCTGGGCACAGAGTGTGCGGGGGGGGGGGGGGGGGGTGATGGGGAGATAGGTTCGCATGCCACACCTTAACCAACACAAAATGAAAAATAGAAAAATGTGGTGCAGAGAACAGCCTGAGGCTACACACACTCACACTCACACATTCACAATCACATTCACACACACATTTACACTCTCACGCACATTCACACACACATATTCACACTCTCACGCACACACATTCACACACACACTCACACACATATACACACACTCTCACACACACACATTTACACATTCACACACATATACACACACACATTTGCTCACACACACACTCACACATTCACACACACATTCACACACTCATACATACATGCACATGTGCACACATGCACACCCTGCACATTTACACACATGCGCACACGCACACACATGTGCCCACATGCACACCCTGCACATTTACACACACACGCACACACGTGCCCGCATGCACACCCTGCACATTTACACACACACACACTCACACACACACACGTGCCTGCATGCACACCCTGCACATTTACACACACACACACTCACACACACACACACACGTGCCCGCATGCACACCCTGCACATTTACACACACACACACACACACACGTGCCCGCATGCACACCCTGCACATTTACACACTCACACACACACACACACACGTGCCCGCATACACACTCTGCACATTTACACACACACACTCACACACACACACACACACACACACGTGCCCGCATGCACACCCTGCACATTTACACACACTCTCACACACACGTGCCCGCATGCACACCCTGCACACTCACACACACACTCACACACACATTCACACACACACGTGCACATGTGCACATATGCACATCCTGCACATTTACACACACACACACTCACACACACACACACGTGCCTGCATGCACACCCTGCACATTTACACACGCACACACTCACACACACACACACACGCACACACACGTGCCTGCATGCACACCCTGCACATTTACACACACACACACTCACACACACACACACACACGTGCCCGCATGCACACCCTGCACATTTACACACACACACACACACACGTGCCCGCATGCACACCCTGCACATTTACACACACACACACACACACACACACGTGCCCGCATACATACTCTGCACATTTACACACACACACTCACACACACACACACACACGTGCCCGCATGCACACCCTGCACATTTACACACACTCTCACACACACATGCCCGCATGCACACCCTGCACACTCACACACACACTCACACACACATTCACACACACACACGTGCACATGTGCACATATGCACATCCTGCACATTTACACACACACACACTCACACACACACACGTGCCTGCATGCACACCCTGCACATTTACACACGCACACACTCACACACACACACACACGCACACACACGTGCCTGCATGCACACCCTGCACGCTCGCTTTTCTTTTTCACCAACCAGACCCCCATGTGGTTCCTGCCTCTCGCAGAGGCCGGGGAAGCGCCATCTAGAAAGCTGGAGCTGAGCACTCAGGCATCTGGACGCTGATGAAAACTAAGCCCGCTCCCCCCTGGATGGATCCGCTTAGGGCTGCCTCCTCTCCCTCTGCCCCCTCCCGCCCCCCACGGGAGCACAATGCCGGCAGAGCGGGATTCGGCTCTCCGCGCCCACATTAGCGTCCTCTGCACTTTGTTTATGAAATGGACTCGGCGCGGGAGGGACTGGCGGCACCCAGCCACCGGCTGGATAAATACAATATTCATTTCTTGAAAGCCAGTGGAGTTGGTTTACTCTGGGGAACGGCAATTCAAACAGCACCGATGCTCCGATGGAGCCCTGCACCTCGAACAGCACCGATCTGCTCCCAGAGCCGCTGCACCTCTCCGGGGCCAGTTGGAGATTTGGAACACGGTGTGATTTATTCCTTTCCTATCCGTGATTCATGCCCCTTAATTAGCTAATCTCAAAGCCATCATTTACAGCCGGGGCAGGCGGAGGGAAGCTGGTGACCCAACGCTCTGTCCCTTGGAAATTTTGAAACAAACAAACAAAAAAAAAGCTTTATTCAGAGCGGAGCCCCAGTCTTGCTGATGCATTTCGAAATACAAAGAAACCCAGAGAAAATGTTTGAAACCAAAATAAATGAAAATAAAAGCAAGAGCAGGTAGAACTCCATCCAAACACGTCCCTCCCCTTTTCCCAGAAATTTCTGCCAGGGGCAATTTGAGAAGGTAGATATTATAGCTAGCTAGATAAAAAGATAGATAGACGATAGATAGATAGACGATAGATAGATAGATAGATAGATAGATAATCTCCCCTTTGTCCTTCCTTTTAAAAACATCTAAAAGTCCTTAATTTCGGGAGGGGTTTATGGTTGAGCTTTTCCAAATCGCTTACTGGAAAAGTGCTGGAATTTGACAAAGCAGCTTTCTCTCTGTACTTGGCCAAGGAGGGCGGTCAGGGTTGGGGGACCAGGTTTGCTTCTCAAAACTGGTGCCTGTGAACCCCTGGGGTGGGGTCTGGGCCTCCTGCCAGCCCTGCAGGGCCAGGGCACTCATGTCTGAGATCGCTCCTCCGACTGCTCCCCCTGCACCCGCAATGCTGCTCCCACAGCTCAGTCCCCGGCCCTGCAGACCCAGCCCCGGTCCTTCCTGGTAGGAAACCAGGCACGCAGTGAGCTGTGGGGGCTGCAGGGGGCCTGAAAACGGGATCCGGTTCCCGAAAGTCGCCCAGGGCTTTGGGGAAGGACGCCGCAGGCAGCCAACCCTCCCGGGTCTGGGCTCTCCCCGGGGCCTCAGTCAGCGCTCTGCCGGTCCCCATTCAAACCCGACAGTGAGGAGAGCACCCCGCATTCATGCTCATCCCCGTGATTTTTCTCCAGGAAAATCCGTTCTTTCCTTGCACCCCGCGTCCTTTGTGGGCTCTGGCTGCCTCGGAAATAGAGAATCTCCGAAGGGCAGGGCCGGGCAGTGTTTCCCAGCCGCTGAGGGCACCCTGAGGGCCCAGCGAGACTGAGGAGCCCCGGAGGGTGCCGTCCCAGCGGCGGGGAGCGGAGCCCGCAGGGGGCTCTGGACTTGCCAGTCCGGACCGAGCGGGAGCAGCGGAGCCTGGGAACCAGAGGAGCCTTCGGCAGCCGGATCCGGACTAGATCCCGCCTGGACAGTAGGCGGCCAGGGAGAGCGCAGCTGGGGTGCGGAGGGGGCTCTGGACCGGGTGTGGGTGCCTGTGGCCGGGAGGAGGAGGGTCCAGGGAAGCTGGGGCTCAGGACCCAGGAAAAGCCAGAGGACCGCATCCTTTGTCTGAAAGCACCGCATCCTAATTGTCCCAATCGCCGGAGCGGGGTCAGCATGAGCACTCGGACCTGCAGGAGAGGGTTCAGAGAGAGACACAACGAGAATGTGCCCCCGCCGTTCCCCTTCCTGGCCGACTTCGCTTTCCTTGAAATCTCTGGGTCTTGGGGTTCCCGTCCCCTAAATTGTCCCTTCTCTCCCTCCCCTGCCCCTCTGCGTTCACTGCCCTGGGGCTGAGCGGGGAGACAGGAGGGAGGCGGGGAACAGCCCGGGATTTTCGGGGTGAAAGATAGCCGAGCGGCCCAGGACCCCCAAGCCTTTTCCATTCGCCTGGTTTACTTGGAAACAGCGGCTGGGGCGGTCATTTCGCCCGAGAGATTCACTGTGAACGTCTCAAAGTTTCCGATGACCGTGGAGTCTGCTTGTAAAAATACCGATTTTTTTTCATTGTTTGTATTTTCCCTTCTTTGCCCAAATGGAACCCAGGGGAGGAGCTCTGCTCAGGGGGAGACGGAGGGCGTGGCGGGCGGCGGACAGCTGTTGAATCCAAACAAAGACCCTGCAGCTCCCACGCCCTTTGGGGCTCCGCCTGGAGGGCCCCCTCTCCTCCCAGTTCCCGATGGGAAGGAGGGCTGGCCGGCGAGATGTGTGCACGCCGGGCGGATGGGCCGGGAAGGAGGAAGGCCAGGCAGCCAGGGGCGGCCGAGAGGCGGCTTCTGGGCTTGCAAATCAGGAAGCAAACAGAACAACCAGGGACGCGATCGTGACCCCGACATTCGGGGCGCGGGCGGTGCTGAGTCATACGTGAATCATCTCTTTGCTTCTCTGGTTTCCTCTCCAGCAAACCTGTGGGCCCGGCTAGCCAGCGGCCTGGGGAGCCAAACTGCAGGACGAGTGGAGAAACCGGCTTGAAGCCCGCCTGCAGCTGACAAAGCCTGCGGCCGCTCTCTGCCTCTCCGCACCCCTCCCTCCTGCCGCCTCCCTCTTCCCCAGCGCCTCCCCCATTAGTGCAGCCGCTGGCCGGCCTTACACCTGCCGCTGGGGTCTGGGCGGTAGCTCAGGCAGAGGGTTAGGTGTTCCGTGGAGTTGGGGGAAGGGGGCCCTGCCATGGCACCCCACCAGCCGGGACCCCACCCTGGCAGGATCCTCTCCCGGAAGATCTGGAGCTGGGAGTCGGGCAGGCTCTCCGCAGTCCAGCCTGGGCCCTGGTCTGCTGTGGCTGTCAATGTGTCCTACCAACCCGCGCCTGCACCAACCCCTGGCCCCTGTCTGCGCTCCCCTTCGGACTCAGGGTGCGTGGGTCAGAATGGGGCTCAGAGAGCCAGGGGGACCCCGGGTTCCTCTCTCACAGCTTTAATCTTACTGACACGTCTTGGGGAGGGGTGTGCGGGTGTAAGGCGAAGCTGCCAGTTCCACCCACAAACAGATGGACTTGCACTGTGGCTATCAGATGTCGGGAATAGAAATGGTTTATTGATTGAAATAATAGAGGCATTATTTTGATTTGTCTTGACACGAATGCTGATTTACAGACCCCTTTCCCCCCTGATGTCTCCCCGTCCTCCGGACACATGGAAGTGATAAAGCCTCAGGGGCTCACCTGCGTGCTCACCGCGGCCGCCGGTGCCGCTGTAAATCTGACCGGCTGTTTACGGCTTATCTTCGGGGAGGGCTCAGGCCGGGACTGTCCCCTTTCAAGAACCTTTTCTACTTCTGACGCATCTGTTTCCACTTGGCACTTCCCCGGGCCGGGGCTGGCCCTCGTGTGAAAAACATGTGAAAATCGGAGGCGACAGAGCGGCATGTGCGTTTCATTTCTGCGGTGTTCGGCGGCGAGGGTGACAAAGGAGCGCACCGCTCACTGCTCACCCGCTCACACCGCCCGGCGGGACCCGCACAAAAGGCCCGCTGACCGGGCCCTAAAGCACAGACAAGTCAGAGGAACGGCCACTGGGAGGAGGGCGGCCAGGCAGGCGGGCTGAGAGAGATCAAGGACAAACCCTGGGCTGGACACTGATCGCCCAGAGGGGAGGAGCAGAGGGAGGAGGCTGAGGTGCCAGGACTGGAACTCCGGTCCCCAGGGTTGGGGGTGAGAAGAATAAGTTTCCCTAACACACCACGTGTTCCTTGACTGCGGGTGAGAGGAAAACAAGCACAAAACAAACACAAAACCTCCCCCCCCCAGCCCCCCACAAAAGCAGCCAGTCCTCCAGAACCAGAGGCAGAGGCAGAGGCAGAGCCAGAACCAGGGCCAGAGGCAGAGCCAGAGCCAGAGGCAGAGGCAGAGGCAGAGGCAGAGGCAGAGGCAGAGGCAGAGTCAGAGCCAGAGCCAGAGCCAGAACCCAGAACCGGGGGCTGCAGATCTGAGGCTGCCTTCCCTAAAGGCCCCCTGGGCCCGGGGTGGGCTGGGGCCGGGAGGGGGAGCCAGGGCTGCTTGGGGGGCATGGGGCAGGGCACACCCATGTGTGAGGTGAAGAGGCAGGCATGTTCCCCAGGGAGGGAGTCGGTGACCTGATGATCAGGGTTACTGGGTCCCTCCGCGCTGTCCCCAAAGGTGCTGAGGGGAAATAAAAGCCAGTTGGTGTTAGGGGATGGGGAGGGAGGGGAGAAGGTGTGACATCAGTGAGTGCACCGGGAGGCATGGCATTGCGCCCGAAGAGACCAGGGACACAGCGGGGTGACTGACGCCAGGGCCTGGGAGACCCCGCAGTCAGAGCCCCCAGAGGGACCTGGGGGACCCCAGGGCGGGCGCAGGCCCAGGAGGTCCTGGGCGGCAGGGCTGGTGCTGGAGCAGCGGAAGGGATGCTCGGATTCCGCCTTTGGGAGAGTCTGGGGGAGCTGGGTGTCCCAGACCCCGCGTTCAGGGCAGCAGCGCAGCCTGCTCTGTGGCTCCATCCAGGGCTCAGCCTGTTGCCCTGCAGTGGGGTGTGTGTGTGTGGAAGGGGGGTGTGGGGGAGGGGGAAAGAGAAGAGGAAGAGGAGGAGGTGGAGGAGGGGGAGGGAGGGTCCCCAGCTTCCCCGCGGAGCGCCTCCCGGGAGCCCGCCCGGCCCGGCGCGGATGGATCCTCCCGGGAAGATGCTCTCCGGCTGCGCGCGGTCCCCTGGGGGGGGGGGCTCACCTGGGTCCGGGTCCCAGCGCGTCCCGGCGGCCGCTGGGGGCCGGGGGAGGGGGAGGAAGAGACCGGTCGGCTCCATCCGGAGCAGCCTGCGGCGGTCGCTGGGCCGGGGCCGTGGCCGTGGCCGAGGCGCGGCTGCGTCCAGGGCCCGGAGTTGGGGCGCGCTCCCCGCGCACATTGTCTGCGGCGGCCCCTCCGCCGGGACCCGTTCCCCGTTCCCCTCCCGCCCACACGTGCGCACACGCACTTTCATTTCTAACAAACGGGGTTTCAAAACCACAACAGACCTCAGCGCCCTCCGCCGCTCCAGCTCCAGCCCCTCCGCGCTGCGCTCCCGCCGCCGGTCCGGGAGGGAGTGCGCGGCCGCACGGGGCTCCAGGCGCACAGAGGTCACCGGTCACCGGTCACCGGTCACCCGTGCGCTCAGCCCAGGGCCCGGTCCCCTGGCGAATCCCCGCCCAGGGTGCACGGCACAGGCAGGGAGGGTCCGCCCTCACTGGGCGCTCCAGGGGCCCCTGCAGGTCCTGAAGGACTCAGACAGCCCTTGGCCTCCCTAGGATTTGGAGACAAAAGTGCCAGCGTTTGCAGAGGGGGTGTGGCGCCCCACGTCTCCCAGCCTCTCCCTCCAGGCGTTGCAAGATGCTTCTTGCCCAGCACAGAGGCACAGCCACACACCGCCTGGCTCCAGATCACAGGGGACAGGCGGTCACTGCCTTCTCCTGGCCCTGGACTCCTGCCTGTGTTCTGGCCTTGAATACGCTCAGCTGAGCTTCCTTACTGGGCCTTGCTGGCCTGCTGGTGGATCCCTTCACTGGATGAACTGGTGGCACTGTGTGGCTGAGGGACATGGAATGTGCAGATGATTGTGGCACAATTAAAATGCACACAGTAGGACTTGATCTTTAAAATGAGGGTAGGTGCTGGTGGTGCCTTCCCCTGCAGGAGGCCGTTAGTGTACGTAGTTTCCCCACACAAGGTGAATTTTAGATGCCAAGACTCTTAAGATTATGACCCCGCCAAGTGTTAGCTTAGGTTTCCATGGCGACACTCCCCTGGGCCATCTGATGGCACACTGGACCCCGTGACCATTTGTCTGCCTCTGAAGTAGATCCCATCGGAAATGTCTCCACGCTTCACCCCTGCCAGACAGTTGGCATCTCCACAGGCGTTGGGATCTCTGTCCCTCAGCAACGTCAGATTCTCCACAATTTGAAATGCACCGACGGAAATAGCTAGTGAAGAGATGTATGGTGGAGTCACGTGCCATTTTTGCGTCAACCATTTGCTCTGTCACGTGTAAAGGGTCTAGTCTTGGGTGTGTTGTCTCTTTACACCAGGCTCAGGGCTGTACCTCGGGGCCCTCAGGCGGAGAAGGGATGCTCTGAGCTGCCCAGGGCAACCTGCTCCTGCGGAAACAGGATGGAGCCCGGAGGCAGCAGCCTGGCCTCAGCACAGCTGCTCTGCGGCCCAGGAGGCTTCCTCGCTCTTGTCCTTGTCACTGAGCACGTGTCGCCCCGTTATCCAGGATGAAGATACAAACCCCGGCAGAGGGCGCTGCAGCTGCCCGGGCTGTAGCCTCTTTCTCAGGAATGATAGGAGCCCTCTTGGTCTCCCAGGGTATTGTGAGCAGAAGCGAGCTAATGAATAGAATTTGGAAAAGGGAACAAGTGACTACCCTCCGAACAACAAGCTACACACCAAGATGTAATAGACCCAAGAAAAGGCACGAGAGCCAGAAAGTCTCCTGAGCTGACCAAGGTGAGACGGTAACGTCCTTGAAGGACTGACGACAAGAGTAAGGGACGCAAGTGCTGACGTGTCCTCCTCCCGTCACCAGCCAGGCCAGGGAGAGTTCAGCCCCACTCCCCTCTTTGTGATTCCGTGTTTATGAAGCAGCTTTCCGAGTATAATTGATGGCTGTAATGCCCACCGAGTTATGACGATGTGAGCATTTAGGTCTCATATTATGTGGGCGCGTATGTGTGTGAGAAGGGGCACCAGGCTTTAACGCTGGTCATAATGACTTTGGTCACTGATCGACTCCAACGTCACGGTGGTTGGCTAAGAAGAAGGATTCCTCATCTGCGAGGCTGAGGGTCAGCACTGGGCCTGAGGGGCAGTGGCCAGTTAGACGCTCCTGGGGACAACGGTACATCTAACCATCCGCCGACTTTCAACAGACGCGAACGTGCCTCTCTCTCCCCGTGCCCAGAGCTTAGAAGGGACTAAGAATTATTGTCTAAAGGGACAAATCAAAAATTCACAAATGTCCCACCTTTTATCAAAAACGAGTTCACCCAAACGATTCTTGAAATTAATGATAACTTTGGTGGCTCCCAAGTATTGAAATTGTGAAGTTGGATCCCTACCACTGTCATATCTGATGTGTGTGTGTGTGTGTGTGTGTGTTTTAATGTTTTAACTCATTTGAACTGAATATTCTTTGGATGCTCCATTCTGTTGTTCTGTGAGCACCTATTTAGATTTATTTTATAATCTTAGTTCCTCATTTTAGCAATCCTTTCTTCAGTGAAAAGAGCCACCACACTCATTTAGCTGCCCCCCCCCCCAAAGAAAACATTCCCATCTCTTTTATAATCGTGGTTCGTTGTTCAACATTTTATGTTAGCATGTTCTACATTACCTTCACTGGCTCGGAGAGGAATGCACCTACATGTTGTGAAAGTGTCATTCCCATTTCGAAGGCTGTGAGTGGGTTAACGCAGATGAAGCATGTCAAACATCTAGCACAATGCCTGGCACTTAGTGACCGAAAAACATATTTGTCACCATCATTTTTAGCATAGAAGTCCCGTGGCTGAAACTTTTAAGGGATGGGGCACATTGACACCTGTTTCCGTTTCTTCTCTTGTAGCTGAGAGCTTAGAATTCTTCCTCTTATAAATATATTTGAAGTTATTTTTCCCTAAATACAATTCCTTAACGTTGTGTATGCTCAGGGTTTTAATATAAAGGCAGAGATTGGTGCTTCCCCTGTGCAACTCTTTTTGCAAATTAGTTAAACCAAGTTCAATAAGGTACAATCAATCTATCACTGATCTCTTGGTGACCTCATTTTTCACGCCGCTGCTCATGGTTTTACTTACTCTCCCCATTTCTCTGAGAAGTGGAGCTGGGAGAAAACGTGAAGATCAAAGCCTTGTGGGATTGTTGAGTTTTCAACCGGGAATGAATTCAGATATATCTGGTTTCTAGAATCTAAGCCCATGCTCTATTCATCCCTGGTAACTAAGCTGTTTTCTTTTTAAATGCTCTTACAGAAGTTCCTCTAAGCATCTGCCTAAATTATATCTCCCCGAGTCCCCCTCTTCACACCCCCCCAGCCCTCTTAAAAACACGTCCTTATTAGTGAGTCACGATTTCCTCTGATATATTCCATGCTTCCTTTCCTCTAATAGCTGATGTTTGTTCCTTTCCTTAACATTTTTTTGTTGTTCCATTTTACCACGTTGTCTCTAATTGCTGATAATTGAAGCAAAACTCTCTGTTATCTGGACATACATTTTATGGATGGCATCTGTGCTGGCAACCCAATAGACCTGCAGCTCCGTGAGGATTTGCATGAGAAATTACACATTGTGATAAAAACAAACAAACAAACAAACAAACAAACAAACAAAAACAACTTTGCAGTTTCACATTGCAGCTTTCTTAAATACATGGCTACCATCCCATGCGGGCGATTTGTTTATGTTAATTACGCCCGGACTGTGGTGACAACTGGTGCTCCCCAATGTTTTCAAATTGAAGAAGCCCTTCCGTTTTATTGTTATTCTTCTTCCATCTTGAGTGCAGTTTTTGCAGATGCTTCCATGTGAGTAAAAGGATGAAAACTGCCACCAGGCAGGATCCTGAAGACCCGGAGCAGGCTCTGTCTCTGAGATTTCCTGTGTGACTGCAGTGAACCCCGTTGCACTGTTCCTTCTGTTTCTTCATAGGTTACAGGGGGAAACAATGACTTCTTTAGTTTAAAGGTCTGTGGGGTGTGCGCGTGTGCGTGTGCGTGTGCGTGTGCGTGTGCGTGTGTGTGTGTGTGTGTGTGTGTGAGAGAGAGAGAGAGAGAGAGAGAGAGAGAGAGAGAGAGAGAGAGATCTCAAGTTAGAGCACATAACTTGAAGCTTTAAGGACAGAGGAGCAGACTGGCCTTTCTGACCACCTCCTCGGCAGCTTGCCTGCTTAGACATGCTGCACACGAACATTCGATCGTGTTCTCGCTCATGTTGAGGGAGTCTATTTTTGGGAAAACTATTCAGCTCAGATTTCCTGCTCGCTGCTCGGCTCTTTCTCCGGCTCCACGTTGCCAATCAGGCTCCCAGTGTTTGATTTGGTTCTTTTCCGTAGCAGCGGGCGCTTGTCCTAGCCACATGGTGGCCTCTCTCGTCGCCAGTGGAAACGGTTACGGATACATCTGAGGACTGTTTGTTCTGGAAATCTGTGCCACAGGTGACGATTCTCCCGACGTCCGGCCTGGCTTTGCTGAAACGTTTGCTGGTTTCTGGGTCTGTGCCCGCCGTTGGAGCTGGCTCTTCCTCTGTGTGTGCCCATGTGCTGCTTTGCCTGCTTGCAGGGGAGACTCAGGCTACGCAGCAAAAAGGAGCGCGTGCAAAACCCCTCTTCTGAGCGCAGAACATCCCTGCTCTGGTGGCGTGCACCTGCCCCCAGGATGCGGCCCTGCTTCTCCCCCTCAGGCAGCCTCAGCCACTGGCGACAGGCTCCCTGCTGGCCCCTCTTGCCTGAAGGAGGAGGGAGCAGGATTTGACTGCCTGGCTCTCTGAGCACCACGGAATATTCTAAGCTTTTGAGAGGAACTTAGCGTTACTCACCAATGCTAGGTTCCTCTCAAAAGCTTAAAATATCGGAAGGACGAGTAGGTACCCATTTTCACGGTAGGTCATGCTACATTCCTTTAGAGAAGACCATTTTTTTTGTGTGTGAAGCTAAGATTTTAGAGTTTGCTATAACAAGAAGCAAGTAGCTTGAAACTCAATGTGGAAGAAGAAATAAGGATAACGGTGTGCAGTCCGATCCCGAGACTGGAGATGTTGTCTCTGCCCCTTACACACACGCCTCCTGTGAACTAGTATTTGTGGTTAAGAGTGACATGAAATCTATTGTCTTTCAATCATGTATATTACCCTTTCCAGTGACTATTACCTTGTGAAGACATGAATATGTACCTTGTCTGTCCCTAACTACTTAATGGACAGACTATTGAGTATGTCTTCTGGCCCCGGGCATGATGAGAAAAACGATGGAGCCTCCGGAGGGGTGTGTGGATCAGTGGTTCCACGGGCCTGCATCCCGCTTCTCCCCACATCCCCTCTTTCTCCTTTCTGAAGCGGGAGCCGCCCTGAGATTGCTCTCCGCATTCGCAACAGAAGCGGTGGTTTCCCGAACTTTCTTCTGTCTGTCAGGGTTGCCTCAGCATCTCTGGGTGGAGAGGAAATAATGCCATGTGTGCAGCCTGTATTTTTGTCCTACAAACTGCAGCGGAATCTCCTCTGAGCCGTGCCGGTGCTGGTGCTTGGGCGCCCACGCGAGCACATGGAATCTGTAGGCGGTATTTAGTTAAGATGCATATTTAAAAGCTTTTTCTTCTGGGCCTTGATTCTTTTGCTAGGAACTCCCCCAATTATTTCTCAGTTACCTATTTTTTTTTTTTAAATTACATAAAAAATGGTCTGTCACATTTTGTAGTATTCCCTCTTTCTTTACATAGACATACTTGCTGCTTATCAAAGCTTTTTTTTTAATTTTTTTTTAGTGGAATAAGTTATAGGAGAGCAGAATTACATCATTAGGTTCCCTTGAAATTTTAATTTGTTTATAATTGTTTTCTGCAAGCATGTTTGTAGAAATGGAAAAGCACCCACACCTTATCTGTGCTGAACTGGCCCAGGGTCAGCCCTGTGTCCCACTATCGTGGCCCTGTGTCCCCCTGGCGTGGCCCTGTGTCTGCCCTTCCTCATGTGACATCCAGCTGACGGGGTAGAGGGGCTCTGTCCTTCACCGGAACCCTGGCCTGAAGTGTGAGGCGATGAGGGACCTCCTGAGCACCTCCCAGAAGGTCTAGCAGAATCACTTCAAATTCTTTCTCTTGACAACCCAATCCATTCCCAGTTGTTCAAGGGAAATAATATATAGGAAAACCCCATCATTGAAACTGGATCCACGAACTTGGATTGTGTATTCATTCAAATAGGTGCTCCTCTGGCTAGCCCATTATTAGCAGATTATGTAAATTCAACATAAGCCTGGCCCGTGTTGTTCAGTGGTTGAGCATCCACCTCTGAACCAGGAGGTCACAGTTCCTGGTCAGGGCACATGCCCAAGTTACAGGCCCAATCTCCAGCGTGTTCAGGGGGCAACCGATCAATAATTCTCTCTCTCATCATTGATGTTTCTATATCTCCCTCTCCCTCTCTGCAATCAATAAAAATATATCAAAAAAATAAATTTGAACATAAGATTTCAAAGAGGAAAAGATGGAAAACATACAAGTTGCTTCGGGACACCATCAAATTCGCCTGTCTTTGTTGGTCTAATTAAGTGTGCACGCTGAGTAAAAACACGTTTCACATTGAGCCTGGATGAAAACGTCCCCATGTCAGCTCCTCCCTGAAGGCAGAAAGCCGCTCCCTTGTTCCAAATGTGTGGGGCATCATGACTGAGAGGAAATCTCTATTTCTTCGTACAGTTCTGTCCGTAGCTGCTGAGGGACGGCAAGCTTGAACGTATTTATCTAAGGGACACTTACACGTGGGTTCCCTTGTTTGTCTGCATGGTTGGCCTTGCATTTGTAAACCAAAAACACACACCGGTGAGTACGCTCCAAATTTTCCCCGGGACTGCTGGCCGCAGTGCTCCCACAGTCAGCCCAGTGTGGCGGCGGGGTCCCGTGTGTCCCCTTTCTTGTTTAAATATTTGTGTGCGTAGCGGGTTGCTTAGACCAAGGCCGCCATAACTCTGGAGAGAAAAAACACTCACTCCGAATGGAGCTGCTAGAGCAGTGACAGGCTCTTCTGCAAAGAAATCCTAGTTTTGATGGAGTCCCGGCTGCCAGCAGGTTGAGGGATGCTCGCATGAGGTCACTGCTGCGTCTGGGCCTGTGATCACTGATCAGCAAGCAGGAGCCGCGTCTGCACTGTGGCAGCCACAGAAAAAGGGCTGCTTACCCTGCAGACGCCAGCTTTTCACCCTGGGGCGATGGGCTTTTCCGGAAACATGGATCTGAATAATAAAAGCCCGGAGTCCTGGCAGATTAAGGGTGCCTGAAGTTCTGCCTGCTCTGTTTTGAACCCAGCCCATTTGGGCCCATCCTTCTGGTCCTTCAGCACAGCTCTTCCCAGCCATGGGCATGCCTTCTGGTGCCCACAAATGGCCACTCCCCACCCCAGCAGTGCACTCACTTGGCTAATGCACACCAGCATGTCCCCTGGCACACTCTGCTTAGGGTGGGGAGATGTGCAGAAGGCCAGAGCCGCTCCCTGCAGCCACACCGGGTGGGTTGGCTGGAAACACAACAGGCAAGAGACCCAGAACTGACTCCTCTGGCGCCTCCTCCAGTTCCCCCTGCTCCCCGCAAGCCCAGGCTCCGGGTCAGGTTTCAGAACGCCCCGCTGGTGCCCACTGCGCTTGTGCTGCGGTCTGACCCTGGCAGGGCGAGTTTGAGTGAGCTGATGCATGAGCAAACACTTCAGAGAGAGTGATAAATGTATTTCTGAGTGAAATAGGTTTATTAGAGAACAACTCCGGAGACCTACAATAGGAGTCTCACCGGCTCCTTCCCAGCCAAGGTAGAGTGCGGTGTAATTTCTCATGCTCTATTGTTCAGGGGATGAATTATGTACAAATTGTTGCTGAAATGGCCTGGTCCTTCATTAGCTCCTCCCAGTGGCTGCTGGGGGCCAGCCCCGGAATCTACCATTTCCCTGGGAATGGAGCTTTTGGAGGGCACCTTATCAGCTGGTTTGGGGTGACAGTGCTGCAGATACACGCTCTACTTTATCTCCTGTTTGGTTCCACAGGAACAAACAAAAGCAACAAGATAACACGCTATGTGATGGGCTCCATCCAGATGTGCCTCAAACCTTCCTCTTTGTCTTCAGTTGTTTTTTCCCCCTCCCCAACCTCCCTCTCTCTGCCGCTCCCTCTTTTTAGTAAATGGGAAACATGACATAACGTGAAATTTTTATGAGGTTTCCATTTATGTCAGCCCACTCCCATCCATTTATTATTTATTCGGCAATTAAGAGAGTCTGTGCTGCTAATCAGTTTATTATGTCAACAAGCATTTGCCGCAAAGCTGCTAATTTCCCTGGTTCAGAAGAAATGGAAGTCCCGGAATAAGCTGAGAGCTACAATGTTGAAGAATGCGAAATACTTAGCAAATATTAGTCTAAGTTATTTAAATTGCTGGTGTGTGTGCACACGCGTGCGCGTATGTACGTGTGTGTGTGTGTGTGTGTGTTTGTGTGTGTTTGTGTGTGTGTGTGTGTGTGTGTGTGTGCGCGCGCAGGGTATAGTTTTATCAGAAATGTGAGTTTAAAATAAGAGAGCAATGCCCATCATATATGATCACTATACAACAAGTTTAACATTGAAAATTTGACTCAATATCACTGTTTTAGTATACTCAGTGGATATTTTCTAAGCCCGTCTCAAACCTTCATTTAGGTGTTAGAATGGAGAGTATGATTTTTCATACTCCTATTTATTAAAAAAAATGTTTCCAGGTATGAGTTCCTCTATAAAAGCCCAAAATATAAGACCTGATTTATTTTTCAAAACTAAAATTTCATATGCATTATCGACGTGTTCAACCCTCTGACACCTTTAAAGTTCTAATAATCTAAGCCTTGTGTCCCTCACCCCTGAGATAACTCGGCGTCTTCCATTCTGAATGACAAGGCTGCAGAACATTTGATAAAATAAGTTTTATGTGTTATTTATAAGAAAGACACTTAAGAATTTAAATAAGCCTCTAAAATATTTACCCTTTTACTTCTGACTTTTTGTTTTACCCCTTTTTCAAAATGGGTTTTTCTCTTATATTTGATGTAGATTTCAAACCCGAGATTTATTGTTCAACACCTCGCAACAAATTTTGTAAATATTCGGTGGGGGCGTTGTCTCGAAGCATAAACACTTCTTGCTATTGAGACGCTGAAAAAGAGCAGACCCCACGTCTGTTCCGAGGCAACCGGGAGGCCGGGGAGGTTGGGAAGCTTTTTTTCTTTTTTCTGGAACATCTTCTTCAACAAGAAAAATGAAATGTCATCAAGCTGAGGTGAATCATAATAAATATTATGTCTCGTCTGACACCGAAAATAAATCCCAGTAAGTTTGGAGAAATATTGGTGGCTTTCCCCCCGTCGAGGTTTGGATCAGCTTTATAAATTAAACGGCATGCGTTGACAGGTCCAGGCAGTAAGTAAACTATTCAGTAGATAATCTCCATAGAAACCAAAAAAGTTGAACCATCTCAATCTGAAATTGCACTCCGGGCTTAGCTGTTGCTATAATAATGGTGAATTCTTCTTTCCTCCAAATTAATGATTAGCAAGGAGACTGTCGTTGAAGAAAATGTTTGTTATAAAAGAACTTAGCAACACACAGGTGTTAATCATCGCGATGGTGATCTCAATATGCATGTTTCCCCCTGAAGTCTCCCAATAATCTTTTGTTGTTGTTGTTAATCCTCACCTGAGGATGTTTTTCCCACTGGTTTTTAGGGAGAGAGGGAGAGAGAGGGAAAGACAGAAACATCCACATGAGAGAGACACATTAATGGGCTGCCTCCTGCAGGAGCCTTGACCAGGGCACGGGCCAGGGAGGAGCCTGCAACTAAGGTACATGCCCTGGACCAGAATCGAACCTGGGACCCTTTGGTCCGAAGGCCGATGCTCTATCCACTGAGGCAGACTGGTTAGGGCTCTAATAAGCTTTATTAACTTGTAGAGAGTGCTGCTTGTTCATCAGACGTTTTCCTAAGCACTTCATATTTATCAAGTCATTAAATCCTACACCATTGAGAGGAGATTCTGTTATTTTCCTCACAGGACAGATGAGGAAACTGAAGCACAGAGAGTCAGTTGCCCAATGTAAGTGGCGGAGCATGAGCTCGACCCTGTGGGCTGCCATGTTCCCCAGTCAAACCACGAAGCTTTTATATGGCACAAATCTCCATGAGCATCTGTAGCCATTCATTTAGAGAAATATTAATAATTTTGAATTTAAAAATTTTAAATCTGGTTTAGTTATCCATCAGTCTCTGCTGGTGTAATTTGACAGAGAGTAAAAGGCCATTTCTCCAAGATTTGCCTGCCCTGGAGTCTACACCTGCCTTGAATGTGCCTCATTCCCCCTTTCTGGTGACCCAGGCACTGTAGGCTACCACGGGAAGTTATAAATGGTGAGGGCCAACCCATAAGCACAGGGTGGTTCTTATGTTGGTTTAACTGCTCTGCCTGGTTGATTAGTGTCCCTCCCCAAAATTCATGTCCACCTGCAACGTGGGAGGGACTTTATTTGGAGCGAGGGCCTTTGCAGATGTAGTTGAGTTAAGATGAGTTCATGCTGGAGTAGGATGGGCCCTAAATCCAATGGCCTGTGTCCTTCTAAGAAGAGGGAGACTTGGACCCAGAGACACTGAGACACAGTGGGACTGGAGCCATGCAGACACAGTAGAGCCTCCTTATTTGTGGGGGGACCTTTCCAGGCCCCCAGGGGATGCCTCAAACTGAGAGTAGTGCCGAACTCCACATATATTATGGGTTTCCTTTAGATAAGATGGGGCAAAAGTAGAACTACAGTTGTTTTCATGTAAAATAAGACAACAATAAATAAATAATAATATAAGAATAAACTGTTTTCCAAGCTCACAACTGCATACCTATGTTTGCCCCACCTTACAATAAAGTGCAATTTACAAATTAGGCATAGTAAGAGATTAACAGCAATCCTATATGATAAAAGGGTAATATGCAAATTGGCCCTAACGGCAGAAAGACCAGAATGGCTGCTTGACCAGTCACTATGAGGCACACTGACCAGCTCTGGGTCCCTTTCCCAGCTGGCAGGCTCTCATTGCCCGATGGTGAATGGGGAATTGGGAGTGGGTGGCAGGTGATGCGATGGTGCCAAGCCAAGGCCCTCACCCTGCCAGGCGCTCCACACACAGACGGTGACCGGTGGTGGGGGCGGAGCTGGCGAGTGGGTGGGAATGGCTGACCTCTTGGTCCTTCCTCCTGGCCAGCAGGCTACCATCCCCCGATGGTGAATGGGATACTGGGAGTGGATGGTGATTGGGGGATGGAGGGAGTGTGGGGCTGGGCCAGCTGTGAACAGCTGGAGAAGATGACCCTGATTTCAGGCCAGGCCTAGGGACCGTACCCACGCCGGGCCTCTAGTAACTAATAATAAAATAGGACAATTATAACAATCTGCTGTAATAAAAGTGACAGGAATGTGGCCTTTCTCTCGAACCATCTTACTGGACTGGACCGGCCCTTCTTCCTGTGATGCTCTGAGATGACACAATGCCTCCACGTTGGATGAAGGGAGGAGAACGAGACATGCTAAGCAGAATAAGGGGCTTGGACACCAGCATCGTGGCACCGTGTGGCTCTGATAACTGGCTTGGCTCCTGAGGGGCTAATGGTGTGTGGCATACGCAGGGGGTGGAGCTGCTGAAAGAGCGATGGCTCAGGCCTGGGTGAGACACAGCAGACAGCAGGAGATCTCATCAGGCTACCCTGACTGGCACATGACTTATAGCTATCCTCCTTGCCCTGGAATTTTCCAGGTGCTATTTTTGGACCACCACTGACCGAAGGCAACTGAAACCATAAGAAAGTGAAACCTCGGATGAGGGGCAGGGTCACTGCACAAGACAAGGCACAGCAAGGACGGCCAGCGGCCAGCGGCCAGCGGCCAGCAGAAGCTGGCAGAGGCAAGGGCGTCTTCCCTGGAACCTGCAGGGGGAGCGCGGCCCCACTGTGCTACTGAATCCATGGAGCCTTCCCTGAGGTTCCATCTGTCCGGGGGGAGGGGGATAAAGTGTGGGGTTGGGGGCCAAGGCGCTGCTGACGACCTGCAATGCTTTTCTCCTTTGTCTTCCCTTCTCCCTTTTCCTGCCATGGTTCCAGCACTGCCGCTCAGGCTCCAACATTTATTTATTAACTAATGAGTTAGCATCTGTGACAGTGAATTTCACGTGTCCGTAGGACATGGTTTCTGGGTGTGTCTGTGAGCGTATGTTTAGGAGAGATGACCCTGTGGAATGGCTGGAGAGAGTACGTGAGATCAGCGTCACCAATGCAGGTGAGTGTCCTTCTACCCGTTGGAGCCTACCCAGAACAAAGGGGTGGGGAGGCGCTCTGCTTTCTGCTGAGTGGGGACATCAGTGCTCTTGGCTCCCAGGCCTTTGGACGTGGGCCTACGTAACTGCCGGCTCCCCGGCTCAGCAATGAACCAGCTCTCTGGGCTCTCAGAGCCTCCCGTGCAAGCTCCGCGGCCGGGCTGACACGTAGGCTGTGGCCATGAAACGGGGCGGAGCTTGGAGGAAGTGGGGAACAGGACGGGGCAAATTCCTGCTGCAGGAGCTGTTCAAGGACACGTGACCCGAGTTTTCCCGTGTACCCGACAGTCCATTCACGGCTGCGTCCACGCACGGTGTTCTGAAGAGCACAGCCCTTAGCAGGAAAGGGTTACATATTGCTGCCCGAGGGGGCAGTCCCCACTGGCTTACGGATCACCTGGCATCGTCTCTCTCCCTCCCAGGACTGCATGAAGCAGGGATTGTTGGTCTCATTGCCTGAGTCAGAAAAAATGTAGCTGAATGTGTCGGGTCAGTTACAAAGCATGGAATGACAGATTTAGATGAAAAATAATGTTAAGGACGAGGAGATCTTTTCTATCTTATCTCCTTGTGTATAATATATGTAATCGTGTATATGTGTATAAATATATATAATCTCTTAATTATTAACATTTCAAAAGATTATCTGGCACTTGATATCCAAGAGTCCTTGCAGGCACCTGGCACAAGAATGCAGATGGAGATAACAGACGATTTCACAAGCATTTCTGAGGCAAAAAGTATCCAGTTCTGGCTCATGAAGCTCAGTCAAGTGCTTCCCCCACAGCCAAGCCATTTATTGGATACAAGAGGCCCAGAGTATGAAAATTCATGCACCGGAGGGGAATCCCTCGGCCAGGCCTGCCCCCTCTCACAATCCGGGAGCCCCAGGGGTGGGTGGTGACCCAGCCAGCCATCAGGGGAAGGTGACGCTCATCACACCTCTGCTGCACCCCCCCTCCTGCGGGCAGTGCAAGCCTTGGACAGCCCTGGTTATCTCAGCCGTGGGCTGGCCCTGTGTGGTTGGGGGGCTGAGGGGACTGGGTGCTGCCATGTTGTGGCTGAAGACGCTGTCATCTTTGAGGGCATGGCAGTTGATTAGCATATCCCCTCCCTATTGGCTGTGGGTATCGCTATCTTTGAGGGCAGGACAGTCAATTAGCATATTCCCTCTTTATTGGCTGTGCACCCCACCATCTTTGCCACTGCTTGAGGGTCAATTAGCATATTCTCTCTTGATTAGAGAGGATGGATTAGAAAGAGAAGAAAAAGGAGCCAAATAGGAGCATAGAAATTTTCTACAACAAAATCGTTGTGTTGTTTTTTTTTTTAATATATATTTTTATTGATTTCAGGAAGAGAGAGATAGAAACATCAATTCTGAGAGAGAATCATTGATCAGTTCCCTCCTGCACACCCCACACTGGGGATCGAACCCACAACCCAAACATGTATCCTGACCAGGAATCGAACCGTGACCTACTAGTTCGTAGTTCGGCACTCAAATACTGAGCCACGCCGGCTGGGCCAGCTAAATTGTTTTAATGTTCAATTCCAGACATTAAGATGTTTCAGTTATATTTGGGAAGCAAATATTTGGCCTTAAGTTATGTACACTTAAATAACTCCTCAAAGAAGTGGGAAAGCTCCTATAGATAGGAGTGCCCTTAGTATAAGGACATGGTGGGGATGATTACTAACCAAAGAACATATGAGGTGAGTTCCTCTCTTTGTAACTGAGAGGCTAACAAGTTATGGTTCGCATAGAAGCTAGATCACGCTCAGTATGTGTTTGCAAAGCACTCCATTGTGTGCATAATATATAACTCTGGACACTCTGAGTTCCACTTGCGTTTGTCAGTGCTTTGCTGATGCAGCCATTTTGCTGGGAGTTCAGCTGCAAGAGGCCAGTGGGTTAAATTTCACATGACATCCAAAGCATGGACAGTGAGAACTAACCCCGTTTCCATATACAATACACATGCATGAATGCTCATACTCATTCCATATACACACATGCATGCATGAATGCATACATCTCAGACATATATGACATTGTCACAATCACCAATTAGGAAGAAATCTTTGCTGCTTTTTAGGAAGAAGATGAAAACATTAACACATATGTAATAGCAATTCACATATTTATTTTTATCAGCTACGTTTTAGGTTTTTAAAGATATATATCACAACCTCCTCAAGGTTTGTGTCTAATTTTTTTAATTAGCAAAAGCTGAAAATATACCCTCAAAGTTGAAATATTCCTGTAGCATGAAAGAAAATATAATCAAATGCTATGGGCTTTTACTCTAATTATCCAAACCGAGAAGTTGTTTACTTTACTTTGGGAACAGATGTGATCCATCACGGTAGCCCATAAATAAAGTGTCAAACTGTTCGGCTGATCAATGAATATAAATTATTGAAAAATAATGTAATTCCAAGGTCACCGAAGAATTGAGCTTAGTGTTATTTTAAAAGGAAGACTTTCCATTCTTAAAAATATATGTGCATATTTAAGAATGAGTGGTTCTTTTCTAAATGGAATCTCTGACCCTACAGACAGATTTGCGTTTGCTCCTAGAAATAAATGATAATTCTTAGGCTCTCTTTGTCTGAGTTTCAGCATTGTCTTCATTAAGGACAATGCTTTTGGAATCCTTACATATTCTGTGTGGTAGTTAAAAATGAGTCCATAAATCATTTCTTCAAAATGTGGAGACTATTTTCTTCCCCCTTGACTGTGGGCTGTTGGGGACATTTAGTGACTCACTTTTAATGGGTAAAATATGGTGGAGGTAACTGCATGTAACCCACGAGATTAGTCCTAGGAGACATTTCACACCTGCCTTGCTCTCTCTCGGATCATCTTATCTGGGGCAGCCTTCTGAGGGCAATCGAGAGCCTGTGAAAAAAGAGGTCCATGTGCAGGGAAAGGAGGTCTCCCCAACCACTGGCACAACTCACCAGACATTTGGGGGAGCCACCTTGCAGGAGAGTTAGCTCTTCAGCCCCAGTCACACTTCAGGTGACCTTGACCTTGGCTGATGTGTTTGTTGATTGTCACCTTAGAGAAACTCAAGCCAGCACCAGTCTATGAAGTTGTTCCTAAAATTCTGACCCTTAAAAACTGGAGAATAAATGTTTACAATTGTTTAAATCTTTAAAATTTGGAGTAATTTGTTAATGCAGTGTCAGTAACATATCTATTTATTGGCTATCTATTAATGCCCATGGAGGCTGGTAGAGAAATAGTTTCACCTTTACCAATAGCAGAATGAGTAATGGTGGAAGACCAACAGGAAATAGATTTTAGGGTAAAAGGGCCTTAAAATTACCACGCATAACATGCTGACAAACTCTTCCTGTTTTGTCCTTTGTGACAATGGTTCCGGGGATGAGAGAGCCATCAGGCATAGCCTAGGCCAGTGGTTTCTGACGTGGCCACAATTTGACGTTTAAGAGGGGCAATTTGAGAATGAGTTATTCACAGGGAACTTTTTACATTTCTTATGGTTCTAGAGACCTCATGTACATTCTATAAATATGAATATTGTGGCATATTCATGCATTTCAGTTCCTTATTACATGTTTTGAAACTTTATTTGCTATTTTTAAAATATCACTTCATATTATTGTTATTATTATTATTTAACAATTTCTTAGTGGTTTTGTCCTCAATACTTCCGCTGTCCTTTTGTTTATTTCCTCTTTCATGGATGCCATGTTCTCTGGAAGCTTGTTTAGACCAAGTTCATGGCCATTTAGGCTTCCTCTGTGACTAGAAGCTCCCTTCTTGAATAATGAGAATTCTATGTCATGGCGGGGATGGGGGGAGCATCAGGATGTTAGCGATGCTGAGAGGGGGCGTGGCCACAAAAAGGTGGGAACCCCTGGCCTAGGCTCTTTTCAAAAGCTTATGGAAGGCTTAAAGGTTCGAAACAAAAAGTAAGTAAAAGACTCCAAAATCATAAACAAGAGTCAACTAAAGAATTGGACACTGTACAGAAGGAAAGTATATAATATAAATTAGATGTTAGTATCATGTTTATAGAACATTGTTAGTGAGCTGCCACTCAGGTAAACTCTCCCGCTTGTAACTGGGAGCTACTTACTGTGGAAGCGGGTCACTGCGCTTATGAAGGCCCTTCACGCTTCACACTTACTCCACCCATGACTGTCCCTGGAAGAAAAGAGGAATTGCATTTTCTTTGTAAAAATTAAGGCCATTTACTCTTTTTAAAATTTCTGAGTCACTGCCAACAGGACTATCTTTTCAGGAAATGAAACTCGGAGCTTTCTGAGTGGCAAATATTTAAATGATTTATCTAAGTAACTATAAGGAACGTGCGGAAGGGGGAAATGGAATTTTAATGTTCAGTAGTTTCTCCCTTCTTCTATTTTTTCCCCTTTCTTTTCCTTTGCTGATCTCATTTCCCTTTCTCCCTTCTTTTTTCTTCTTTAAAATATTAGAGAAACATTTCTTCCAGCATTTCCGAAGATACCTAGCAAGACAAGGTAGAGCAATCTTAGAGGAAAAGTTTTAGAGAGTGGGTAGTTTGACTGTCATATACTAATCTGTTTTATTTGTTTTATAGCCTGAGTTGAATATTTCACTTCTTATATATATATTTTTTTGATCTATAGTGAACAATAACAACCCAGATTTAAAAAAATATATATTTTTATTGTTATTTTACAAAGAGGAAGGGAGAGAGATAGAGAGCTAGAAACGTCGATGAGAGAGAAACATCGACCAGCTGCCTCCTGCACACCCCCTATCGGGGATGTACCTGCAACCAATGTACATGCCCTTGACCGGAATCGAACCTGGTACCCTTCAGTCCGCAGACTGACGCTCTACAACTGAGCCAAACTGGTTTCAGCAACAACCCAGATTTTGATAGAGTATTGCGAATACATTTTTGTAAGTTTATTTGAAATTAAAATGTGTCACATAAACACAGTATCTTGATAGGGAAATCTTTGACGGGATTCGTACCTCTGAGCCACACTCAGGGTCTCCTACAAAAACGTTGAATGTCATTTAAGCATTGACTTGGCCTACACTTGATGAAACAGTCCTGTGGTGCTTGGCTCTCTCTACAATCTGAGCCTTGAGAAGTGTCCATTAGAGATTTCATTTCTTCTTGTTCTCCCATAACTGAAGTGGTGAAAGATTTGATGAGTGGACACTCATCAATGTCTGGACTTGGCTTTTGAGGAAGATAAAGAAATCTATCTGATGCAGCCAAGTAGATTTGGGAACACAAACACTATTGGAGGAGACATGACATTTTCCCTCCGAATGTTTCCGAAGTGCCCAGTGCTGTATGTGTGTGTAAGCCTGTTTTGGGGGGCTGGTCTGGTTGCTTCCTCTCTCAGGGCCCCTTGCTGAAACCCACGTTCTCTCACCCCATTGCCCTCCTGTGTGTTGCTGATCGTGGACCGTGGGCACCAGCTGTTCATTTCCTTTGGAGCCTCTGACCTTCAGGTTGCCTCTGGGGCACCACATACCTGCTGTTTAGTCAGGACTCGGCTCAGACCTGGGTGGTGCCCTCTGCTGCGGGCATCTATGGGCTGTCTCACTTCCAAAGGCTCTTACTATGTGCCTCCGGGTACTGTGCCTTGTCCTTCCTTTCTCTGGTGTCTAGGAAACTGTCAGCTCTTCTTATGTGCAAGTCCCTTTGCTTTTGTTTATGATGGGTGGGCAGGAGGCTGGAGGGTGATAGATGGAGCCTGTGGACCTCCAGCGATGCACGCTGGCCTTTTAGTAGAGTCTGGCTTTCCCCGTGGGCCAGGCTCTCCATGCTGGTGGAGAGGGAGGAATTGGGATGGTCAAGGATGGTCAAGGAGAGCACCCACTCTTCCTACAGCTAACCAGGCTCAGCTGCTGAGGGGAGCACTCGTTTGCTCCTGGGGATTCCTCTCTCCTGTCTTGTTTACTTGTCTGAAATACATTCAGGCATGTGTGTGTAGCTTTAAATTTTAATTATGGACGCTTACTAGTCCTTGCTACGGTCAAACCACGCAGGTGATTGCGCACTTGCTGAAGGATTGCCAAACACCTCCTGAGAGGACCCTGCTCACCAAAAGCAGGACAAGGGATGTGTGAGAGCGGTGTGAGGGGATCTGTCCAGCTGTCCCTGCAGCCAGCCTGGCTGGATGTCAGGGGCAGTTCATCTAGAACATTCTCAGCTCCTTGTTAGAAGCATTGCTGCTCTTCATCTGTACAAAAGTATTAAAAAACAGCAGCTGCCTTGTTCCCCAGTGAGGTGGGAGTGATTCTGGAAATTCAAACATGTTTGTGATTCACAAATATGCACGCGTTTGCTAATGATTGCTATCAGATCGTAGCCCCTAGCTTCTACATTTAGACTTTCACACAGTCAAGCAAGGAATGGTCAGTATTTCGATAAATGTTCCTTCTGTCATGACCATCAGCCAGAAATCCACCATTTTTGTTTTCTAGGGAAGGGCGTTAGGAAGGAGATTTGCATTCGGCGGACCTGGTTGCCCCCAGGTGTCTGCTTCTCTCTGAACGCGTGTAACCTCCCCGGATTAACATCTTGAAGTAACCTTTACTGCAGGTGAATCACCCCTGAAACAGGGGGAAAGAACCTTAACACCGAAAGAGCAAGCTCACCACGGTGTACTTCCTAAAGGGCTTTTTTGGGAAAAATAAATGTCTTGGAAAAAAAGAAATGAATTATGGGAGAAAATAAATACAAAACCACAAGTGACTCTTAGACTGTCAACATGTCTCTGGTTTAAGAAACACAGAACTATCTGTTTAATGTGTCCACCATCTTTGAAGCATTCTTAAAAAGAACTCCCTGGTATTTTGAGGAATGGTCAAGGACTGGTACCTATATTTGTCCATGGTACTATTCAGAGCAATGGAGAGACTCAGGACAATCTGCATCACTGCTCACCTTCCCCATGGGAGATGATTTGGTGAAGGGACAGGCTTTCATACCTTATAACCACATCATTCTCTAAAAATGCACAACCCACTTAAGCAAATATTAGTTCATTGACACAGCAAAGGTAGAATCACCACCTGTCCTTTACATTATTTCTCAGGTTAAAAAGCTTAAAAAAAACACAAAAAACCAAAAAAAACCAAAACCCTGATTATTAAATACCTAATGACGTTTTTATCTTTTCCATCGTTATTATTGGAAACAATCTTGTGAAGAATTTTTCTTGGCTCCTTTTGAGTTTTTACTTCTCCCTCAAAATGTATGCTATCTTTTACGCACATGCACGCATATATGTATGTTATCGGTGTGAACTGATTTCATACTCCTCAACCCAGCCGATTGTGCTGGTCTCATCATCTCTCACGCACACTACTTTATCTCGCTTATTACTCAACATCCTGGCGCAAGAAACTGGAGTTACACACACACACACACACACACACACACACACACACACACATGCACACGCACACACAGCAGGACTGAGGAAAGGCTGCCTGGGAGCCAAGAGAAATGGTGATGAGGCTTCGAGCTGTCACTTAGGCTCCTGCGCCCACCATTACCCCAGACAGTCCTGCCGCGCTGGGAAAACAAAGCGCCGGGCTAGATTCTGCGTCAGGGCTGGCAGCAGATAGAAATAAATCACCTGACCTTGCAGTTCCGTGGAAAGCCCGAGAGAGGAAAAATGAGCTCTGCTCCCCCCTATCGCTCACGAGTCCTAGGATATTAGGGAGTTTAGCGCAGAGAGAAACCTTTGCTGTCAGAAGTTCCAGAGCCTGGTCAGTGTACACATAATTCTGTAAGCCATGCAGTGATTGTATTAAACAACTACAACCCCTGCAGGGTTTTCAGAAAACACTTATACCTGAGTTCTCAGTCGCTGAGGCACAGAGGAGGATTTATTTCGTGTGGTTCCCTGGTGCCCGGGTCTTTTTCTTGTCTTACACAGTGTTGTCATGGCCTTCCTGCATTGCACCGGAAATGCAAGATCTATGGCTGCAATCAGTGTCTCGCCATTAATCACGGCCCTTGTCCCTTTGCCCCCCCATCACTCCTTGCTGGCAGTACCTCAGGGGCTATTGCAGTGTCCACACACATCGGGGATCTCACACCGATGAGCTCAGGGCCGGAGCAGTGAGGTCCAGCCAAAGACAGAAGCCAGTCTGAGTGTTCCAACAAGGGGTGTAAGATGGTGTTGGATGACCAGGACCCGAACACTCACCTGAAGTTGCAAATGACCTCAGAGACAGAGAAACAGGAAGCTGCTGGGCCCCTAGGCTGGGGAGACGGAAGGCCGGGGGGCTGCTGCCCAAACAGAAGGAAGCCTGGGAAGATCTGAGACCAACTAGAACCAGGAAAAGCACAGGAACCCCTAACATCTTCACGAATAGCACCGGGACCTTCCCGCACCCGGCTTCCGTGCCGGTCTCCCTCGTGCTCCAGAATGGCTCTGCAAGATCCTGGGTGCCTAACGACCTCCGACCCACTGCTCTGCACCCACCTGGTTCAACTCCTCACTCAGCACTAACTCACCGCCCTTCGGTCCGGGGTGAGGGTCCTCTCACCGGGGCATTTAAAGGATCCGTTTTCAACGCTCTTCTGTGCCCTGAACCGTCCTGCTGGTATTGCCATAAAGAGTGCTGGTCGCCCCCACAAACAGAGAGGGCAGGCCGCGCCTCCGTCCACAGGGGGGTCTGGAAGCCGGATTTGTGCTCACTGTCCTGGCCCCTCCTAACTGCTGGGCCCTTGTCAACTCCTCGGACTCTGCCCCTCGCTCCTTCTTTCTCCCCAAATGCCCCGCTGGTCCTGCCACAGGTGGCCCTCGGCCTTGCTGGAAGGGCGAGTGTATTTTTGGACTTTTGCAAAAATAATTTTTGTCGCTGTCATCCCTAATTTCTAGCTCTCTTGGCTCTCACATCAAGAGCTGTCTTGGGGGCTTCAGAGAGTGGTTTCCTTCTCTGTGTAGAGAGGAGGTCGTTTCTGAAGTTCAAACCAGCTGATCTAGGCTCACACAGCCCTCCCGGTGCAGTGGGGGCCAGCAAAGGACGTGGTGAGAAGCTCTGAGTCCATCCCACAATGACCAAACCCAACATTCTAAGGGTGAGGTCTAGAAACTGGATTGTAATAAACGTTCCAGGTTATTCTGAGACGTGCGGAAATTCAGGACGGAGGAAGGGAGGAAGAGAACATGGAAAAGCGGTAGACGTAGAAGGAGGAACTCAGTGCCGATGGGTGGAGGGAGGGTGGAGAGCAGAAATCCTGGAGGAGACTACAGGGAAGGGCGGGAGGATATTGATGCATCACACACGCAGCGTTCTGCAGAGGCAGGGCCTCAGGGACCCCAGCCCCCCTTGCTGACCGAGAGCACAGGGGGCCACGCTATGGGGTCCTCAGCCCAGGAGCAGCGGTGGGCACATGTGGGGACTGGGACCCGTGTCCGTGCTGGCACTGAGCGGTGGTGGTGCCAGTGCCTGTCCAGAGTCCTATGCCTGGCACCTTGGCCATGGCCAGTCCTGGGCAGAATGAAGCGCTCCCCACAGGCCTGAGTGGGAGTGTGATGTAAACTGGAAACGTGGAGGGAGGGTCGCAGCCATAATCCCAGCGGGAGAGGCTCTGGCAGGGAGGCCACTTCCACCAGGGGTGGTGCAGTGAGCATGGCGGGTGTGGTGGGAGATAGGGTGGTAGGACTGAAAGTGAAGAGAGAGGGAGGAAGAGAGGGAGGGAGAGAGAGGGGGAGAGAGAGAGTAAGAGAGAGAGAATGATAGATTTGGGCCTTTATCAGGGAGCATGATGGAAGAATTTTTAATAGGACTCTACTACTGAATCGGAAGGAATAGAATTCTGTCCTTATGGAGACTTTCAAATCCACCTTCTTTCAGCCTAGGGCTGCTTCCCGAGCAGCCAGGATTCCAGGGCAAGTCCCAGCCAGAGGGAGTTGACTTTCTCAGTTCATTTTATAAAGAGTTTCGTTCCACCAGCTTTTACATCTTGTGTCAAAAAGTTGAACAATCCAAGTGTGTGCTGAGGGGGTGGGAGGATGAACAAGATCTGGATGAGGGGAGAATCGCACCGTTGAGCTGGGTGCGATGGGAACCAGCGCTGGAGGAGCCTCAGGCGCTGGGGCTGTGCAGGGAGCTCCGTAGAGCAGCGGTTCGTGTCCGGGAGGAAGCGCTGTGACCCTGCGGCTAATTTGGGCCAGTTGTTTACACGCTTTTGCCAATTGGCCCCAATTTGCTTAAAATGTTAGGAATAGGGGACAGCAGGACATGCTAGAAGTTCACCATCTCATCGTGCAGGAATATCTAGAACCTCTTTTAGAAATGCCATCACACCCCTTCAATACCCATTCCTGTGACACATACAACACAGAAACATGGGTAAGACCAGGCTGGTGGCTCACATGGCTAACAGGGACCCGGACCAGTGAGGAAACACTGTGCCAGCAAGCCCTCCTCGGGCCCCTGTGGGCTGGGCAGAAGTCAGCAAGCCACACCGTGTCCTCCAAACACCTCGGATGATATCGGGATCCGGACTATCATATTGCTCTTCCAAATGGCTGCGTATTGCCCATCTTCAAAAGCAGAAATAAACGGATTCGCTCAAGGGATCCCGACTGCCTACATGGGCGGCCTATTTAACGGGTAAAATTCCCATCTAGGAAGGTATTCAGCTTCTAAGCTACACACACACACACACACACACACACACACACACACACACGGCATTTCCAAGAGCCAAAGGGCAGAAGCCCGTGGTCACCAGTTCCAGTCACTGGAGCAGAGTCACTGAGGACGGCTGACCCTCTCCGTCGGTGAGGAAGAGAGCTGGGCTTTCATCCTGCATCTCACCAATCCTGGTGTGTCTCTGCAGCGCCTTCCCGCCTACCCACCCGTCTGTGCACACCCATTCCGTGACATGTGTGCACCCCCCTCACCACGTGTGCACACACCCTCACCTCGTGCATAGGAACACTGCTCTTTCTGGCTCTGAGCACCAAGCACAACGCATTTTCACGAAAACCCCTGCCTGCTCAGACCTTCCAAAACAGCAGCGACCCATCCATCACCCGGCGAAGAGCCTTTCATTAATAGATGGGCGGGACCCGCTTCTCGCTGTGATCATTTAATTGTTATGCATTTAAAACGAGACGCTCCTCTCACATGCCTCCCCGGCTTCCAGAGACTTCAAATTTATGATGTCAGCGTTCGGAGCCAATGACATCACAAGATGAATTCGGAGCGATGATGGCTTTCACGCTGGGACAGCTCGGCGCGGGCCGGTCACTCAGCCGCCGAGGGGAAGCCGGTGTCAGTGCCATCGATAACCGACGCCGCTCAGCGGCTCATGAATTACGCATGCGGGTGGAAATGGAGGAACTGAGTTTGACTGAAAGACCCTTTTCACCAGAAAATTCACTGAAATGGTTTCTCCTAATGTATTTTAGCGATTAATCAATGTGATTTAAAATGCCGGGATTATTTAAGGTCTGTACTTTAGATTTACTGTGAACTCGAGGCGTGTTTATATTTATTGCATCAACTAAGTAAACAGCACATGCTTAATGCTTGTAAAATGCTTTCCAGTAAAATTTAGGTCAGTACTTACGTGTGAACTCTCAGCCGCGAAGATGCACTGACACGCCGGATTAGCAGGGCGCTACTCCGCCGGGCTCTGTCATTCCTGCAGTTCCCTCACTGGCGGAAGCTCAGTATCGGCGGCGATCGGGTAAAGATGTTTTACCAGCATTAATTTTCTGTATTTTTCAATATTTATACACGGCCCTTCCCTCGATTATTTTTATTTTCTTTGAAGGACAAACGATCCTGCCACGTGGATATTCTTCAGGGCGTGAAACCCCATAGAAATACGGGGAGGCATTGATTTCCTCCGCATGTGGTGTGCGGCTGGGCACAGTGTCGATACAGCGAGGACCAATAATGACTGAAAATGAGGCTTATTTGAAATGTTAACCACTCGCTGACCCTGTTACGCACTCTGCTCCCATGACTACACGGCTGTGTGAACCGCACCACCAATGCAGACTGTCTGCAAAGAAGCATTTTACTTCCCTCCTCCAGCCAGCAGTTCCCGAGGCTGACCTGGGCTATTGCTGGTGCATCTTCATGGAAAAGTGCCATTAGTGGACACTAAAAAAACACACGGAAGTAACACAGCTAGACCAGCTAGAAGAAATAGTTGGATGACATGTTGGCATCCACCAAACCTCACGTCTCGCCACGGAAGATGTTTCGTGGGCTGCAGATCTTCCCATCCACCGGAAAGACCAGTGCAAAGGAAGTGACGAATGTCAGTCCAAAACACTTGCATCCATCCGGTGATAAACAGGAATGAATATAGAAATGATTCGGCCAGTGGGGGCACTGACAACCCTGGTGGGTACGTTCACCAACAAGCGAAATGGCCCTCTGAACGCTGGCATGTGGCTCAAGGTGCCATGGACACTTACAAGCTGAAAAATGGGAATGACAATGAGAGTTTAGTTGTGAAATGGAGGCCCCTGGAAACTCCAGATTCAGCAAAAAGTCCTCCTCAGGAAGGACGGTGTGGGCCCACGTTGGCCAGGTGCTCCAGGCCTGGGATCTAGGAGACCAACCCCAAATGGTCATCGGATCCGTTAGTGTTTACTTTTTGGAAAGGCAGAGGAATCTGTGGACAGGAATAATTTACCTCTCAGTAGAAAAAAGGGACACAGGCTTTGAGGACTCTGTCCCGTGTTTGTATCTGGTCCTGCTATCCACGTTTCTACATCATTCCCAGGCAGTTATGTAGGCCAGCGCATCCTTTATCTCCACTACCTGGTGTCTCCCATGCAATCTCGCACACTGGGAAGTCTTCGGGGTATTTTCTCTTGGAGGCACTTCCAATCGGGCATCGTCAAGTCAGAGCTCATCTTGCTCTTCCTCACCGCATCCCTTTCTGTGATTGGTGTCACTAGTGTGTTAAGCACTGAGATCGTCCCAATGAGTCGCTTCAACCTGTCCACCTCCATCCCGCTGTCCTTCCAGCCTTACCTGGGTTTCCATATTTCGAGGTCGTTTTTGTAATCGGTCATCTTCTTGAGGAGAGTCAGCCACTGCGATGCCATAGCACAGGCAACACCTGTGACACTGAGTCTCCTGGCCCAAACCTCAGCATCAGAACCCGCATTTTACCAACTCTTCCCAGGTGACTCATGTGCACACTGAAGTGTGAGAAGCTCCGTGGGACCCATACTGATTTCCGTGACATGCTAAGAAGTGAGGTTAGTATTATCTGACCCACATTGGCTACCCCTGGCTCAGTCACAGCCAAGCAAGCTCCGAGGGCTGCTCACACCTGAGTTTGTCTGAGAGAGGCAGGAAGAAAACGAGGCCAATAGGAGGGCAGGGCTTCCCCAACTATAGCCTTGGTTGGATTCCTGTATTTTTTTCAGGATCAATTTTGCGTACTGTGACTCAGCGGCTCTGCCTCCTTCCTGCCTTCTCTTCTAACAATTTCATCCTCCTCCAAGAAAATCCATTTCTTTGTTGATCATCCAGAATTTTAAAGCTACTTATCCAAAGCTTCTTACGCGGGAGTATTAATGCTAATGGATTTAGTGCTAACCACACCAGTCAAGATGGCAACCACATCCATGAAAGACTCTTCCTGCTTCCTGCCTCTTAATGCCGGGGAAGGAATCAATAGGGAATTTGGAAAGGACGTGAGTGTGTGAGGGAGAGGACATAATCTCCTAGCGTTGACAAAGGCCTGCTGCCTTTCAAGAAATAACCTAAAGTTTGCATTTGAACTTCAAACATTTGAACTGTGACCTCTAACTGAGGAGGTCAGCCCTGGTTCACCCCCAAGGTCACCAGGAAGATTGGTCTAGAGCTGCACTGTCCAGAATGAGGGGCATGATCTGGGCATGATTACTGAGCACTCAGAACGTGGCCAGTCCACTCTGAGCCGTGAACTGTGCATTTAGAAAGCTTAGTATAAAAAGGAATATAAAATACTCAATAATTTTACATGGACTGCCTGCTAATACCAGAACATTCTGGGTATATCGGAGTAAATGACATAGTGTTGAAATTAATTTCAACTGTAACTTTTTAGATTTTAAAAGCGAGACTGTAGGAAAACCAAAGTGCACATGTAGCTTGCAGAATATTTCTACCAGAGAGCAGCAGTCTAAAAGCACAGAGCAGACTTCCAGGCAGGCACAGGTCAGCTGGGGCTCTCACCCTGATTTAATTATAATGCTAATTTACAGTGAAGTAGGAGACTCTCAGACTTAAGCTACGGTTATAAGATGCAGCTGTGGCTTGAGTGGCCTGAGCTGGGGCAGAAAATTGCAGAAATATTAAGTGGTAGGTATTTTTATTTGAATCCATTTTTTCCCTCTTTACACCATACTATCCAGAAAATTGATAAGCTTTCAGAAACAGTCTAAAGGTGATTTTCACTAGATCAGGGAAAATTTTGGAAATGGTCTGGCCAGACCTAAAGCGAAGTCATTCGTGTTTGAGAAAACATTCAGGTGATAGATCAAATCTAAATAACAAATGGTCATTGAACATCTATTATGTGCAAGGTGCCGTGCCAGGAAAACATTTCATGTTTTACAGAGGAGGTGGCCAATAGGAGAGCATGAAGATATTTCATCTATTGGACCCAGTATAGCTAAACAAAATAGGCGGGACAAGGTCAAGAACATATAACACTGCGGAGCGGTGTCTCTATGAATTAGGTGGGTTGACTGGTCCATGCCTGCATTTGTTTGCTTTAACCATCTCTGCACTTTCACATCAGCGCTCAAAGTTTCTCCCTTTCTTCTACTTTACTGAGAGTATTAGCTATGTGTTTTTTTTTTTTTCTGGAGCGTAGGGGGATCGAATATTAGGCCAATCTTGTGCCAAATCTCGGCAGTTGGAATGGATGGATTGTCAACAGTTGGAACAAATATGCTATATTTGGTCTTTCTTGGGGAAGAATGTGATGAAGAAATTAGGCTCAGATTGATCTGTGGTTGCCCAATACTAAATCTTTAGGACCCCAGGTAGGTCATTTGTTTATCTGTGGATTATTACGTGAAATATTTTTTCCCCATGACATCAATATTTGTAACAGCTTTTCCTTTGAAGTTTTAAAAGGAATGTTCTTTAAGATCCACAATGCAGCTACCGAAGCTTTATAAAGAAAGGCTAAAGAGACCAAGGGTTGGCAGTCTTGACCAAGAAGTTGTGATGCTAAGACAAACACTCTAAATGGAAAAATGGAAACCCATCCCAAACCAAAAGAACTGATACATGCAAAGTCATTCATGGCAAAAGGGAGCAAGTAGAGCAGGCCCTCGAATAATACTCAACTTCATGTCGTCACAACGTTGATGAGAATAAAAAGTTGACTTCATAGGGGTCCGTCTGTAAAGTTTGCACGGGTTCTCTTGCGTCTGCATGGGTTCTCCAGATCCTCTGGTTCCCTCTCACACCCAAAGGTGTGCACTGTAGGGGAAGGGGCGTGTCTACATGGTCCCCACGGGAGAGACTGAGTTTATTCAGTGAAAGGACTCCCTGTCCAGGGTAGTTTTCCACCAGGCACCTTGTTGGGAAAGGGGGGAGAAAAAGCTGGGGCACCTGAGACCTGAACTGGAATAAGGCGGTGGGGAAATCATTTCTCTTATTTATTTTTATTAATCATTCTTAAATGCACGCATAGCTCACATTTATTCTGGTGTTTAATATTAAAAATGCTTTGGGTCAACATTTAAAAGTTTGGTGATGTTTTTGTGATCAGAAATATGCCATATAAACTTAAATCTTGTTTACACCAATTAGCCTGTGGCTCAATTGGTCTGATTTTATGTCACTGATCTTGAAGTCGTAGTTTCCAAGAACCTTTCTTGGACGCTTAGTGAGGATTTACTGTATGTTGTCAGTTCTGTGAGCAATAACGCCCTCCCATACCCTCTGAGAGGAGACCGGTGAGGGCTGTGCTTTAGCTATCATCAGGCCAATGTTTGCACCAAGAGCAAAATCCAATGGTTGTAGCCAGAATTTTACAATACCAGCAGTCCATGCAATTTGTAAGAGTAAGTCCTGTTTTGTGAAAATCTTGCTTTATTTGTGTGTGTATGTGTGTGTGTGTGTGTGTGTGTGTGTGTGTGTTAGCTTGTTCTTAGCCAGCATGAAAAACATGTTTCTTGTTGTGGACAGTAGTCACAAATATTTAAAGAACATCACAAAATACATTTTGATGGGTAGCCATTAAAATGATGAGTCTGAAGTCTAGGAAAATGATCTTCCCCCAAAGCCACAGGACTGATTAATAAGAGATGTGGACATAGAAACCTAATGATGCCCCATCAACTTGACTGCACCGCACTGCTACTGTATTTCAACCTCAGAGAGTCTACAGTGGAGTCTGTACAGAAGATTCCGCTTGCACTCCAAAGCAGGCGACTTTGTGGATGACCGCAGACTACAAATAAGATGGAAGTTCACTGGGAGAGTTTTCTTCTAGTTGTTTTTAGGGTTAAGTACCAGCAACTACTTTTTTCTTTAAGAAAAAGGTGGCAGTTGATTTCCTCTCTTCTGAGTGGTTCTAGGTGAGAAATGCAGGCGGACAGACAGTGATGACCGGATAGCAGATCTGCAGAGATCTGGGGAAGTGCTTGCTGCTTTCCTCAGCTCCTTAGGATTATCTGGCTCAGGAGAGAGCGAGGTCATGAATTTTAACCAACTGCCACAGGGTTTATTCAACAGATGGGGGTGCAGGGTCCAGTGTGGTTGGCATGGAAGCTGAAAAATGTCCGAGTGAAAGTACTTACCGTAAAAGAGATTAATCCATTGTAAGCCACTGTAAGCTATTGTAAACCACTATGAGTCATTGTAAAACGTGACATGGAAGGGGAACCAGAACAATGTAAGTCCAAATGGAAAACGAGTTAAGCACATGTCTTCAAATACGGGGGTATAAGGGAATCATCAACTTTTGCCATATTACCGAGATACCTGTGTGTGCATCTGTAAGATCAGCAGCAGCCTCATTAGGTGCATATTGAGAATGCAGTGTACAGCGTTTTCCACAGCTGGAGAGATGGAAATCGGGCTGAGGAAAAATGAAGAGCTTTGCACAAATCTGAGTGCTTTCTCTTCCTCTCACCAGCTCTGCCTAAGCTCCCGAATCTTAATACGACCCTCACAGAAGCAACTCTCTCATTCCTAGCAAACCCGGAAATGGCCAAGTTTCCTTTCAGGAATAAGCATGCAATACGAACCTCTTTGTAGAAATGTAATCTCAGACCCTTTGCCTCCATAAGTATTTTAGGATTGACTTAGGCCCGTGGTCGGCAACCTTATTAGTCAACAGAGCCAAATATCAACAGTACAAACTACTGAGACATCTTTGGAGAGCCAATTTTTTTTTTTAACTTAAACTTCTTCTAATGCCACTTCTTCCAAATAGACTCGCCCAGGCCGTGGTATTTTGTGGAAGAGCCACACTCAAGGGGCCAAAGAGCCGCATGTGGTTCGCGAGCCATAATTTGCCAACCACTGATTTAGGCAATTGTTCCCCCAGAATGTATGGACTGCTTATATACATCTAGGGAGGCAGACACACATAATTTAGGCAATTATATTAGGGTGTCTGTAGAATTACTTTTAAATTTCTGGTAGAATAAATATTTTGAAGTGCAGCTGAATTAACCTCCACGGTATGTTTGTTGACATCTTAATTGCTGTAAAGACATGTATTTCCATACAATGCTCATGATCATTAACCTGCAAACCATGACCTTCTGCATGTAGACTGCGGCACAGGGCCTGGCATGTAGATGCTCTCAGGGCTACTCCTGCGCTGGGCTGTGTTTCTTACACAAATGGAACCCACTCTGCACTTTCCATTTAAAATGCGGGAGGCAAAGTGCATCATAACAGGATAGAACTGCGTATTAATCAAATCAGCACCTCACTCAAGGCCGGGCTTCTGCCTGGGCTCCGGCTGGCTCGCACATCACGGGGAAAGCAGCTGCGTAAGTAGTGGCTCGGCCGGGAGTTCGTTGTTTTCATTCCGGAAAGACAGAGTGGGTTCATTTTCATCATGGCGAGCATGGCCAGGCAGGGGAGCCTGGAGCATTCGCTAACGGACACGAAGTGGAGGTTAGAATTCAGAGGTGGTGTTGCCACGGGTAAGACATAAATTCCGTAATGATTGGATGACACAACAGAACTCGAGTGACCGATGGTTAAATTATTAAATCGTCATGATCCGAGCAAAGACAAGTCAGTCGAGTCAATATTAATATTCAGCACATGGCGGGTTCGACGATGCTGTGTCCTTGTGAGCAGCATGGTGTGCAGCAATAGAAAAATGGAAAATGGGGCATCCAAACTCAGAACACAATGCAGATATAGCACAGGCCATGTAACATGGCATTATGGTATTTAAAGGGTTATTGATCTTCAGCAGGATTTGGCTTTGAAGAATCCTAAATGTGCATGCAGCACAGTGTGCAGAAAAGGTAAAAACTAGTAGGAATTCAGCTGCGACTAATGATAATCAAGGAATCAGGCAGATAAATGGAAGCCAGTTGCTTGGTTAAGTATTCAAGTGATATTGCTCAGGTATTTGGTCAGTGATGCCCATCTTACATTTGCTTCTACGTGGCCTTTGACTATTTTTGCTGATTTTTTTCTTATAAAAGCCTTGTCTCCTATAGAATACTAGAGGCCCAGTGCACAAAATTTGTGCACTGGGGGAGATGTCCCTCAGCCCAACCTGCACCTTTTCCAATCTGGGACCCCTTGGGGGATGTCTGATGGCCAATTTAGGCAATCTGGGATTGCTGGCTCCTAACAACTCACCTGCCTGCCAGCCTGATAGTCCCTAACTGCTCCCCTCCTGGCCTGATTGATGCCTCACAGCTCCGCTGCCAGTATGATTGACACTTAACTGCTCCTCTGTTGGCCTGATTGCCCTCCAACCGCCCTCTTCTGCAGGCCTAGACCCCACCAAGTGCCCTCCCCTACAGACCATCTTGTGATAATGTGGGGGTGGCCATCTTGTGACTACATGTGGAGGCCATGTTGTGAAGATATGGGGTGGCCATCTTGTGACACAAAGACATGAGGGTCAATTTGCATATTACCTCTTTATTATATAAGATTTGTTCTTCCTTCCACTGATCCCACAGCACGGAGCACACAGTAGGTCCCTCATAAATGAGCGCTGATTATAGAATGAATGAAGACAATGTCAAGTGTAAAGTTACAGTGTATTTTATCCTTTGGGTGTTTCCTCATCAGAAGTAGCGATGTGTTAGCTGGCTCTCATACCAACTCCCTTTTCTCTCCACTTTAAGTCCTATTTTTTCTTCCTGCAGAGAGGCCTCATTTGGGAAGAACAGAACCTCATATTATGGCTGCCATCCTTCAACAGGAGGAGCGTATAAAAGGGCTTGATAGCTGGCACCGGTTTGGCTCAGTGGTAGAGCATCGGTCTTCGGACTGAAAGGTCCCGGGTTCGATTCCAGTCAAGGGCATGTACCTTGGTTGTGGGCACATCCTCAGTAGGAGGTGTGCAAGAGGCAGCTGATCAATGATTCTCTCTCATCGACGTTTCTAACTCTCTATCCCTCTCTCTTCCTCTCTATGAAAAATCAATAAAATATATATTTTTAAAAAAGGGCCTGATAGCCATACTTCTATGTTCATGATCTAAGTGTATTAGTAAAAGCCAATCTGTTCCACCTTCCTTTCGGGGAGCTAAAAACAGCTGGGATTTATGGGACGAGAAAGAGCTCTGACGGTTTATTTGGCACACACATCAGCCCGGAGAAGGAAATCGCCGGAGGAGGCGTCCCGCTAAGTGGATGCGGGCCTGCTCATCCCAGGTGCCGGCGGGTCCCGCAGACGCAGGAGGATGGAGCGGCGGGACGCGGCCTGCGGCCTCACGGAGGGCGGGCCTCACCCTCACTGACAAACACACGTGCCGTGTCACGGCTCAGTCCACGCGGCTCAGCCATTCGCCACCAGACTGTCAGGGTCCACAGTGGGAGTTTTACCAACTTTATTTGATTTTTTATTTATATTTCAGAGTTCTCGAAAGGCCATTCTGCTGTCACAATGAAACTATGTATATGCTGCTGAGCCATTCGAGCTCATATGCGTATAAACAAGAGGTTTCTCCTGCCCATGGTTTCTCAAGGGTCACGGAGAAGCAAGAGCCGGAGAGAGAATGGACATAATAATCCCCGCTCTGATCCCAGGCCTACTCCAGAAAGCTTAACTGCAGATAGGAGAGAATCTTTCCCCTTCCTCACTCCTCTTACTTCTGCATATGATGCCATCTCTGTCTCTGTCTCTGTCTCTGTCTCTGTCTCTGTCTCTGTCTCTGTCTCTATCTCTATCTCTGTCTCTATCTCTATGCATCTATACCTAATCTATATCATCTATATCTATATATCTATGCCTGTCTATACCTATATCTATATTTCTGTAATTAATCTATATCTAATCTATGTCTATTTGAACTTCAGGTGCAGAAACACAGTAAGATGTTTGAAATTAAGATGGTCCCAGAAAGCTCCTGTCACATGACCTTTGTTAGTGTCATGTTTAAAGAGCGAGGCTTTCTGAGGAATGTGTGCTTTCAGCATTGCAATTGCCTGAAAGGAAGAACCGGAGGTGCCTCTCCCAGTGTTCTCAGCTGCTCTCTGCACCCGTCTGTTTCCACCCCACCGTGATGGCGGAGCATAATCCCCAAGAGAGGCCCGCTGCCCCAGGAGACAGTGCAGGGATCCCACAGGGGTGGCATGGGCACCTCGCTGTGTGTGTGTGTGGTGTCTGTGTATGTGGTGTCTGTGTGTGTGTGGTGTGTGTGTGTGTGGTGTGTGTGTGTGTGGTGTGTGTGTGTGTGGTGTGTGTGTGTATGTGTGTGTGTGGTGTGTGTGTATGTGGTGTGTGTGTGTGTGGTGTGTGTGTGTGTGTGTGTGTGTGTGTGTGGTGTGTGTGTGTGTGTGTGTATGGTGTGTGTGTGTGTGTGTGTGTGTGTGTTTGGTGTCTGTGTATGTGTGTGGTGTGTGTGTGTGTGTGTGTGTGTGTGTGTGTGTGTGTGGTGTCTGTGTATGTGTGGTGTGTGTGTGTGTGTGTGTGTGTGTGTGGCCGGGGAGGGGGGGTGGCAGATGTTCTGATGACATTGCTCTCTCTTCCCTGAACAAATCTGCAAAGAGCTTTTCTCCATTTCTGTAAGTACATGTGACCTCTTTAATGTCATTGAAGAGACCTGGGTCAGGAGATCCTGAAAATAAAAGATGATGAAAAGCCAGCACCGGGTGACAAAGATTAAAGCATGTACTTAAAGTGTGCGGTAGCCAAGACTTGGAAACAGCCTCATGTCCATTGGCGGATGAGTGAATAAAGAAAATGTGGCGTTTTCATACGACGGAATACTCAGCATTTGGAAAAAGAAGGAAATCCTGCCATTTTCAACAACACGGATGGACCTGGAGGATATTCGCTGAGTGAAATAAGATAGACACAGAAGAAGTACTCCTGCTCCCAGTTATCTGAGGAATCTGAAGTCACACTCATAGTGACTGCCAAGGGCAGGGGAGGGGAAATGGGGGGAACGGGGTGGTTCTAGTCAGTCTCAGTGATGCCAGGTGAGTGAGCCCTAGAGGTCCGCCCTATGGCAGCGAGCCTGCAGCGAATACTGCCCCCTCCGAGTAGAACGAGAGAGAGCATTAGTTTCCACCTCTTCCTGGAATGTGGTGCCATATTGCTCACGGCTCCGCTGTATGCACTGTCTGCAGGCAAATGGATATGACCTTCAAGTAGCTGAGCTGCACATGTCTAATTTTTTTCTAAACTCACCATCAGATGATTCTCCCCCACCCCTGCCCCCTGAGGTGCAAACGAGGGGCCAGAGGAGGCCAGGACTGATTTACAAATGGAAGCAGTTGAAGGGGAAACGGATGGGAAGAAACGTCGCCCAATGCCTGGTGCCCTTTCCCTCCCTAAGTGCTGAGGACACACAGGCAGGGGTGCGGCGTGCTCTCTTGCAGACTCCTGGTGCAGGCGCAATGGGAGGCTGACTCCAGCTCCTTCAGGCATTGGGAATGTGTATCAGTAAAAGCCAATCTGTTCCGCCTTCAGGGTTAGGAATGTATCAATAAAATGCACCCAGAAGAAGGGGCACCATTTTCTCCTCACAAGGCAGAATGCACCCGCGGTGGAGTCTGCCCGGAAGGCCCTCCTCTAACCATGTGTCTGCCCATAGGGGGCCTTAAAAATCCCCGCCCCCAACTCCCTGCAAGGATTTGAAGCTCTCCTTGTCTCCTTCTATTCACTTGACCATTTCCCTGCATCCTCTCCTTACTGTTCTCCACACCACCCCTCTGCTCACCATGGTTCAGTCTTTGGCCTCCGCTGAGCTTTCTTTCCCTCCATCTCTGTTCCTTGCTTAAGGCCAGGCTGATTGATTGCAATTCGCTAGGATGCTGATGGTCTACAAGTCAGGGTGGACGAGACCATGGGCTTCCTGCTTAGATAATACGGGCTTGTCTTAGCTTTGGGGTCAATGGCGCAGCACCCTGGGTTCCTGTTAGCTCGCAGTGAAGAACAAAAGTGCTGAAGTCTTGCTCATGCATGCTGCCATTTCCAGCCTCCCTCTGGCCATCTTTGATTTTAAAACTCAGCAAGGGGGATGTGCCCTTCACTTCTGCCAGCTCACCCCTGGAACGTGTGAGGTTGAGAGGTTGAGGTGGAGAGCTTGCACTCATAGGGTTCTCTTCGGATTCCTCTGCTGTGCTGGTCTGTGCCTCTTGCCAAGCTTCCCCCTCTTTCCAGTTCGAGGACATGTCCTGGGCAGAGGGCAGGAGCCATCTGAGGACAGGATTGAGGCGGTTCTTTTGTAGCCACAAGGCCTACCTAAGGCCTGGCTTCATGTTCGTTTGGTGAATCAGGGAGTAAATGAGACACAATAGGAATTGTGCTTTCCATTTGCCTCCAATTAGTGGCTTTATCCTTTTGTTATTCTTTTCCTAACACAGCACAAATCTAATAAGTCTTTTAAAATATTTTCCATATCCTACTTTTGTTCTTTATAATTCCTTCCCTATAAATCCCAAACTCTTAAGGCAACCCCTTCCACTCTCTCACCTACTTCCCCAAGGGGACTGACCCAGCACGCACCTTCGTGGCGGTTCTCATAGGTTCTTTGTATGAGAACTCTGGCCACTTTCCCTGGTGCAGAGCATGAACCGGAGGCAGAGAAGCTGCAGCCCATGTGGGATCGGAGAGGGAGTGGCAGCTTTCTTGCCTGGGGTTATGGAACACAGACACAAAAACCAACGGTGGATGTCACACCCCAACTTAGTCTCAGCACAGGAATCAAGAAGATGGGAGCCTCACCAGTGCGGGTGCGGGTGGGAGTGGGGCGTGGGGGAATCCTGCTGATGGTGTCAGAAAGGCCTGGAAGAGGTTTTTAATGTCACATTTGCCTTAAGGGTTCGAGGTGACCCACAGGCTGAGAGCCGCTGCTGTAGAGCCTGAGACCATCGGAAAACACAGATACTTACATGATGATTCATAACAGCAGCAAAATGACAGGTATGAAGTAGCAACGAAAATAATGTTATGGTTGGGGGTCACCACCACATGAAGAGCTGGATTAAAGGGCCTCAGCATGAGGAAGGTTGAGAACCGCTGGTCTAGAGATAAGCCCGGAGTCTGAAGGCCTGAGAACAGTGAGCAGGAGTGAGAAGGGGCAGATGTGGCAGAGGGACCGGCGTACTCTCAGACTGGAATGCCATCTTCAGCATACTCCAGGGAGCCTGGGATGTCACACGTGGCTTCCTGCCTGCGGGTTGCCGGAGTAGCTTGGAGCCGGAGCTCAGGGTGGTGGGACCAGCGGAGGAAGGGAAGGCCTAGGGTGAGAAGGAGTTATCAGGTGTGATGTTGAACCAGCTGTGGGAAGCGTTGGAGCTGAAATCTGTGAGGCCAGGGTGAGCTACCTCAAAGGGGAGAAGATAAACCCACTGCCAGAGAGATAAAAGGCCCGGCGTTAAAAATCACACCGACCTGGTGTGCGTGCTCCGGCCATGGCCGGCCACAGGCTACCGGTGTGGAAGGCAGAGGATACGAGGAAAAGAGGCCATGTGATTACACTTGATTTCATTGGTATGCAGCCATTAAAAACACACAAAACACCCAGGACTTTTGTTCTCTTAATGCCACTGAAAAGCAGCCATTTCTCCTCTTTTTCACAGTAACCAAATGTTAAAATGTGAAAAAGCTTCTCTGGGATGCCTGAAGAAAGGTTCTTGTCATGTTTGTGTGTCAGACCTCCCGGATCTAGCACTGATTTATTATTCATTAAGTTTTATTTCATTTTTATTAACTAAAAATGTTACTTTGAATCATGCACATTATTTTTAAAATTCTGGGAACAGAAACAAAACCCCGTGTACAATATTGTGTTGCAGCCACATAGCCAACACATTGTGTGGATGATTCGGTCCTCTCCTTGGAGTCTCTTCCTGAGATGACTCTCCCGCATGGGAAGAATTCTCAGGCGACACACACAAGGACTGGAAATGATCACCTTGTTGTCATGGAGACGGGTGATGTCACCTGCTTCCTCATCCAGTTGCACACTTCCCCAGAGCACAGGGAGAGCTGCAGCATTGCTCACTGCTAAATGGAAAGACCCGCTGGTGTCCAGACCCACCCCCAGACAATCCCTGGTGAGCCTCACTGACATGTTCCTGCGGGTTTTACCCACCCTGCTTTTGAATAACTGAAGTCACGTGGCTCCGGCTACATGGGCTAGCCTGTCTCACGCTCGCCTTGTTCTCGGATCATCTCTGAAGAAACACTTGAATATTCTGCTCAGTTTTCTCTGACTCTGTTTCACTCCAGTCAGCAAGGCCTGACTTTAAATGGCTATGCCCTAAGTTTAAAAAAAATATGTTAGTTTGAGTGATCTTTGAAAGTATTTTGAAGGTGGCATTGCAAATAGTGCACAATTTTGGACTGATATGAAATATCCTTAATTTATGGTGATTAGAGATTTCTTGTCATTGGAAGGATTCCCCTCGACATATTCGATTGATTAGGTCATTTCTCTATATAATTTTGCTCTAAATTGGGTATCCTAAAGAAACCAGTTTTCCGTCATTGATTCCAATTCAAGTCTCAAAGTCAGAGTTCTGTCTCAGCTTTCTAAGCTGACCAATCTTCCCACGCCCATTTTCATCTTCAAGTTACTGGAAGTGTCTAACTCACTGGTTTCACTGCTGTGCCCCCACATGGCACTGCTTCTTAAACTTCTTAGCAGCATTGGCTCAAGTGTCCCATCCCTTAGGACACCTTCCTGAGGTACCCTCTTGCTTTTCAGAGAAGGATAAATGTGAGAGACTGGACTTTAAAATTCTGATGCCAGCTGCCCCTCTACGGTTGCAAAGTGACAGTTTAGAGCCAACTTTTCGTAACTATTGGTGTGCTTCACTTTGATTGGGTTAATTTGGGCTCATCATTTTCTCTCCAAGGAGAATTGGACTACAGCAATGAATGAAAGATTCAGGGTGATGATTAAGGGTGAGTGATGGATTCCTCTTAGCTTTCCTGGAAGAGGACAACGAAGACACGGAGGTTTTCCAAAAATCTTTTTATCACATTGAGCACAATGATTGCTCGTTAGGTGACCTGGCATTTCAGAGAAGCTGTAGCCCAGGGCTGAGGTCAGTCCCGGAGAAGCTGTGAAGGGCATGTGTAATGCAAAATGAAATGGCTTAAATAATGCAAAATGTGGTTTGGGCTGACATTCACATCACTTCTGTATGAGATAATTTCCCAATGATCTCTTTATAGGGAGAATGGAAGGTTGGAACTCTTTTAAAAATGTTTTTGAAGTTATTTCATGATGATTCAGTTTCTATTTCTGGTCAGAGTACTAAGATTATTTATAATCTTATAACTGCTTCTCCCCCCTCCCCAAGCTATTTTTATATCGTTATAAAAGAACTCCTTCAAAATGGCAAATTGCTGACACTCTTCATGTTGGCTTGACTATTGTTCCTCATTTCAAACTTTTTATTATGTAAATAACTGTACCATAAAGTTCTCAACCCAGAGCTCCCATTGAGATGTGTATTCCCAAGAAATGCAATCTTGTAAACACGTCCCACTTTACAGGGAACATGAAGGCCCGTTGTGAACAACACGCAGCCATAAATGATTAAAATGTCCCCGGTAATAAAATGTTGACCCTCAGTTACCGACAGCATCCACACTACCTGTGGGAGGTGGGGGTGTGGAGAGGGTGGAGTATTATGAAGCACTAATACAGATGAGATGAATTCCTGAGTGCAAAGGAAGATAGCTGATATCATTTTCTGTGATAAAATGGAACACATTCTCTGAAACATCTGAGTCTGCAAGTCTCATTTCGCTATCTCCTTGCATCATCGGGAGAATATTGAGCATGACTATATGTGGCTTCTCAGACAACATTTCTTAGGCATTCCGTGTTTAAAGACATCAATAAACGATCCTCTGGCCTTCTCCTCTGCTTCAAGACAACTTCTTCTTCTTCTTCTTTTCCTTCTTTTAAATATATTTTTATTGATTTTTCACAGAGAGGAAGAGAGAGGGATAGAGAGTTAGAAACGTCGATGAGAGAGAATCATCGACCAGCTGCCTCTTGCACACCTCCTACTGGGGATGTGCCCGCAACCAAGGTACATGCCCTTGACCGGAATCGAACCCGGGACCTTTCAGTCCGCAGACCGACGCTCTACCACTGAGCCAAACCGGTGCCGGCAAGATAACGTCTTCTTGATAAGGAAGATAATACTGTCTGAATGGAAATGTATATGCACATATATGTATACATTATGTGCATGTATATTTTTAAATGCTAATGGAATTTTTTGTTTGATCATTGTAACAGCTTGAAACAATTCTAAAAAAAACATGAAGACAAACATAATTATCTGAAATTCTATTGTCTTGATGTTAATTAATTAATTGCATTTTTTATTCAATAAATATCTATTGAGTACCTATTGTTCCCAAGGCATTATGGCTGGCTCTAGGGGAAAAAATAGTGAGCAAGCCCAGTGGTGTGGCTCAGTTGTTGAGTGTCATTTATGAACCAGAAGGTCACAGTTTGATTCCTGTTCAGGGGCACATGTCCGGGTTGTGGGCTTGATCCCCAGTAGCCGATCAATGATTCTCTTCCTCTCTCATCATTGATATTTCTATCTATCTCTTTCCTTCATCTTTACTCTCTGAAATATATATATATATATATATATATATATATATATATATATTTCTCTTCCTCTCTCATCATTGATATTTCTATCTATCTCTTTCCTTCATCTTTACTCTCTGAAATATATATAAATATCTCCAATCCATTTCTTGGGTGAAAGGAAAAACTGCCAAGTTCAAGTGGGATGCAGAAAAGCAATGGGCTCAGGCTGCCTTGAGCGCATTGGGGTCTTATGCTGTGATATTGCATGTGCCCTTACCAAAGACAGAAACCATGACAACAGTCCAGATAAGACTTGGCAGTGACTTGGACTAAGACAGGGGGAATAAACGTGGCAAGAAGTGGCTGGATAGGTTTTGAAGTTGGAGCTAATGGAATTTGCTGATGACCTGGATCTGGCATATAAGAGAAAGAAATGAGTCAAGACGGGCAACTGGGTTTCTATCACACAGCGTCCGCGTGAATATTTGTTTAGGTGTCATGGTCAGCAGCAAAACTGGAAATGCCTCCAGAGCAGCCACTGTATTCATCTTGAGTCTCCCGCACCTTGTTTAAAGTCTAACATATAGTAAGGCCTACAGAAAGTGCCCTGGCACTTCAGTACGCATATGTGTGACCAGAGTGGTCACAGAAAACATTGTGATTTATTTCACTCACTTAAATAAAGATGAATCAAAAGATCTGGTAATTCTGGAGCATGGGGATTCTCAGCTAGATTATTTTTTCCTGCACAGGAAAATAGGAGGCACATGGACAACACAACATGACCTGGAATAGCTCCTGTTATTTTTTCCCCCCCGATTCCAAAAGCACAGTTACTGATTTTATTTTTATCATGGTGAGAATCATATAACATTTGTCATCTCTGTCTTTTCGCACTCAGTTCTTATGCAACTATTAAAAGTTGCCTTTATAAATTGTGTCATAAATAACACAGGGTTGTGGTGTATGGTGCAGGAGGGGGGGGGCGGGCGGTGCCAGCTGCATGCTATAATGTCATATGACTAGACGTTTGGGTAGCCATCAGGAAAGACAATGATGAGGATGCTTTGTGGATGAATTATGTATCAATTGTTTTCCTGGAAAAAAAAATATAGTGGCTAGGAACTTTATTTATGACTGAATTTCTTTAAAAGGGTTAGAGAGGTTGCTGTTTTATTGTATGCTCTAGGTTTTCAAATCAATATTTATACTTAGTCCTATGCTAATGCACTCCTACCCATTTGTTAAAATAAATAGCAAACAGTGACCTAGTTCCAGAGCTCTCAAGGCAACTTGCCTCAGGGTAGATGCGGGAGAATTAGTAACACCAGATTTCCTTGTCAGGGGTGCTTTAGAGGAGCTCATGAATACATTACTTAGGGATTGTCACCCTTCCTTCTATATTTATTCTCTGGCCACATGGTACTTGCAAGGGTCCTTATCTATCATGTAATGATTCTTGAATTAGTGTCTGGAGTGCTTGTGAAGAAATATTTCCCTTTACAAAGTTATAAGATTTATTAATAAGCTCTGGATGTCAGCTCCACTTTGATCTGTGGACGCTTTGCCCCACCCCCACCCCCTTCTTATGAATGAAGAGGGTATTTTTGTGCCCGTCACACTTGTCTTTGGTGTTCTTTTTAAAGTTAAGATGACAAAATGTCTTGGCTAGGGTACTTTTTCGGATAACATTAATTTCACTGGCTCAGAGCTAAACCGAAACTACTAACCCTTTTTTTATCTGAGTTCAGTGTGAGGAAAAACTGCTCCAATGTTCCTTCTCCGATCTGCACCCAGAATAGCCATTAGGTGTGGTAGACTGGTAAGAAATTCATCAGTTGAGCCCACCATTTGTCTTATTTGATTGGGAATTACCTTAAATCATCCTTGTTTAACAATTTAATTCCAGGAAGTTCAGGTATATTTCATGAGAACCCACTTACTAATAATGACTATAATTGCTTTTTTTTTGTTTTACTTTTAGGTGACTCTCTAAAAGGGATATGAATCATGTAGATTCCTGGTCAGGAGAACAGGCAATAGATTTAGGTGTCAAATGTAAACAAAGCCATTTCTATATCCCCCAGAAAGAGTCAGACAGCAATAATCATTATCAAGAACACTGGAATTGTACTTATGGTTAATTTTCCACAAATGCTATCATTGAGAAAAATTACTGTTCTAATATGGAAGTCAAGATAAAAAATTTTAATCATTTTTGCAATTGTAAAAATGATTCAATTTAAGGTTGTTGTACTCTACTTCTTCTAAAAAAAACTCCTATAGAATCTGCTAATTAATAATAGGATATCTGCCAACATCAGGGAAAATAGACAATTTAATAAATGATATAATGATGGAGCAACTGATCATTGAAACATAAAAAAATATTATGATTAAGCAACCAGTGATGTCTAAGTGATTGAAAGTAAATCAGGAAATACAATGTTTTAAAACTTCATAATTTTAAACTATTTTATAGTTTCTTATTAGCAAATACTGTTTACATTTAGACATTTTATTAGGTTTTTTACAAAGAGTAATTCTATACATTGCTGAAAGACATAAGGCCAATAAAACAATCCCTTAACTGATTATTTCTTTTGCAAAAAGAAACTGTGGGAAAATAGACTAGATGATTCATCAACCCAGTGATCTGATGTATTTTATTTAAAAATCAAAGTTTAAGGCTTATTTCACTTGCAGCACAAATAAGAAAAATGGGAGAGTGAAATCTGTTATAATACTGTTTCTCAGAGTCTACCTCTGATGTGAAACACAGAACCACAATCCTAGATTTCCAGCTATGATGTGATTCTTATTAGGAAAATGTTGAAGACTATAAGGAAAGGAACATTCATCCCACTTCAAAATAGGCCACTTACTTTTTTTAAATTTTGAACAAAATAAATTAGGAAAATTACTTTCATTTACATTATTTGTTGTTACAATTGATTTACATTAGGTTCTCACTGAGTTGCCTATGTAAGTAAAAGAACACTCATATTAACAAATCACTTTTTGCTGATCTTTAATATTCTGTCATAATGAGGAGTGGTGAGTGATATTCAAGCAAATCCTCCCCAAATTCCCTGAACTTTGCCCTTTTTGCTTGTGAACTTTAACTAAGTTAATGTTAGGCATGCAATACAAAACCAGAGAAGTTTTGATATGACTTTTTCCACCGGAGGAAAATGTTTACAGTGTTTGGGGGGAAAATATAAATCAAATAATTTAATGCAGTTACTACTGAAATAATAACTGCAATGACAAAATACTGATTTCTTTGTTGTGCCTCGTATCAGTTGATTCTTCTCATCCTATTAAGGTCCTTTAATAGGTTACGATGATGATATCTGAATATAAAACATTTTAAACGGCTTACTACTTATTTTAGACCAGTCAGTTCAATTCAGAGGAGCGGTAAAGTGAGCTGTGTTAGAGGTGCATGACCGGGAAGCAGGCCGCTCCTGTGTAGGATAATAGCACATCCGCACCCCTAACTTCCATTTGAAAGGCCCTTTGTCCTTCTCAGCGGCTTCCCCAAATGTCGTCTGTTTGCTCCCCACACAGCCCCACTGGGCACTAAGGCAAACATGGTTTCCACACGTTTGCCTGAGGACACGGAGGCTCAGGGGCTCCTCCCAGGCAAAACCCGAGAGGAGGCCTCGCAGGGGCTCAGCCGAGTCCTCCGCCCTGAGGACAGCCACGTGCCGAGCTAAGAGACTCCCAGGCTCCCAGGATGCAGCCTCCCTCAGCCACAGAGGCACGGAGCGGCTGTTCCGAGCATCATTATTGCTCCCAGAGGATGGCGAAGGCTATATGCATAAAGATATTCCTGGTTAAACCAAGTGCAGCCAAGTCCTGGAAGTGTCCATTGCATGGGCGCCAGGCGCCTCCTAACGCCCCTTCATTTGTAGGGAGCGGTGCCTTTTCCAGAAAATCACACCTCCTTCAGGGTCCCTCATCCCTGCGTGTACCCTGCGGCCCTGTGGTTTTGTGAGGGAAAGCAGCGTCTCTAACAGGACTCTCTGAGCCTCATGGGGAAAGGCCACTCAATAAGCACCGGATCATAGCCGCCCTCACCACGTGTGATGCCTGTCACCTTTCTACCTCGCGTTCGAGTGAGGTAATGTCTGCGGAGCCTGTCAGACTCCCTGCATGGGGATTGAGATACGAACACAAAACGTTTTTATCGGTACAGTGTTAGGGGAGCCCGGTCTGGACGGAGAGCAGTAAAATTCGGTTGGCGAGGTAGGCGCTGGCAGCTCTTTGCCGACAATGCTGATGGTTGGGTGCCCAGGGTTAGATGTGAAACAGAAATCTTTGTTTCCCTAATATCATATTAGCCTTCATTAACATTTCAACTATAATATAAATACTTTGAATATGCTATCCAGAGTAAGCTTACATTTAATAATATTATTTAAAAAAAATACAACTTTATGGTGTAATAAAAAGCCTATTTCTGTATAAAGTATATGTTATTGCCATTTAATACAATTGGATCCCTCAATCTTTTTTTTTTTTTTTTTTTTTTTTTTGTATTTTCCTGATGAGAATGGTGCGTAGCATAAGGAGGGTCTGCTGAGGCCATCAGCTGGCAGGGAGAGGAGATCGGCTGTCACTCTCAGGCATCCACCTGCGCTCTGGCATCGGCCTGTGGGTGAGCTCAGGGCACTCCCGTCTCCCCGCTCAGGAGGCTCAGGCTCTCTCTGAACAGAGGCCCAGCAGAGCGCTGTGGGGACCAGCGCTGGCAGGGTGGGAGGAGGCGGTGGGGGAGACGGGCCTGCACAGCTGTGGCTGGTTCCCTGGGAGGGAGGTTCTGGGGGACATGATCATCCCCTCACAGGGCACCTCGCAGAGTCACTTCTAAGGAATTGAACATTGACCTCGGGGATGTGATATCAGCTTTATTGCCATTGACATTGGAGTTCTCACCTCAGTGCATGAACTAAAAGGTTTATTTCCTGGGGGGGAATCAGGGGTTTGTAAGTTGGAGTTTTCTTTGCTGTATGTAAAAAGGATCTAGTCTTACCGCCAAATTGGGAATTGCGACAGAGAGGTTTGAATGTTCAGGGCCAGGGTCCCACAGAGGCCCTAGGGGCTGTGTCCGAGCCGGCCTCCCGGCCACAGGCCCGGGGACAGGACAGCGTGGGGGACGGGTGTCTTCATGCCAGAGCGCCTTCGGAGTCACGGCGAGGGCCGGCGCTGAGCAGTGCCTGCAGCCTCTCGCGGGCACACTCCGGGCAGGGCCTGGTGCTGGCTGCTCCCTGGGCTCACGGAACAAATGACCGGGAGAGGCCACAGGACAGGGCCTCCCTGCGGGGACGAGGTCCCTTTTCAAAGCAGCGAGTGAGGGTCCGGCCTCGCGTCTCTGGTCTCCGGGATGACAGCCAGCGGGAGGAGCAGGCCGGCGTGGCCCTGCCATCGCCATCCCAGGCTCAGGTGCTGCTGGTTTCCTGACTGAGCAGCCGCGTTACCGGTGCTTGAAGGCACTCGCAGGCCCAGGGAGAGAGTCTGAGAGACCGTCACAGAGCTGTCCTTGGCGTCTCCATGTGTCACTGGCATTCTCCCGTCTCTGCCATCCTCTCGTGCACAGTCTGCATGTGTCTGCACCCCGCACCCCCATCTCCCCCATCGAGGAGCAGCCCCGTCCTTCCCGATCTCCAGGGGCAGCTTCCACCCGCCCAATCCTAACGGGAAGTGACATCCCGGCCTCGCCCGTCGGCCTGCAGCCCGGGCCTCGGCGGGGAAGGCGGTGGCACTTACCATCCGCCCGTGACACGGACCAGGTTTCTGAGGAAGGAGAGGGAGGGAAAATGGCATAAAATACTTAAATTTTTATGGAAAAGGTACCACTTGGTGGAAAAGCACCATCATAAATCCCCCAAAAGTGTATCTTAATGACACACTTAGAATAAATCATCCGCCTGAGAGACAAGCCGTCTCTAGTGACCCGCCTTGCAGCCACCGGAGACTCCCAGACTCGCTCCTTTCAGCTAAATGTACTCTCATATTAATATTTTAAAATGCCATAATGCCTCTCGGAAAACCTCAGAGGACAGATACATCAATTTGCGAGGTCTTCACTCCAGGAAAGAGGAACAGGGATAATCTGCCATTAAAAGCAATAGTTCATTATGCCTGCCGCTCGGAGCACATAAACCACGGCCCTCCCATACTTAAGTTGCAAATCCTCGCCTTAATGCGCAGGGAAGCACCGGGCCGGCGCTTTAGCGTCCCGCGCTGATTAGTACAGAAAGGCTTGTTGTGGTCTGAAATCCTAAGCTCGCCGCAGTGATCAATCAGCTTCAAAGAGTCTCTACCCCGCGCCAGACCCAGCCCAAATAAATCAATTCAACGGCAAGTTTCTATTTTCGGGAGGTTCGGCGGGCGATGGGAGGAGCACCTGCACCCCAGGGGGAGGCCGGGCTGCCCCCGGGGGCGGCTCTGCACGCAGGGCCCTGCCTTTTGGGGTCTCCCCTTCCCCCCTGGACCTCCGGCTGGAGGCTGCCCCTTGCCTTGCGTTAATTGCAGCCGTCCTTCTCCTCAGCATGTATTTCTCACCGGGGAGAACCGCCGGGGAAAGATCCGCGGGAGCTAACAGCACGCTGGAAGCAGGGACCAGTGGGCAATGCTTTGTGTTCGCCGGTCCTCACCAGCCTGCAGCCCTCGCTGCCAGCCGGCAATTCCCTCCCAGAGCTTGTCTGCTGGTTCCCAGCCTCTGTGCTGGGACTGGTCACCGGGCAGGCAGCTCAGTGGCCGGAGCAGCCGCAGCAACAGTAAAAACAACAGCCACCCATCAAAGGACCCGTCAGCAGCACACAGGCCTCTCCCCGGAAGGCTGCCCCAGACTGAACCGGAAGGAAGATGATGCCGTCCGAACCAGGCAACTGCTTTGGTTGTGGAAATGAGACATTTCTCATCTTATCAACTGCTAAGTTCGACTGATCAATGGGACACATCGGATGCGTTCCACTGATCAATGGAACATCATGCAAACATTCATCGGTGACTTCCTTAAGTTTTCCTATGCATTTTGTCCTAATGTCTTTTTAATAAAATCAGCTCTTTTCAGAGATTCCCAGAAGCAAGATCCTTTGGCTGAGAGAGAGGCTGAACCCAAAGGATTTCTTACAGAAATGGAGTGAAGGCCTAAGGGCAGGGAGTGGGTTGGGGCAGTGGGACTGGGGAGAGGAGAGGGGAGGGGAGGGGGAAAGCAGAGCAGCCTGTGGACCGCTCAGCGTGGCTGATAAGATGCTGGCCAGCCCCACTGACTCAGAAGCGCCAGATGAAAAGGCCTTGCCACCAGTTCAGTATCCGTCTCCCATGGCCAGTGCCAACAGTTGTTTGGGTGACACATGATCTGCCCTACAGATGGCGACATTGACAGCTCACTTCTGGGCCATCCCGGAGACAAAGGTGGGGGACACCCAGGAGAGCAGCAGGACTTCCTGCGAGGTCACCCCCTCTGCTGCCGCTGAGACCCTCTTTGCTGATGGAAGTGGGAGCCTCCCGTTGGACATTCTCTCCTCAGTTACCAGATGGTCTTTTAGAGCGAGGGGGAAGCAACAGTTACCTTTCCCCAGGCACTGACAGATGATCTGTTTGTCTCTGAAGAGGTGGGATGGAGGACCCCGTGGCAATGAAACACCTGCTCTGGAAATAAACAACCGGCGTTTGAAAGGCAGGGGGCTGGGGCCCTGCCCGCCCCGGGCAGCATGGCTCCTGGCTCCGAAAGCTTCTCAGAGCGTGGTTTTCAGAATGTGAACTTCTCCAATTTCCTCATCCTCAACAAAAATGCACTTTCCTGTCAGTGTGTGGCAATGCTCTCTCTCTCTCTCTCTCTCTCTCTCTCTCTCTCTCTCTCTCTCACACACACACACACACACACATACACACACACACACACACACACACACACACACACACACCCTAATGCCAATGTCAGATTAGATGATATCATGCTATTAAAATAATGAATGCATTTTTTTAAATCAAGCAAATCAGAACTCTCCACTTGACTTTGTTTTGTATCTGCTAATGGACAGCTTGTCTGTTCTGCAGACAAGGGATTCCTCTACGGAAACAAACGTATCCCCCCATTGGCTCTAGAAATACTCATACTTTACTGGGTATTTAATAATTTCCAAGGAACTCCAAACTTTTTAGAACTGGCTTGGAATGCATTTAAGAAGCTAGAGAGAGAATTTATATGTGATTTAGTTATATCCCTTCAGCTAAAAACTCTTTGAGGTGAAATATAAAAAATAGGTCTTTAAAAAAGTCAAGATATGTAAATTAGAACCCACAGCAGGAAACAGTGACTAAACCATTGAGTATAATAAAATAATCAGGTTATTTATAAAGGCGGCTGACTCAGAGAACGGCGATAGAGGAGCTTTTGCTACCTCCTCCCACACCCCCAGTGGAATGACCTCCGGTAACCACGGAAGAGCGAGCACCCTGTGCTCCCGTATGGACAATGAGCAAAAACGTTGACAGTGATGACGTTTATGAAATACTCTTCTATTTTTACAGAATATTCTATTAAAACTTCAGATTCTCCATCGTTCAGCATCAAGATAGTTAAGAAATATAATTAGACAAGGTAATTTATCACACAACAGATTTTAAATTTTGCCATATTTAAATGAGATATGTGCTCTTAATTGGTCTTAAAAAGTCATCTGCTTTGGCTATTTTAACTGAATTAGTAATAGATCAGTTTGATGAGAGAGTTACACTGGACGTGTTGATAAAACCCAAACAGGCGCGTGTTCTTGACAAACAGGCTCTCATGACAAACTGGCTGAAGTTCGAGGATGACAATGAGCATGCTGGTGATTAAAGAGGCAAAGAGGAAGAAGCAACATTCAGTGCGACTTTGGCATCATTGATATTGAAAATGTCTTTTTGACTATAAATAACCAATAAGTGAACTCAATAAGGTTGACTCAGGATCAAATATGTTGTTTGGCTTTCTTGGGCTCGCAGAGAAGGAGGGTTAAGAGTGAGAATGGATAAGTTGGGTACAGGTGAAAGCAGTAGAGATGCCTATTTTAGAAGTTGAGCAGGAAGTGAGAAAAAGGAAATGATAGAAACAGAAGAACTAAAATGGTTTCTCCTAAGTATGGTATTGAGGGCAGAGGAGAAAGCGGGAAGTTCACCATGAGACCAAGAGGAAGAGCGAGGTGAGAATTCGCAGGCCATCTCTCCGAGTGGTCAGGTGTGACCATGGGAAGGACAAGGGGACCTTGGGCAGAGGAGGGGTTTACTCTCCCTTGGAAAGGAACGGAGCTGATCTGCTCAGAGGGCAAGAGAAGAGGGGACATCGGAGGTAAGGAGAGCTAGGACAGTTAGGATTAGTTCTGGGACAAACATGTGAGAAGATTCATTCAGGACCAGCGTTACATCAAGAGACTTGAAGGAGCCACTGTGAGCCCAGTTTGAGTGAGAAAAATCCCAACTTTCATTCTATTTTTAGTCAGCTTTGACCTACTTTGAAGTCTCCTGAACGTTCACGACTGTCCTTTCTCCCCGACTGCTGTTGCAAGGTCACACACGGCCTGTTTGCCTGACGGGGGAAATGTGTTGCAAACCTTTCCCACCTCCAAAACCAAGTGTCATTTACTTCTTGCATCGGATCAGACTAATCCTAGCATACTCATATGCAATTACAAAAAGAGATCCTAATTGCTTTGCCCATCCATAAAAAGTTTTTTAATTGATCTTCCTTCCAGAGTAACATTACTTTTCAATCGGGCATTTTAGAAAATATTTTAAATCCTGGAAAAGAAATAGAGAGTTAGGGCAGTTTCAGGAAGGATGGGGTTTCATGAGGCAACCCATGTGGGCAGTGGAATTTGAAGGATTTCTTCCATCACGTCACATAATTGGCCACAGGTAATATAAAGTGTATTTGTGTGTTTTTACATATGCATATGGAATATCTACCTGCTTATCTCTATTAGAAATATTATCTGTACATTAAGGATATTTTTCTTCCCTGAAGTGCTGGAGAGAGTAGGCTATAGCTGTATAAATATTTCTCTCTGATTGCCCAGTGTATAAAAATAAAATGACACTTTCAAAATACTTTACCCTGAAAACTTTTCTATCACTCGGGAAAGCTCTTCTTAACTGCTTCCTTCAGCTTGGTCTGTGATTTACTGGGACCATTTAGAGACAGCACATATTTTCTAGACATACTGTAGATATTTTAATGCCTTAATCAATTTTTGCCACTTTAGTTCCTCTACTGGGCTAGATTAATCTTCCCCTCGGTTCCCAACTTTCAAAGAAGATCACTTATCAAAATCATCTTTACAGGAAAAAATGAAGCTGCAATTAAAGAAAACATACTCATCTCTCCTAAGTCATATATCACAAATATTGTTAACGGTGATATAAACAGCCTTTGGAATAAAGATGTAAGACAAATGTGTTCTTCGGTTCTAGAAAATGTGTAAAAATGAATATTGTTTGCTTTTCAATTTGACTTAATTTGATTTTTTTGGTTTTACTCCGCTAATGCATTATAATATGTCACTCCCAAAATAGTAGAGATGTCATAGTCAAAAAGTTGTGGTCCAGGTGAAAATGAGGTTTTAATGCAGGGAAGGAGGAAAGAGAGAGAGGGTGTGGGAAACCCTCTATAAATGAATCCCTGCTATCTAATTTGGGGAATGTTCTATTCAGTCAGTCTGCGAGCATGTGATTACCTTCCTCAGGCCTATATTTCCACCGCGAGCTGCTGCTTGACAACGGTCTTCTCCATCTTGCTTCTTGAGAAGGGTCCGCCGCCTAGAAAGGGCCTGAGAAGGAAAGGGATCGATCCGCTCGTCCTCTGTAAGAGCACAGACAGTAAATGGGAGTGGCCACTTTCTCTCCCTTTTCCCACAAGACAAGGGGATCTAGGAACAGATCCTGACTCGCTTACCACGGCAACAAGAGCATTGCTCTCAACCTTCCCCCTGGGATGCCAGGCCCCTGGGTAACCACTGGTCAAGAAGGAAACCCCCTTCTGAGCTGGGGATCAGCAGAAGCTGCTGACCTCGGTCCTCTTGACATCAACATGGATGAATGTGCTGAAAATAAGACGATGACTAGTAGGTAACAGCAGAAGAATGACTCAGTGGTTGGCCTGCTCACAACTGGAAGCCATCTTTGCCCTGCCCTGCATAGCACCGAGGTACCTGAGGATAGCGGTTCTGTTTCCGCCACCAAACTGGTCAATCTTTAATTCTGTTAGTCCCACGTGACTGCAAACACCGAGGTCCTGTGCCTGGCTCCCATTGCCATGTTCACGTCCTTGTCTGGTGCTTCCCGTTCCCCCCGCCCAGCCAGTCCCCGCACGGAGAGGGACAGGAGCCAGGCTCCATGTTAAGCGCATCGCTCTTACCGCAGGGAGAGTGTCCCACCCGATCGCCCTGCCGCCGTTTGCATTCTATCTGAGTGCCATCTTCTCAGGGTGAGTGGGGGGGCCGCTCTGCTGCTCTCCTCCTGCGGCTGTGATTAGGGCAGCGGTTCTCCACCTTCCTAACGCCGGGACCCTTTACTACAGCTCCTCACGTGGCAGTGACCCCCGGCCACACAATTCTCTTCGTTGCTACCTCCCAACTGTAATTTTGCTCCTGTTAATGAATCATAACCGTTTGGGGGTGGTAGCTGGGTCTGGTGTGACCGGGCAGCTGAGATGGAGGACAAGGGAGCGAGGGAGGCGACTTGTGCCTTGGACTCTGCCCTTAGGTGACGTGCGCAGTGAGGGAAGGCCACCCTCCCTTACGTGTCAGTGTCTTCCTGGCGAAGCGGGGGCATCACACCGGCTCCCGGGGTTGTGTGTCCATAAGACTGATCTTCATCACAGGTTCGGGTCCCTTCATATGGAGCAACTCGGTACCAGTGAGAAAGAGAACCGCGTGCCTTGCCCGCACAAACGTTCAGGAGGAAGAGGAATGGTTCACAGAGCAATCGCTGAACCGTATTTGCAGGAATGTTCTGCAGCACATCCGATGTAGTGCGTCGAATTGGGGTGAACTTTAACCGAAGGGCACACAGTCCAGGAGCTGTAATTTAATGGCCACAGGCACAGCCCCTCGCACCCAGCCAGAGGCTCTCAGAACGGTTGGCGTTTGGGGGTAGAAGGAAGACATCTGGGGGGTGCCATCTTGGGGGGCTGCTTGTGTTCAGGAAGTCATTTCCTCATTGGGTTCCGTCAGCCAAGAGGACTAATGAGACGCATCCGCATTCATAGTGCCAACAAAATTTATATTGAATAAAGAATTGCTCTAAGTTAAGACAGAGGTTCTCCAGAGAAAAGAAAATATTAAAAAGACACACAGAGAAAGGGAATCGCGACTCTGACAGGACACCTCAGCCACGTCTCCACAGGGAGCCCCCGAGGGGATGGGCGGCCCTGGGGACCCACAGAGGGAGGGGAGCTGGGTCTCAGGCTCCTCTCACTCTCGGGATGCCCAGCTGAGGTGCAGGGTGCCCTGCCCCCTGGACAGAGCTGCGTGCTGACGGGGCATCTACCAGAACCAGGGAGACACACAGAGCCACTTTCTGGATTGACTTCAGCTCCCTGTCCAGCTGCATTTGGGTCATCAAATTTCAGTTTGGTTAGAAGTAAACTTAGGAATAGAAGATGATGCTAGACAAGGCGGGGCTCTCTAATCCATGGGAATCACCTTCCTCTATTGCTCTCTCCCATTCAAACCTGTCCTACGCGGTGAACTGAGGAAGAATCTAAGGAAAACCTTGCTTTGGTCTGTGTTCTTACCCACTGAAGTGGTTCTAAGGATCATGGTGTCTCTCCAGCTCCTAAATATGTCCTCTCGAGTGCACTAAGGGGTGAGGTCACGATGGACTGCCCACCTGCCCAGACTGTGGGGGCAGGAGGACAAGGCATTCTAGCTCTGTCTGTAGGAAAAGAAGACCAAAAAGGGCCAAGACTAAGACCAGTTAGACAAGAGGAGAGCAGGTTGGACTGGAACGTGCTAGAATAGGGCATTTGAAAGAAAGTAAATAAAGTAGAAATAAGGGGATGTGTGCAACTATAATGAGGGAGGGAGGCACTGAAAATATTTCCCCTAAAAAACAGTTTAAAGATCAAGTTTACCTACAGTACCTTATAAGGTCATGCTCCAAAAAGCTTTCTATAATAGTGAGTCTTGTTTTTAGTACCTATTCTCTGAATGCCTGGGTTTTAGTTAGATTTAGCAAACTGAGGTTACCCAACACCTTGTTTCATAAACATCATAAAGCTGTGTCCACCTGAAAGTCAAAGATGATACCCTAATTCATATGAGCTAAGGAGAAAAATAAAAAATTATTCATAGCCAAGACCGGTTTGGCCCAGTGGATAGAGCATCGGCCTGTGGACTGAAAGATCCCAGGTTCAATTCCGGTCAAGGGCATGTACCTTGGTTGTGGGCACATCCCCAGTGGGGCATGTGCAGGAGGCAGCTGACTGATGATTCTCTCTCATCGATGTTTCTGACTATCTCTCTCCCTTTCTCTCTGTAAAAAATCAATAAAATATATTTTAAAAAGTTATTCATAAATTCAACTAATACTCACTGAGTAACTACAATATTCCAAGCACCCCTACAGGTGCTGGGAATGCCTCAGAGAACAATTCAAAATGCCCCTGACCTCAGGGAACTCGATTTACCTGGGGAAGGAGAGAGACAGCAAGCAAATGAGTTTGGAAAACATGTACAAGGTCAGAAGATTATAAGTTTATGGAGGATCGTAAAACAGGGAGGATGGGTAGAGAGTTCCCAAGCTGGTAGATGGGGTAGGGAGGTGCCATTCCATCTAGAAAGTTCAAGGAAGATCTCACTGAGAAGGTGGCATTTATGCCAAATTTGAAGGGACTCAGGGCAAATTTATGCATGGCATAGAAAGACACTTTGAACTTTTAAATAACTTCATATGAGCTCAACCATCAATGCAACTCATATGAATTCCATTTAAGTTGATTCTGTACCTCTATCAATGTAGATTCACTCTCATGAAGTGCACATTGCAAAACAGAGTTGTTTGGCACTGTCGTACATGTCATCCAAGACAGCAAGTCTAAGATCTTAAGAGATTTAACTTTTAAAAATCTTTATACTGATCGTTTCTCTGTGAAAAGTTACTCTATAAGAAAAATATAATCGTAGTCCTTTGCTCTAATGCACTATTGTGTCCAAAGGAAAATATAAAACAGAGAATTAAGAGGCCTGAGTTCTAGTTATGTGGTTTGTATATTACCTGTTCACCTTAGCTTAGAGGCTTAACCTCATTTGGATGATGAGGGCTTTGGATTAGTTCAACATTTCCAGAAAGGTGTCCACAGAGCCCTAGAGCTGGAGATGCTTCTGGAAAAAATGGGATTTAGTGGACAGTTAATCTGGAAGTATCTTTATAACATGGATTTAGAGAGTCCAAAGTAGACTATAGGATATGAAGAGGTATTGCATCGTAGAAACCCACTTAATTTTGTTTAATTCAAAGTTTTCTAAACACTTTGGAATAAACTTGGGGAAAGCTGAAAAAAGTCATAAATATTAACGTTTCCTAAAGTTTAGAAATCGTATTATTATTTTTTTTTTATTTATTCCTATTCCGTCGGTAAAGAAAGGCTAAATTATATGAAAGAAACAGCCAGGACAACTCTTAGGGCTTAAGCAAGAAAGCTATTTCTTACTTATGCAGCATGTCCAGCTAGGATGGACTCCATCACTGCTCTGTGTTCTCACTGAGGTTCCCAATGGCAGAGCAGCCTCAGCCTAGACACAGCGTCACCGTGGTGGGGGCTTAGGAAAGAGCCCTGTGTGAACTCTTTTGAATGTGCAGCTAGAAGTACGTACTTACTATGCACTTGGACGAGTATAGTATTTGGTAAAAGCACTAATGACTCCATATTCATCTCCTGGAATAATTTCATGGTTAAACGAAATACAATGGATGATGGCTTTTATGTATTTGCATGCTTGATTTTGTTATATTCCCATAAAGAGCACTGGACTTTATTCTGGCAGGCAATACAATTACTTGTGCATACATTTCATCCTCTTGAGTCTTATTTTCAAGTTGTTTTAGGGTAGGTTTAGGGTAGAATTTTTTCCCTTAGGGTTAATTTAGCCCCACTTCTAAGGTTTGACCTCTAGGTCAGCTCTATTGAATATTTGGAGTACTCAAGGAGTCTTTTCTACTCAGGCTAGTAGCAATGTCAACAATCCTCAGCCCTGTATAAACTCTGGACATTATTCACCACCCAGCTCCTCAGAAATTGTATTTTATTTAGCAGTTGTCCTTGCCTTGCCTTTGGGGACTTCTTAAAGATTCAAGAAGACTCATCTGCATATTTCTGAAGGCCTTTGCTACGTAACTCCCTCCTGCAGAAGCCCTGCAAATTCTAGCTGCCTCTTCAATCCAGGCTTTCCCCACACTATGCTACAGTCTAGAAATTTCCTCTAGATGGGATGCCCGGGTAACCGTAGGTCTCATTTATTTTGTTTCCTTTCTCCCAAAGATCAAAATGCCGTGTTGTCTGTTGTTACAGTATAAAAGTAGTTATTTCCAATATTTTGTCCAGTTTTCTAGTTGTTATGACAAGAGGTTAATTCAAAACCCCGTTCCTCCCTGAAGGCTGGAACCGCGTCTCTCCTAAATCTAAATTTAGCTCTTGCTTTACAAACACTTTGTTTTCCAGCATGGCAGAGCACCAGGTATTGAAGGTCAACAAAATGATTTCTTGTTTTTTTCCTGGGAGGACAGAAAGCTATAAACATGATAAACTCCAATACTGTACCTCCAGTTTCCTGAAATATAACGCTTGGAGCCAATAGGAAAAGTGACCTAATAATTATCAGTGTATGTAAGCACAGAGACCAGTTTCTAAGGCAACCAACTTACTTATCCCTGGAGCAATAAGACATAGGACAAATACTCTAGGTCTTATAAATACATATACTGAAGTAATATAGAAATTAAAATGCAGTATCAAGGCAGTGGAATGAACTTAAATCTAGAAAAATTGCCCTGCTTTTACTATATCTCTTGAAAGGCCAATGGTTGGAGTTCTTTCACTGGAATAGCAGGCATTTCCTTATACTAATTATGACAATAATAACCCCAGAAGTTGTTAGGTAAGATCTGAAACCTAAACTGTAGTTTGTTAGGCATACTGTAGGCTGCCTAATCGATGTTAATTGGAGCCTGAAGAAAGGAAAGATGACAAGGACAGATATGTGTTGTAATGCAGTAACGGTATCTCCTTAGGAGGAAGGTATTACTCGTTACTTCCTCGACACAGTGCGTTCTGAGTCAGTGTCCATGGTTGTGAAGGGGTGGGTTTAACATCATACAAATGGATGGGTCGGCTTCTCACAAGAATTCCAGAGATAATCATAATTATTGAGTGATACAATAGGCATGTAATAATAATGAGTAGTGAATCTTTCATCATGTATTTTCTATGCACCAGACACTGTGCTATGCTCTTTTTATGTGTACCTATTGATCCTTTACTGCAACCCCATGAGATGGATACTATTATCCCATTTTTGGTTTTGGAAATTGAGGTGATAAGTATAGATAAGATAAACATAGAGATGAAAAGTACCTTCAGCATCGTAGCACTGCTCAATTGCATATACAATATGTAAACTATAGATAAGTATAGCACAGAAATTGCCCTAATGGGTTTGGCTCAGTGGATAGAGCATCAGCCTGTGGACTGAAGGGTCCCAGGTTCAATTCCAGTCAAGGGCATGTACCTTGGTTGTGGACATATCCCCAGTAGGAGGTGTGCAGGAGACAGCTGATTGATGTTTCTTTTTCATCAATGTTTCTAACTCTCTACTGCTCTCTCTTCCTCTCTGTAAGAAATCAATAAAACATATTTTTAAATAAGTGTAGCACAGAAGTGATAAGTTCCTAGAGAATGGCGTCATAGCCAGTTAGTGGTAGGATCAGGTGGTGACCAACAACTGGCTGCAGTGCCCACAGTTGTAACCACCTGGCTGTACTGGCTGTCTGTGCACAGGCCCAACAGGAGGGTGCCCCCAACATGGAGATCAAGGAAAACTCTGCTAAGAGATCACTTCTAGAACTAACAACAAATGGGTCACATGAAGAAGTATTAAAGTCATCCTCAACACTTGACAGACTTTGGGTGTGTTACCATACCCCTGAAAAAGAGAAAGAAGAAAAAAAAAAGACAGAAAAAACAAACAAACAAACAAACAAACAAACAAAAAACCCTCAGAAACAAAAGACACTGGTCAACCATCAAAGCACTGGAGAACTAAATTTGGTATGAAGAGTCGAAGGCGGCCCTGCTAGGTTGAGAACTGCTGCTGTAGAGCCTGACCATCGGAAAACACAGATATTTTCATTACAATTTATAACAGAAGCAAAATTACAGTTATGAAGTAGCAACGGAAGTGATTTTATGGTTGGGAGTCACCACCATGAGGAGCTGTATTAAAGGGTCTCGGCATTAGGAAGGTTGAGAACCACTGGTGTAGATGTATCACAGTTTTCTAATCCTCTCATCTGCTGATGGGCACTTAGGCCATAAATTTAGTTATGTTTACTCTTCACTCTCAGAAGCAATGGACTCCAGTAAAATGGCAAAATGGAACCTCCAGTTCTTCCCTGGAGCCTGTAGTCCTGCCGCAGAGAGACGCTCACGCCCAGGTGGCTCCCTGAAGGAGCCCGCCCCTCCTCCCTGTTGGCACCACGGGGAAAAGGGATTGTTTGGTTGTTACACTGCCTGTCTGGTAAAGCCACACCATTTTGAAGATCTGAATTGATATTCAGAATTATAGCCATCAGACTAGCTTTTCCTGAGCGTTTACCATGAGCCACACAACATGCTAAGAGAGGCACATTTTTTCTCTTACGGAAACCTATGATGTAGGTCCTATTATTAAGCCCACTTTCCAGAAGAGAACATCGAGGCTGGGCGAGGTTTCATTCCTTGCCTCAAGTCACTGAGCTCATCAGGGTGCTCAGCTCCAGGTGCCTCCAAAGCCAGGGGGGCGCTCCATGGTGTCCTGCCGTCGTCCATACGGCATCCTTTTAGAGTACCGGTGGGACAGAATCCAAAGCTAAACACATGGCCAACATATTGACTTCCTTTGTTTTCTTATCTTGCATATTTATTTATTTATTTATTTATTTATCTATTTATTTTTGTCATTGGTACTCTGGGTGTTACATTCACCCAATACCACCGGGTTTGGGAATGGAAGAAAACAGATCTTCTCTGCTGTGTTATTCAAAATGTAGCAACAATCAACTCCATGTCCCCACCTTGGACTCAGACGTGGTCAGTTCCAGAGCTCCACCCGAAGTTTGAAGCTCGGTGCATTCATTTCTTCTTTTTCTTTCTCCACACCCATTGTGATCCTTGATTTTTCTTCCACGTTGTTTTCCCCTGTGATTCACATGGTGGAGAAGAATAAAGAGTTAAAGATCCCAGCCTCCAACTAGAGTTTACCGGAAACAATACTCTGTGCAATAATTTCCCCAAATCGTATCTACGGATAACATTTCGCTGTATTGATTGAAAACTGTACTCCGCAGAGAGACTCGTGCAGAGGAGATAAGAGAGGATGAAAAATGGACACGAAGCACGGATGGAAGTTTCCCAACAGCAAACACTGAGAGGGCCGTGCCGTCCCCGGGGACGGGCGAGGGGGCGGGGGAGCGCCAACTGCAGTGCCTCCCGTAATCACGAAATCAGGCCGCTCCCTCTCGGGAGGATGCTGCTGCGTTTTCATCTTGACTCAAAATCCAATTAGTTCAGGATCGTCATTCCTGTTAGTCCTCGCTTCTCTCCGGCAGCTTTGAGGAGAGAGCGATAGATTAGTGTTTTTGTGTTTGTTCTTCGCAGGCGTCTTTGAAGAGATGGCTTTTAAAATCTGCAGCAACAGGTGCCTGCCCTCCCACGCGTGCATAGCTTACTGATTACTCGTTCGCTTTGTCCCCAGATTCTCTCACGTCAGGGCAACCAGCGAAACGCTGCACCGATACACATGTGGCCTTCCCAATAAGGAACGGCCACCGCGCATGGCCCTCTTGTCCTGGGAGTGACCGCCTCCTTGGCCATGCTTTCCGTGTCATTTCCTGCTTGGAGGGCTTGCCTTTGTGGATGAGCTTTATTCCGAAGTCCCTTGTGTTTATTTGTGGAAATCAGTGGGCGAGTCTTCCTTCTATTGGGAAGCAGGGAACCTGCCGAGGAAGAGGGCAGAGGCTCGGCGTGTCCAAGGGGAGAGAGGAAGCTTTGTGGACCAGGAGCTCCGATGGTGTTCTGCTGAGAAGGGAAAGGGAGCTCCAGGCAGGCCCCCCCCCCCCCGAAAATGCTCAGGGGTCCACATGGCCCTGTCAGTGAGTAATGGATTGGAGGCAGAGTAGGTAGCTTCCGGGGAAGACTGTAGGATTTGCACGTTAGAATGGATGAGTCGGCAGGTCATGATGATGCTCTGCTCCTTCTTGCCGAGTGCATAGAGAAAAGCTTCTGCAATGGTGGCATAACGCACATTGTAAAACATGTCCTCACTGTGAGGCGTGGAAAGTCACCGTCCACCATCTTTCCAGCACAGAGAGATCGGGCCCTCGGGCCCCACGGCTTGCTGGAGAAAGCGGAACGCATTGATTGAGAGCTCCTTGTTAATTCCCACCAGGGAAGCGTGCAGACTGCTTAATTTTGAAAATTATAATGTAAACAAAACCGACGCCATAAAGGAGTTCAAGGGCCCTACATCAGAATAATATTTTGTTCATTTCCTTTGACAAGTGTGGTTCATATACGTGAGTGTAAATCATGATTATAATGCGTTTGAATTAACACAGTGCATTTCATCAGCATAATGAAATCTCAGTGATATAATAACTCAGGGAAAGTTCCTCACAGGCTTCTCATTCAGATATTTTAAACAATTTATACGCGTTTATGGGGGAATTGATGTTACTCCATCTGTCCTCTCTTTTTCTTTCTCTCTCTCTCCCCGCCCACTGTCTCTCTCACACAACTGCGATTGAAAGTATGTTTAACCATTTTTCTCCCTCTGCATAAGCTTGCCGATGACGATTGTTCTTAAAAATGATTGTTTCTGTGCTCTTAGTCTGCAGTCTTCATATTTCCAAACATTGTTTCTATGTCTGTGTTGTGTAGCAGATACTGCATGGTGACTGATTATTAAACAAAATTAAATCCATTAAAACTAGGAGCCTAGTAAATTGTATGATCTGACAGTACGCACCAACCAAGAAATGGGATGTGGGAATATTAACATGGATACTGAGGAAGGCAGAGATGTAAGCGTTCCTTATATTAAAAATTTAGTTTATGTTAAGCTTGCATCCTATTAAATTTATTAATTTTCTTCCAGGTTCAGCTTTTCTATTTATTTTGTCAAACTCCAGAAAAAGAACATAGAAATGACATATTACCTAAAAAATTATTATTATTACTTGAACTTTATCTTAGTTACCAAAATACTAGAATAAATAGAATAAAATTAGGTGAAGCATGAAAACAATTTATAAATTATCTAGGAACAGTTAATTATAAGTTATCTATTGCTGAATAGAGCATAATTCAGATTTATGCCTACCTAGTTATGGTATGAAATTTATTTTAAAGAGGAATTTCTAAAATAAGCTATATCATGTTCTACTTAATTCTTTTTTGGTGAATTGATTTAGTTTATACTTTAAAATATGCTACTTTTGTTTATTAATTACAAAATTATATGTGTCCCAGAAATTAAAATCCAGCATTCAGCTAAATTGTTACTTTTAAGTAAGAGTATTTAATACATGATTTCTTTGTGGGGCATGCTGATATTAACATTTTTGATAAATTTATTGTCTCTAGTTCAAGTAATTGAATTGGTTTGGACCTTAAGAGCAGGAACAAGTCCGTATGCCAGGGACCAGCCTAACTCCTCCGAAGGACTGAGGGGCAACCCCCAAAACTCATGCCCCGAGGACAGAGGGTCACCAACGCCGTTCACATCTCAAATGCACTAGCACTGAATTTAAACACTCCCTCCATGTCCTGAGAAGAGAAAGATCAAATATCAAAATCTGTTTATCCAGGCAATTATAAGGCTGTCAATTCTCCAATTGAATTTTGAATTTAAGAAAGAAATTAAATATGAAAATAGAGTGTATTTCCTACAGGTAAAAATTGTATCTCCACACCCCCCCCCCCGACACACACAAAAAACACACACACACACACCAGAACAAAAACAAACAAAAGACACCCCAAACGTTAGAAGTAGCGAGCAGTTTTCCTTTGTCATTGGTGAGGGCAAAGAAACTGAGGAGGTTCAGACGCGGGAGTGTGGTGTAGGCGGAGTTCTCGCTGCAGAAGCCCTGTGATCCACAAAGGACACGCGGGCGGCGGCACACTGTCTGTTTAGCTGACATGATGCAGACGTGGACGGAGCTCCAGAAGCTGGACTGTACCAGCCACCACATAACCGCGTAGCCACCGTTCTGAACACACATGCAACCCGTGTGACATCTGTGCTGCTATTCACCTTCTGGTCGGGATTAGAAATGAGCACACTTACTTACAAATGAATTTTTAACGGTCTTCAGGGAGAATATCCTGACTGTGGCAAACAAAAACGTGGAAAGTGTATTTTCCTTTTCGACTGCTCATCAGATCCTCTGGCTCTAGCTGGCCAGGGGTGAGCTGGGGTCGTCCCCAGGCTCCTCACCAGGACCCGCTGCTTCTAACGAAAGAGGAGCAGGCTCCGAGCATTGCCAGCCCGTCTCTGCTGGGTTAGGAGCGAACAGCAGGCACCCCGAGGCTGCTTCTCCGTAACGAAAGCGCCCAGAGTCCGCTGGCTCCCGAGCCGGCCGAGGTGGCTCTGAAAGGGAAGGAGCTGGGCCCCGGGGACCGGAGCCTCGTACCTGTCAGCCAGTGAAATGTGTCTCAGCCCGAGGCAGCTGCTCACTTAGGCTTTCAAAAACGGGAACCCTTTTGATGGATTAAAAAAATTACACACACACACACATACACACACACACACATGCACATACTCAAACACTGCAAAATGTCAAGGGAGTGTGCACATCAAGGAAAAGCACACAGCTTGCTTTAGCAAAGAGGAAAAATCGCTATAAAAAAGATTTCCTGCCAGCGCTGGCCTGTCATGTCAGCTGCACCGGCCGGGCCAGCCTCCGTGTTCCCAGCGCGGTCTTGGCTGTGGCCGCTGGCCCCGTGGGGACGGGCAGGGAGTGGACAGAGGAATGTCTGCAGGATGGCAGGGAGTGGCAGGCTAGGGGGCAGGGGGCACTGAGGGTTTCGGGGACGGGCTGATGGGGGAGGAGTGGGATGCACACAGGGTCCCCAGGCCGCTCCCTGCTCCTGTGTCCGGGGGGTCAGTGTGCGCACCGCTGGGCCTTCGGAAAGGGCACGAACACAGGTTTTATTCTGGCAGTTCCTGTGCCTTAGCCAGGCTGCTCATCGCCGGGGCTTTTAGAGTTGAGGGTGGGTGTGAGCTTGTGGGGGCTGCTGAACAAACAAGGAACCTCCAGGCACGAACATCCCAGGATTCAGAGTTAGGCCACGTGCGGTCATGGCCGGAGGGGTGTCCACGGTTAAAAGGCGCTGGCCCCGCAGACCGCGGGCTCCGGGCCACACACCCACAGCACCGGGGGGACAGCATTTCGGCGCATGCAGGCCCCTGCGTGTGTCCATGGTGGGAACATGTGTGTCGCCCACGGAGAGAAGTCGGGCTCCCGTTGGTGCTGCATCTGCCGCTCTGGGCCCTGGCCTAGGTCCAGGTCCGCAGGCACATGGGCAGCTGAGCCCCGGGGCTGGTTCTTCCTCTGAGGAGGGGGCTTCCTGACAGGCCGTGGCTTTCCTGACGTGGACGGGAGCCAGGGGTGACATGCGCTCAGCGACAAGCACGGGGCCTGCCTCCCTGCACGCGGGCTGCCGCAGGCAGGGATGGGAAGGGCCCCTCACTCGGGACAGAGGCCTTGGGTGCAGCTCAGAAAACGCTTCACAACCGCTGTCTCATCTGTGACACTGGAGAAACAATAGCATGAAATGCGGTGAGAATTCTGTGAGGGGCAGGTAGGGAGCAGTGTTATATGAATGATAATCACTATCCCCCACCGCCCTCCGCTATCTCCCCCATCTATCCCCCAAGTATCCCCCCACCATCCCCCACTATCCCCACTACTTCCCCTCTTCCATCTCCCCATACCCCCCACTATTTTGGATATCCCACCAGGAAAACTGGGCATCACCTTGGATCACCTCACACTCCCCCCTTCCCGCTACCCACCTAACCCATCCTCAAGTCCCGGCGGCGCTCTGTCAAACAGTCATACCCATCCATTCTCCCCTCTCCTTCCGTCACCTTTGGCCGAGCTATCATCAGTCACTTAGATTCTATTAAACTTGTAACTGTTGTTTAGCAAACCAGTAACAATCCTCATAAAAACACTAACACATCTAAGCAGATGCTAAATTTCCTATTAAAGGAAGTTTAGAGTTAATATAAGATTTATTTACCTTAAAGGGGGGAATGGATAACTTAAGAGGAAATATAAATAAAGCTGAAAGTGTCCAATTTTTCAGAGATAAAGGCAATAGTTTATGAACCCATACAATGTCCACATGACACCATCATTCCCTTTGAATGACCACATGAGCTGATTTATGTTACAAAAACATGTTTGGAGCAAATGGTACCTCTCTGTAAACTCTCCAAAAGCCAATCTATACTAATACAAGGGTGATATGCTAATTAGACCAGTGGCAGGCCAAGGCAGAGGAGGTTAGGGGTGATCAGGCATGTAGGGGAGAGCAGTTAGGGGCATCAGGCAGGCAGGCAGGTGGGTGTGCAATTAGGAGCCAGTGGTCCTGGATTATGAAAGGGATGTCTGACTGCTAAACCGGCAGTTGGACATCCCCTGAGGGGTCTCGGATTGGAGAGGGTGCAGGCCTTCTTTCCATCCAGGCCCAGAGAGGGCTAGGGCCCTGGCAGACCCTTGCAGGGTGACAATGACACAGTGTGACTTCCCCCTGAGTGAGAGCAGTGACTACATTTCGCTTTATTGATGTCACTCATAGAGCCTGGCTTCCAAATGACAACCTCTGTGAACCTGAGCTACTTCCTAATCACCCCGTGCCTCAGTTTCCCTGTGTGTGGGTGTGAGCTGTAAGGAGGGTTGGATGAGAATCGGGCCTGGCTGTGCCCTCGGCCTCCAGGCTGTTTGCTCACTCAGAGGTGGTTCAATGGAGCAGACAGCTCTCAGGGGACCCCTGTGGACTCCTGGTGATGGCCCTTCCTTTACTCCGTGCTCCAAGCTTTGTTAGTATAATTAAAAATAAAATCCAGCCTGGGCAGCATGGCTCCGTGGTTGAGCATCAACCTATGAATCAGGAGATTATGGCTTGATTCCCAGTCAGGGCACATGCCCGGGTTGCAGCTCAATCCTCAGTGGGGGGCACGCAGGAGGCAGCCGATCAATGATTCTCTCTCACCATTGATGTTTCTATCTCTCTCTCCTATCTCCTTCCTCTCTGAAATCAATAAAAATATATTTAAAAATAAAATTCAAGGATTCCCATAAATGTGTGAAGAGTGTTCAACTGTCCTCATAATTGTATAAATGCAATTTAATGATATAATTTTATGTCTATCAGATCATCAAAAATATAAGTCTTTTCTGAGACTTGACTTTTATTGATGGACACACAATTCAATATACAGATGATGTTTCATAGAATTGTACACCTGGATCAATATACTCTTATAAACCTGAAACCTGTACAATCTTATTAACCAACTAGAGGCCCTGTGCACTAAACCCATGCACTGGTGGGGTCCCTCTGCCTGGCTGGCAATTGAGGCCATCAGGGCCATCTTGCCCAGTCCTGACCTGATTGGGGCTGGTGGCTGGCGAGGGACTGAGGTAGGGGCTGTGGAAGGGCTCCAGGGCATGTCTGGTCCCATCTAGCCCAGTCCTGATCTGCAGGACCCCGGCAGCAAGCTAACCTACTAGTTGGAGCATCTGCCCCCTGGTGGTCAGTGCACATTATAGCAACTGGTCAGTCAACTGCTCAGACACTTAGCAGATTAGGCTTTTATATATATAGATGTCACCCCAATAAGTTTAATTTAAAAAAGATAAATGACCAAAATAAAAAAATGTGAGAGTTTGGCACGCTATTGTTTTGGCAAGGGATGGGTTAACAGACAGTCTCGGGAATAGAAATCAGTGCAACCTCTGTGGATAGAAACTTGGCAATATCTATACAAATTTAAAATGCAATTCCAAGTGCAGGAATTTTTCCCACAAAAATACATATTGCTGGACAAAGAGTTCATTGTCATGGTTTGCAATAAGAAAAAAGTTATCAAAAAATACATGTCAAGTAATAAGAGATTAACTAAATGTATGTTGTCAGACATATAAGAAAATACCATGAAGCTGTTCAGAAAAGTAAGCAATGATGTGGAATACTCTCCAAAACACATAACTTTTCTTAAAATTAAGATATAGCAATATGCACACATATCACTTTTACAAACACAGATCTGTAAGGAATACATAAAAATTATTAAACTTTTTAAGAGAGAGCCTATAGCTCTCGCTGATGTGGCTCAGTTGGTTGGAGCATCATCCCATTAACTGAAAGGTTGCTGGTTCCATTCCTGGTCAGGGCCCATGCCTGGGTTGCAAGTTAGATCACTGGTAGATGTTTCTCTATCACATTGATCTGTCTCTCTCCCCTTCTCTCTTCCTCTCTCTCTAGAATCAGCAAACATATTTTTTTAAAAAAGAATAAGACTAGAGATGTCAAAAGATTTCACTTTTTTAGAAGTTACCTCTTATTGTTATGGTTTAAATGTTTTGTTGTGTCATTTTCAAAATGGAACCCAGACCACACACACTCGTTTACAGAGCTGATGTGGTGGTGTCAGAACTAAAACTAAAATCCCATCATTTAAATCCAGACTGTCACATTTGATATTGTTTATTACTTCGTTCGTTGTGTAAGAAAAAAGAGCATTAAAAGAAAAAGGGTGTCCTCCTTCTCCCCAATGTGTCCACGTGCCATTTCCCAGAAGCAATCAGTTAAGGTTCCAGTGTAGTTTCTTCCCGATCTCTGTCCAGCTCCCCTTGCTGCTGCCTGGGCTTCCCCCGCCCCCCCCCCTCACCCACCCCCCCAGAGAGGGGTGCACTGTGGCCCCTGCCCCTTCCATCTGCAGGACACTGGGCAACTTAACAGCCTCAAGGTGCCTCTGTTTTCTCATTAAATGGCACCTATTAAAATTGTGAAAATCCGTGCAAATCACAATAACATGTAGGAAGAGTAAGTGCTGATTCAAGGCTGTTATTCACATATTCAGGTCAGTTCTATTTTTTCCTCTCGTCATTCTCCAATTCTCCAAACTATTCCCAATGAAAGAATATTCCCCTGGACTCGCCCTATCCTCTCACTTTCCTTTTACCTGCCTCACCTTGAGTGGTAGGTTGCCTTCCACTTGCTGCCTCCTTTAATCACCACCTGGCAGGTTGCCATCTGTTTTTGGTCTGTGATGTTCTGCCCCTTGACAATATCAAAAGGCTGCAAGCTGTCACTACACAGAATAGCTTCTCCGTGTGGGGCCACCTTTTACAGCATCGGAGCATTCCTGTTGATTCTGTTTGACAGTGTCTCTTCCCTTCGTTTTCTTGGAAGTTTTCCTTGCACCTTTCTGATGGGCCTCTCGGGCTCGTCTTCCACGTCCCTCTACCTGCCGCATTCCTCTTGCTCTGTGCCTTCTTTGTTTTCTCTTCCACGTCTGATCCATTGGCAAGAGCATTCAGTCTCCAGGCTTTCGCTTCCAAAGCTCTGAGGATTACTCCCAAATCGTTCTACCCGCCCTGCAGTTTCCAGTTTCCATCCCACATTTGCCGCGCGCTGCCTTTTTCGGTAAGGATAGATGTCCAACTTCACCCGAACATCATCCTTCCTCCCAGGCCTGCACCTCCATCTGGGTTTTCTATTGTGAAGGAAAGCCATCCTCGCTGTCACTTAGGATTAAGTTCTTGGTCACCATGGACTTGACTTTCCCCCTTGCTCTCACATCCAACAGGTTGCTAACAACCATCAGTTTTCCCCTTCAAATTGGTTCCAAGCTGCTCTCAGTTCTTTCCATGGCCATGACCTAAACTGAGGTCTCAGTGGCCTCTCCACACCCACACCCACACCCACTGCTCCAACCCTTTGAACTGGTTTCTGTGTTCCCAATCTTGCCTCTTTTTAACCTTTCCTAAACTCTGCTTTTGAAACAATTTCTTATCCTCTAGTCTTGGTCAATATTATTAAACAATTCCCAGATTTTTGATGCTTTCTTCACTTTAAATCATCTACCTCCATTGAGATAGTTTTAGCATAATTATCAAGGGTATGGTCATTGAAACCAGTCTCCTTGGGTTTGAATCTAGCTCTCACACTTACGAGCTAAGTAGAGACTTGGGCAAATTACTTAATCTTTCAATTTTCACAGCTATATAAAACTACTCACCTCACAGTGTTGTCAGGATAGAATGGGATAATATCTGTTATAAATTTGGTGTGGACAGAAATAGCATCCAACTCTTTTCTGAACCTTCCTGAGGTGGTCCAAAAGCACAGTTCTTTGCATGTGGTAGAGGTTCCATAAGTGTTTGTTGCATTGTAAATGAATAAAAATATAACTGTGTAAAATTTAGAATAAATATATTATAAAATAAAGTAAATTTAGGAAAATGTGATACTCAAAATATGTCCCATCCACCCCTTAGAAGCAATAGATGATTGAACTGGATCAGTAGAAACGTTTGCAGAATCTCTGGAGTGAACTCTTTCACAAGGTTTGTGAAATACCCCTTTCTCAGTTAAAATGCCCTTTGGGATAAACCCATATCATTAGGAATAATTACTCTTATGTCATATCATGACCACTCACCACAGTTATTTCTGGTACACAAAAGTATCTATTACCATTCAATTGAAATTTAAACTGGAAAAATGAAAATAATGTATTGCTTTAAAATAGTTAACTATGTAACTATAAGAAATGAGAAGAAAATATAGGTGAACATTCATAAATAAGGTTGCTAAACATGACTGGAAAAATCATAAATCATAAATAAGATTGCTAAATTTTATCAAATAAATTTTTAAAAAACCATAGTGCATCCACAGAAACAATGTAACATATGTCAAAAGTTAATATTTTTGATGTAATAAAGTTTTTACAAATTAATTTTTAAAGATGTATAGCTCAATTAAAAATAAACTAAGCGCATTAGCATAGGTCTAATAAAAGAGGAATGACTAATGCTCAAAGGGTATCCATTTAGACAACCATGAACATTGGCTTTCTATAAAAAATTGTATGTAAATACCTCCTATCAAATCATATGTATAACCTAGTATTGCTGAGAGTGCAGCAAAAAATCACTATTATATATGCTATTGGAGGACATACACATTGGTAGAATTTACTTGAAGTAAATTTTTAACATAGATTTTAAAAGTGTACCTTTTTGTTCATTTATTCAATACACATTCATTGGTCACCAGGCATTGTTTGGAGGTGCTGGAGAAACAGAAGCTTCTACAAAATGCCAGCAGATATAATGGATGTTAAGGAGTAAAAAATGTCTGGAGAAAAGTACAACACAATAAGAGAACAGACAGTACACTGGCATGCTCCCTGCCTGATGCATACTGGGGAGTACCCTGTGGGTTGGTTCCATTGAGTGTGGACTGGGATGGAGGAAGGTGTGAGCCGGGCGGGTGCAGTGGGGGCATCTGGAAGAAAGGCATTGCAGGCAGAGGGAGCAGCAGGAACAAAGACCCGAGTGTGTGTGGGACCAGGAAGCGGAGGGTACGTGTGCAGTGCCCAGCGGTAGGGGCTGAGGCCGAGGTAAAGACATGGGCTTTTCCTGGAGTGTAATGAGAGCCCATCGTTCGTGCACGGGAGTAACGAATGTGGTTTCTTTTTAAAAGGCTGCTCTCGAGAGAGCAGACAGGAGAGGGACTCGGGCAGCGGTGGGTGCAGGGTTAGGGAGACGATGATCCGCTGATAACTGAGGAACCTGGATCCCTCGGGATCTGCATTTTAAACACACAGTCGGTGTTCTGGTTGATTTACAGGAGGTTCTCTGTGGTTATATTTTCATTTGAATTAAAAACAGGTGCACCCACTGTCCCATTGGCTGCTTCTGGCCACATCTGGAACTGTGCTTCCGCGCAATCTGGCTTCTGAGTAAACGTTTGCTCCGGAGAAAGGTTGCTGAAGGTCTGCAGTGTGATCCCTGCAGGAAGGGGTAATGTTTCTCACCATAACTTTGCAGACACTGCTCTTCAAAGAGGGGGCAAGTCCTTTCAGGGCGTCAGAGCCACGGAGGGGAAGAAGCAGGACCACAGGGTGGGCCTCTCTCTCCACTGGCCCGGGGACCTCCCCTGATGGGGACGCCAAGGACAGGAACACTGACGGGAGGGAGAGAGGGAGGCGGGTGAGAGCGAGGGGGAAGGTGCACAGCCTGCAGCTGGCCGGGCTGCTGGCTGGTGTCCCTGAAGGCACCCCTCTGCCTCCTCCTGACCTCAGAAGCCTGTCCCCCCAGAAATTAACCCGACTCCTCAGGCAAACCCGAGCTCCCCGCATTCGGAAGGCGGGCATCCCCAGGCGTCTTGGCTTCCCGATCGCCCTGCGGAACAATATTTTGACCCGTTGCGTGTGAACAAATCAGAAACACGTGTGTTCGGCTTCCCGGGGAGTGATCATTGCTTTGCAATTAGTCGCCGGTGCCAGGTGGCCTCAGGTTTGATTAAGTCTCAGCTGTGTGGCCAGCGGTTCAAGCTGCGGGCCGGCACCTGGCCCACGGGTCCTGCCCTGAGTGAGGCCCACGTGCGGGGCTTTGATCTCCGCTCGGAGGGGTTGGGGGCCTGGGCTCCCCGCCTGCTTCTCAGAGGGGGTGCCGCCGCCTGGGGGTCCCTCTCCTCGCCTTTCCCAGGGACTCAGCGCAGCAGGAGGCCGTTGGGAGAGCCAGAGGGAGTGCGGCCTGGCCGAGGCCACTTCGCGTTCAAACACGAATCAGTGAGGCTCTCACGGGGTCACGGCCTGCTCAGGCCGTGTGCTCGGGAGGCTGTCCTCTCAGGAAGCTGTGCCGCGCTTGGTGGGCCTCCCAGCATCCTCAGGGCGCACCCATAAGGAAGGTCCTTCTAATCTCTTCCCTGTGACCGAGAGGGACAGGGAGGAGAGGCCTCAGCCTCTGAAAGCAAGCCCGATGGGTTTCAGCTCCCAGTGAGTCCTCTGCACAGCGTCCGGGGCCAGCGTGGCTCTCACCGTGCTCTTCAGGCGACATGGGGATGGTCTACAGACACCAGGTGAGCTTACGTGGAGTAGTATAATTTATTCTCAATTCCCCAAGTCTTTCATCTGCCTTAGGTAAACATGTGTGTGGTAAACATGTGTGTATATGTGGGGTAAACGTGTGTGTGGTAAACATGTGTGTGTGGTAAACATGAGTGTGTGGGGGTAAACATGTGTGTGTATGTGGGGTAAACGTGTGTGTGGTAAACATGTGCGTGGGGGGGTAAACGTGTGTGTGTGTGTGTGTGTGTGTGTGTGTGTGTGTGTGTGATTTGCCCCCCTCAGCTTCTCAGTTAAGGGGAGGGGGCAGTGGGAGGGGCCCAGGTGTCGGGGCTGGAAGGCTCACGCACCTGCAGAGCCTGTAAAGCGCCTTCAAAGCCACAACGAGGGAGGCCACGGAGACAGCGTCCGCGCAGAGGCGGCGAGAAGCCTAGGCCCCTCACTTCACAGGATTGGGGTAAAGAGGAAAAGCCGCCCAAACCAGGTGAATCCAGAGGGGGGAGGGGATAACAAAAACGAAATAGGGCTGCCAGAGGGCACGTCTCTGCTCCTCACTATTGGACGGGGACCAGCTGGAGGCTCTTCTCTAAGGTCATGCCCTGGGGGGGGGCCACGCAGAGGTTGGCTGAGACCCCGGCCCCGGTGCCCTTCGGAGGTAAGTTGAGACAGGCGGCACCTTCGGGTGTGTGGTCCCTTCGTCCTGGTGTTGCTGGCGGGAGACACGTCGCTGTGACCGAATTTCTCCCTGGTCAGGGTTGGGACTCCTAGGACTTTTCAGGTTCCCCCATCGCCCGCCAGCTGGGGGGATGGAGGCAGGGCCGTCCCTTCCCAGGCCTCTCCTGGCTCTGCTGGTCCTTTGTCTCCTGGGGACATGGCATCAGCAGGGTCGCCCACATCCGTGCCCTGTGCCTCCCACCGCGCGGGCCTTGGAAGCGGGGGACTCACCTTCCCCATCTCTGCAGCCGGCGGGCGGGGAGGCGGCCTGCGGATTGTGGGGGATTCAATCAGCGTCTCCTGAGCGAGTGAAGGATAAATGCCCCATGCACAGGGCCGAGGAAGGGGAAGTAAAGATGATATTTTAAAAATCAGCTTCTGTTATGAAAAATGCTTACCTCCCCTTTTATCTATGCCCAGTACAACGTCTAGCTTTGTGTTCCTGTGCAGTAGCAGTTCCCGGCCTTCTCCTCGGCCTGAGTGTTCTCACTGTGCTATGAATTTCCCATCACATGTGTGTTTCCCACTCAGGGAGGCTCGCCTGCTCACCTCACGAACCTGGTGACAAGCATTCAGCCCAAAGCCTGTAATTCCAAAGCATTGGTAAGGCTGTGACATGCTAACCGCTATATCTCATTTTATTAAAAAAACAAAGCCAAAAACCAAAACCAAAAACCTGAATAGATGTTTAATTGTGGGGTAGAGGCGCCAGGAGCCCACAGACTGCAGGGCAAACACTAGTAGATGGCAAAGTGCGATTTAAAGGAAAACGCACACCTGACGCGCAGCTCCAGGTTTTGTGTATCTGCTTTTCAAGGAAAGGCATGGACGTGGCCGCTGGCTGGGGTGGCTGGGAGCAGCGGTTTGGCTATTTGTTTGGTCTGCTATTGAATTTCTTCCTTGAAAGTGCGCGGTGAGCAACAGCCAGGCTGATTTGCATGCGTGTGCTGCCCATGTGCTCACCGCTATGCTGCGCCTCCTACATCTTAATCACACCCGGGCGCCTGCCTGCTGCATTACCAGAGGGCCGTGATGGACAGCCTTTGCCTCTGCCCGTGACCCCCTGATAATCCTGTTTCACACACAGGCTCCCCGCTGCCCGCCGCACAAAAGCTGCCACTGTCGTTCTCTGCTTCCAGTCGATACCCTGACAGACTTGATCTAGCAAATTAGTGTGCGGCGGCGGGGGCGCCACAAAAGGCCTTTGACACGCTCCCAATCAATACGGCCGCGGAGAGCCATTTCCCCGCGCTCCGCGTTCTCCCCTCCGCACGGCCCTCGGTGGGCTTTCTCTCCAGCTTAGATGACCTTGGCAGATTTAAAAGCGTCATGTTAAAAAAGTCACCGCTGCACACACATGTGTGTGGCCGTGTGTGCACACGCACCACACACGCATACACGCACGGAGATCATCTACAACATGCCACAATCCCTGATGGACATGTAAAAGAGACATGCAGCTGGTGGGGAAATTCAAAGGCTGCGTTCGAAAATGACCCTTCTTTCCACTAAAAAAAAAAAAGGGGGGGGCCAAAATGGGAAAGAATGGAGGTCTCAAATGTATATAACTGAATGGAGACAGACTAGTTTTAATATCAGTTTATACCTTAGTGTTGTTAGTTTTCAGATTCTAAGACTTGTTAGAAGAGGCATATAATTCCATTGGCATTTCATATTTCAAATTTTGCTCCTTAGTTGTATTAACCAAAGCTGCTGAGTATAAGCTATTGAAAATTTGTGTCAAATTTTGGAGGTTAATGCCATTAGAAAGAAACTTCAAATAGTTAGAGAGCAAAATAAAATTATTAATTAAAATATGATGTCTCTTGACAACCTTTATCATAAAGAAATCTTGCCTCTTTAAATACCATGCATTTTTTGGTACAAATATTCTAATTTTTCATGCTTAGTCATAGTATAAGGAATATGGGTATTATATCTCACTCACCAGATGCATAATATGATCTCTCCAAATGTTTGTGTTTTTTTTTTAAATATATTTTATTGATTTTACACAGAGAGGAATTGAGAGGGACAGAGAATTAGAAACGTCGATGAGAGAGAAACATCGACCAGCTGCCTCCTGCACACCCCCCACTGGGGATGTGCCCACAACGAAGGTACATGCCCTTGACTGGAATCGAACCCGGGACCTTTCAGTCCGCAGGCCGACGCTCTATCCACTGAGCCAAACCGGTCCCGGCAAATGTTTGGTTTTTGAACAAAAAACACCTACATATTTAATGTAAATGTTGATTCTCCATTAAGCTTAACCTAAGTGTATCTGGTATATGCTGATTTTAGAATATCATTTTGTTTTCTCTTGAAGGCATATTATAAATACCAATTCCCTTAAGTTGTGTGCCTTTATTTGTTCTTTACACAGTGCGTTACAAAGCCATGCTCTGAGAATGTCTCTCAGAGCTCACTATTGGAATGATCCAAAGACTAGACCAAAGAAAATTTGTCAAAAAATAGGTATTCTTGGGCCTAAAAAGCACTTTAGTTTTGCACCCAAATGACTCTTTCCTACAACAGGCGCACTGTTGATTTCTGGTGTTTTCCGGGGAATTTGTACACCACCATGTGTCACCTTTCAGCGCAGAACCTGGCTCTCAGCTAGAACCACTCAGACAGAATCTGCCCAGAAACATGTTGGCAAAGTCACCCAATCAAATTCCAAATTCCTGCTCAGTTGTCTTCAATGAGACGCTGCTAGACCTCCAGTGGCCTTCAAAACATCGGCTTGGACACCATTGTAGTTCTTTTGACTTGTCAGTGCAATACCAGGGGCACACTGATCCCAGGGCTTCAGGTGTAGGCATAGGGTTGGATGATTCAAGAGAAAACACAATCGGAATAGCACCTATTGCCTAAATCCCTTTTAAAGTCCCCAATAGCAGGGCAGTGCAATTCTGAAATATTTGGTAGTCACATTTGTAAAACTATTGTTTAATGAAATTTCTTTCATACAATCCAAGCTGTACCTTCAGGGAAAAATGACAATACAGAGATATGTGATATCTATTATTTCCTCTTAGATAATTAGTTATGAGACAAAGAATAGATGAAGATGAGGAAAATGGTTTTCCTCTGCACTGTGCCTACAATTTCCTGTATTTTTTTGTTTGAAGAACCTACACAGATTCTTACAAATGGATGATTGGGTGGGGTGGGGGGAACACACAAGTTTTAAGGAGATGTCTGTGGCCTTGTGTCCAAACAATTCACACAAATCTAGTAGTTTTTCTAGGATTTGACTCCCCCAATCCAATGTTCACACACACATACATACATACATACACACACACACACACACACACACACACACACACACTCACACACACACACTCACACACACACTCACCAGGCCACAGATATGGAAGATGCTCTCTCGTTAGTTGAAAGGATGAGATTTTCCTTTCGATGAAGCATAACTTTAACTGTAGATGTTGAAGTCCAATGACCTGAAAGAGGCCAACGAGACAACACAGAAGTGAACAAAGAAATGGGAAGGACAACTGGTTAGTCATGATGCAGAGAGAAAACTCCATCTGAGGAAAAAGGGTTCTCTGCAGCTTGTTTCTCTGCAGTCTGCACTAGCGGTGTGTGTTTATTCTGTCTTTGTGTTGAAGGTGATGTCCCGTGCTAATTCTTACTTGTTTCTCTGCATGAGGTCTTTCTCCTGACGCACTGCCACGTTCTGACACTGCTCATTCGAGTCTGAGGCCCTGGCTGGTGGGAAGGCCTGCCGTCCGGGCCTCGATAACTGGATGGCGATGGCAGTGGAGCTTACGGGGCAGCAGCCATTCACCTGGGCACAGCATCCATGTCCTTGCTTGTCCTGATTCCTCCTCCACAGCCTCAATGGCTAAACAGCTCTTCCTGCTGCAGCAAGACTTGGCTCCGTGAGGTGGCTCCTACGTCTATTTCCTACATGGAGCCATGCTATGCTGTGGTAGCATACATCAATGGCCATATCACTTCTCCACCTGACAAGCCACTATGGACACATGTTTTAAGTATCTCCCTTTATTTATTTATTTATTTATTTATTTATTTATTTATTTATTTATTTATTTTTAAATGTCTTAACTTATTCATTGATTTGAGAGAGAGAGAGAGAGAGAGAGAAAGAGACTGATTTGTTGTTCCACTTACTTATGCATATGTTGGTTGATTCTTGTTGTGTGCCCTGTTCAGAGACCGAACCTGCAACCTTGACGTATGGAAACCAACTAAGCTACCAGCCAGGGCCCTTTATTTAGATCAAAGTTCAAAGTTCAAATTCCTGCGTCAGACAGACTCCATACTGAAGAAAATATCTGCATAGAACTTGAGTATTAGAAGATAAAAACATTATTCTGTTAGGTATAAATCACTCTAGTCTGGCATGAGATTTGAAAGAATACATGTGTTAAATGTGGGGAATGTTTCCTTATTCCCAACATGAATGCGAATACCAAAGTCCTTACACAATGCATTTCTGATTATTTAGCTGCATTTGATCCAATTTTTTTCTTTTAGATAAGACCTCTTTCGCCTCCTGAGCACTTCAGCAGTTCTCCTAAGGTTCTTACTCCAGAGCTAACTGCATGGCGGGAGAGAAAAATTTAACTCAGGGCAGTCCTCTGGGTAGGTTTTTAAAAATGATCTTTGATTCTACAGGTTCCAATATAATTAAAACACTGCAATGTTACGGTGGTGACTACATAATTTATAAAATGACTAAATAAGCTTAATATGACACAAATAAGACTCATCAGAAATGTTCAGGCTCTTGTTCAAGTAATTACTATGAAATTATATAATCTGTAGGAATGAAAAATCTCTAAGAACAAATTACCATAGGTGTGGCAAGAAGGCCACACGGAAGAGTATGAGAGTAGAGGTGAGACCACAATGAGTCCTCACAAGGTTGATAACCTACTTGCCAAAGATGTCTGCATGGCGGCTTTATATCCTACTGGCCTGTATTTCAGATCCATTCCCTTCCACGTGTCTTCTGCTAGCAGAGTGATTACAAAAGGAGGGGAAATGCCACTAAAATGACTACTATATCCATGGCTCTGGGAATTGGGAAAACGTGGTAAGAGAATAAGTTGAACGTTTAACACTATCACTAAATTATGAATCAGCAAATCTCCCAGGAAAATGCCCCTGCAGCTGTTTTACTCTCTAAATTAGGCAAGTCTAGTCTGGCTGGAGTACCATTTGCTGGAATAAAACCCGATTGATTTCCCCCAGAAAGAGAAAAACTGTTTCCGTGAGCATGTGGATGAAGCTGGTGGAGGATGTGGGTCTATCCACTCCCCCTTCCCACTCCGCATCCTGAGCAGTGGGGGCTGGGGCCTGTGGAGGTTTGGTGAAGGGGTCTGGAGTCCTGGCTGTGGGCTGTGGGCAGGCAGGTGAGTGGCAGTGCTTGCTGGTCCAGGCTGGGAGTGCAGCGTGATTGACAGCGCTGTCCCTGGTCCGAACACGGAGGAGAGGTGGAGATGTAAAAAAGCCAAAGCCTCGGGCACAAAGGGGAGGTGTCCTCAGGGAGAGCCGGCTCGTACCCCAGCTGCTGCTAGCACTGCTCCACCGCTCTTTCCCGGGCCCTGGAAGGTGCTGGAGAGCATTTCCCTTTGGGAGAGAGGGAAGCATCAGGAATCCTGCTGACCGTCCTCGCAGGAAGACGCTGGAAATTCTGACAAAAGCATGCTGATTGTGAAGAGGAGGGGCTGAGGAAGAAGCAGGTGGCAGTCCACCTCTCCTTTCTGCACAGACACATGCAAGTGTTAGGACCAGGGCCTCAAGGCCTGGACAATTCTTACCAAATGCTGTTCTTGCCAAATGTTAAAAGGTAGCACAGTGGTTTGTAGATGCAGCCATAAACAGGCTAAGCTGACAGGAGTGCAATCAAGAGTGAAAGCAGCCAAGTGCAAGGGAGAAACCAGCATGTCATTGATCCAATGGTGGAGGTGAGCAATGGCGTCGGATATTAATCCTCTGTCTCCTTTACTTGCTGCTAGTAAATAAAACGACCTTAAAACAACCTCATTTGGTTAAAAAAAAATGTTTTTTAATTGATTTTAGAGAGGAAAGGAGAGGAAGAGAGAGATGGAAACATCCATGATGACAGAATCATTGATCAGCTGCCTCCTGCATGCCCCCTACTGGGGATTGACCAAGAATCGAACCATGACCTGGTTCATAGGTCGATGTTCAACCACTGAAACACTCCCAACAGGCAACACATCTCGTGTTTGAATAGAGCACCCGAAGAGCCGACTTTTGGAGTTCGGTAACACAAGTGTGGCGAGCATTGACCTGGAACTCTCAGTCCAACCCAAATGGCAGTCCTCACCTCCTGACTCTAAGATTCTGGTAGCTGCCTGGGCCACTTTTCACCTCATCACATTATCTTCAAGAGAGAAGAGGGGACATGGGAAGAGGAGGTAAAAATCACTGACCCAAAACCGATGCTTGAATTTCGGTGGGCTTACCCATCTTTGGCCTCCCTATTAATTCCCATAAAGGTGATATTTAATATGATGCATCCAGAAGTACTGAATAAGAAAAAATTTTCAATAAATATTTTCCGTCTTTAGGCAGCACGTTGTGAGTCAATGAAGGTCAATTTCTATTTTAGAATCTGAAATCCATCACTCAAACAAAATCCTTTTTCCTCCCCAAATCAGCAGCCTTGTCGTGGCAATGACATTCTTTAAAGTTTCGAGTCTATATATAGCTGGCAATTTTCTTGAATGTAACATCAAATGATAGAGCACTATTGCAGCATCAAAAGCACTAATTGAGATTAATTGACATATATCTGTGAGGTCAACTAATCCTTACCGTGCCCTGGAGGAGCTTAAAAGTCTAAAATTTGATTGACATTTCGAGAAAGGCGAGTGGGAAAAACCCCATTAAAACAGCAGTTAACGATATGACCTTCGCTATCACCTGTCTCCATCTGCTTTTCTTTTTTCTTAATGTTCAGTCCCTGTCCCCTTTCCTTCCTTCCTGTTCCTGTCTCACTTTGGATTCCACACCCTGACACCCTAAACATAACTTCCATGCAAGTGCCGTGCACAGTGATGTTTCTAAAAATGCAGCCTTTCCTTTCTAAGCCCATGTGGTGCAGTTCAACGTGTCCCGAACGGTCTCCAATTCCCACAGCCCGTGACAGTCCCCCCTCTGCACAGACGCCTAGTGTCCGAGACCTCACCAGCTCTTCTCTCTTCCTTGTCTTCCAGTCCGTCCAGTGAGCGAATCCTGCTCATAGTCCCTCTTGCTTTTACTTCCCATTTCTCTTCTACCAACTCCATCTCCAGCCACTGTATTTCAGCAGTCTCCACATGGCTGTTCTCTGCACCTTCCACACTGGCAGCATGGCTGCTTTACTCATTTTGTCTAATCTTACTATTTTCCTGCTTAAACATGTTCAACGACTAGTTGAGAGACAAAGAATGAAGTTTTCGGAGCTCTTTGCCATTGATTCCCACCCTACTATATTACCCGGACCCCTCTGTGAATGTCACCCTTCTAGCCCCAATACCCATAGGCAGGGATAGTCAACCTGTGTGCCCCAAGACTTTTTAAAACATGCAATACCTGACCTCCTTTCCCTAGATTGCCAAATGAAAAGATGACAACAGCCAACACAACAATAGCCATCTGGTGTGAATGAATCAAATTTTCAATCAAATGAATCTGATTTTCCCAATCAGATTGGCAAAAATATTTTCTTTGCTGTGCCACAGAATGTTAGGAATTCGTTTATGTGTGCCATGAGATGAACAAGGTTGAAAATCCTGCCATAAGGCATAGCCCCGAGAGAACGCTTCCTGTTTCTGAAAGGCCCCAGGGCCTACCTACCCATTGTCACAGTTCAGTTTCTGTATTTCCTCCTTGCTGAAGCCTTTAGAAAGCCCGCAGGGGGATGGTTCTATTCCTTTCTAACAGGACATCCTGCTTTGTGTCAACATTCTCTCCCCCTAAATCACTTCTCATTTGCATGATGTAGCATAGTCATCAAAAATATCGCCTCAGTGGAATTGTTCTCCTGCTGGCATTAAATCTAAGAAAGAAGAAAATCTTGAATGAAAAATGTCTGAGAAGACAAGAGGGATCTTCTGTTTCTCGTGGTTCTGCCTTTCCTTCAATCCTTTCCATAATCCAGCCTCTCCCCCTCTTCCTGCTGAGTTCAGTTTTACTTTCAACTGGGCTGTCCTTTTTTCTTCTTCTGAACCATGCTAAATTGTACCTAAACTTTCAGGCCATATTTCCTTGGGATTATTTGATTCTTTCCCCAAAAAAATTCTCTGGCTTCTTGCTTTTCGCTAGTTTTTAAGAAAACATTTGCTGAAAGGAAATACACCTACAGTAGTTTTCTTTATTTGAGGTATAAAGGTATCAAAATATTAGTTTCAGCTCTACAGAATAATGATTTGATATTTGTGTATATTTCAAAATGCTCACCACAATAAGTCTGGTCAACATATGTCACCTGAGCATCATTACAAAATTCTGTTTTCTTGTGAGGAGAACTTTTTAAAGAGATGCGTGGGCCACTAGACATCCAAACACAAGGCAGCAGTAACACTGATGTCCAGGCGCAGCAGGTCCAGGGGTGGCGAGGAGGGTCTGCAGCCAGGGAGTAGTCTTGTAGTAATTTAGCAGCTGTTTCTTTCTTTTTTAAAAGAAAGTCTTAATCTTTCTTGGATTCCAGCTCCCGGATAAGTCAAGCTGTGGTGGAATATTCTGGTAATTGGATGATAGGCGCTGGAAGCCAGCCCTTTAACTTTTAGGGAACTTTGCTCCTGACCAAATAGGATTATGGCAACTTGAAAATGTAATTCATTCTGATTTCCTGGTTCTTTGGGACACCCGCTGGAGTGCTTGTGTTGTTTGTCTAGGTGCAAAACATGACTCACTGCAGGGAAAAACCAATTGGTTGATGTCTGGTGTAATGTTTTTGAAGGGTTGGAATTTCTCAATGAAAAACTGTTTCCAGAAACTCAAGTGCAAGAACGCCCTGGTTGAGGGAGACTCCACAGAGGAGGGCGTGGAAGTTTCCTCATTTCAAAGGGAGCCCAGTGCTTTTCTCCTCCCCCGGGACATTCCACGGGGTATGACGCTCCTGAGGGCTTCTCTTCATATTTGATTCCTTTTGCCTCAGGACAAACCCACAACCAAGGGCGGCAGTGAGCAGGGGTGAAAGTGACCCGCCCTGAGGGACGTCCTCAGCCATCGGCCCAACCTCTGGGTTTAATACTCGCACGGGAAAATCCATGTTCTTGTTCAAAAGACTGCTCAGTGTATGCATTGCAGTTGAATATGTCTGACCTGATGCCAAAGTGCACACGATTCAAGCCTTAAGAAACACACAAAGAGCCCACGGTCTCGCTCATCCTCATCTCCAGGGGCCATCTCAACGCCCGCCTTCTACTGAGAGAATAGCTGCTGGAAGACCTGAGGATTCAAATCCCCCTTTCATCCAGTCAATCCACCCTGCTTCCCTGGCCCGGCATCTGCTGACCCAGCACTGTGAAGAGCTAACATGTCAACAGGGAGAGCAGCACAGAGCAACGCCCTCCGGCTCGGAGATGAAGAGCAGAGGGGAGAGAAGGGCAGACGCGTACCTGCTGCTGTTTACCTGCAGGCAAGCCAGGGAGCTACAGATGCTTACAAGCTTCTTCATGTCAGCCTACACCGCAAGCATTTCTAGCCCGGGAACAAACACTGCCTTTTGTTTAGCACATGTAGTCAACACATCTTTGCCACGGGCACATGGTGTCATCGCGGTCCTGGTGGGAGAGAGATTTGTCACACTTCTGCAAGCACGGAGCTTCCAGGGCGAGGGCGAATGAAAGGCAGGCCTGCTGTCACCACAGGGGGGTTACAGAGGTGGTGTGGACACCCACGTCCACTGTCCCTTCTCCAGTATGGGGCCAGGTCTGGGAGGGGCAGGGCATTCCCTGTGCAGTGGGAACCAGGGGTGCCTGCCTGACCCAGTGCTCTTCATCAGGCCCTTCTGCTGCTCCTCCTTCTGGGTGCTACCACATGGGGTCCCTCCGCTCCAGTGGTCTCACCTGGTGTCAGTGCTGTGGACTCGTCATGCAGCTGCTAATACCCGGAGAAACATTGAGCTGTGGTCTTTTTTCTACAGATGCTACTTCCCTGGCCTTCCCTTGCATAGCCCATGCCTGCAACCCTCAGCAGGGCCTGAAGACCAGCACGGTCCCTCATGTCTGCTGAAGTCTGCGCCCCAGCTGGTAAAGAAGCCCTTCAGAAGAACTGGGCTCACACGCCTGGGCCCGTGCACTGCTTCTCGTCATGGAAAACCCTTTTCTTTAGGCTTTGAACCCACCATCATCCCATTTACCAAAGGGCTGGCTTCCAGAGCCTATCATCCAATTACCAGAACATGTCCTCTCCTGCCCCACAATCCAGGCGTGGATGAGAAAAGTCTTGATGGTCGGCACAGCCATTCTTCTGCATACTCTGACATTCATCATCCCCATCATCACATTTATTAAGCATTTTCTATATTCAGGGTTCTCTGTGGTAGGTAGTATCATTTCACCCATATTACAGGTGACAGAACTGGTGACACTAAATAATTTTCCTACCTCTTTCCTGGTCCTACAGGAACATAAGACAAACCAACATTGACAGTTCATCTCAATGCCATACCATAGGGAGAGATTCATGACTGTGCCATTTCTCAGGAATGGGATTGACAGGAATTGGGAGAGCAATGTGAAATTGGCAAATTTTAAAATCTGCTTCACCTGTAGCCTTGCCCTAATGAATTTTCAGTGTAATCGGGGCCAGAGGATTTAAACGGGAAAGAGTTAATAACAACCCCAGGTGATGTGTTACACAGCTAAATGTATGATCATACAAAGTGATTTACAGTAGGATGTCTGTATGTGAAAGGTGCCCATACTTCATCTTTGAATGAATGGGCCCTAGCGGAGGCATCTAGACACATTAACTAAAGTGACTCTCTCCTCCTGCATTGTCAGAATAAGCAGTGTCTAGGAAACTGGATAAATAATGTTTGAAATAGATTGGCACCAGAAGACCCTGGACATCTCAGGATTCATTTTCTAAGGATGCATTTCCCATATTTCTCAAAAGTGACAGAGATAAATAACAGAAGATAGTTGTATGGAATAGAAGCATCAAGTCAAATGCATGTCCTCTCTTTCGTGATCCTGGCCTGTGCTCCACTCTCCACAATGCTGGGATGCCCTCTCCCCTCACCCCATTTGTTGAAATCATCCCATCCAGCTCAAATAATAAGTCTTCAAATAAGTCTACCTCAGTCCTCATTTTGACATGACTTTCTCCTCTGGAGGCCGCTTAGCCTTTGTGCTTCTCAAATGGCTCTTATTTTGTCTATTTTGTGTCAAAGTTTCTTGCACACCTCCCACTACATAAGTTGTAAGTGTCAAATCTCCTTTTCTCAGCTTCCCTTGCAGCTAGGGCTTTGGCATGTGACAAGCATCCAGCCAATCAGATGTCCTCGCCCCAGATTTTGAGTTAAGGATTAGTAACATAAAGAAGCAGGAATAGCCCTCAAGGGTTTTGCTCAGTGGATAGAGCGTTGGCCTGCAGACTGAAAGGTCCCAGGTTCGATTCCAGTTAAGGGCATGTACCTTGGTTGCGGGCACATCCCCAGTAGGGGGTGTGCAAGAGGCAGCTGATCAATGTTTCTCTCTCATCCATGTTTCTAATTCTCTTTCCCTCTCCCTTCCTCTCTGTAAAAAATCAGTAAAATATATTTTAAAAAATAATAAGAAGAAGGAATGGTAGAAAATCCACTCTGGGCATTGGGAAATGGTAGCAGAGGCAACAGTAACATTGATTTCCAGGGCAGTATGTTCAGGGGTGGTGATGAGGGTCTGCAGCTAGTGAAGCTGGCAGGACACCCATGAATTCTTTGCCCAGCAGCAGTGGCTGTTGTCTCCTCACTGTTGCAGCCTCAGTTTTGTGATGTGGTCTGGCTCTCGCACTGGTTGTTCCTAGCTTCGAAGTCCCTTCCAACTGCCAGGTCTCCAGGCTTTCTTCCCGCTGCTTGACAAGTCCCTAGCAAAGCATCAAGACATTTCTCAACTGATTCCATCAGCTAGAAGTAGTTTCTGTTACTTTCTACTGAGAGCTTTGGCAGGCACATTCACTTAAGCCATTGTTTCCTTGTTCGGTTCTTAGTAAAGAAGGGAGCTGTTAAATATTACCTGATGTATGATAACTTCCGTAACCACAAGGACCACTGCTATGCTGGTCAGCTGTCATTAACAGAAAACTCCATGGGTTGTTTGGACAAGAAGGAGACATTTTTTGGAATCAATATACCCATAAATCTACATTATTCCTAGCTTGTCTCATGTTTGTGATGCTGCTACATCTAAAGAAAAGAGGGAGAGGAACCCTAGCTGGTTTGGCTCAGTGGATAGAGTGTCAGCCTACAGACTGTAGGGTCCCAGGTTCTATTCCAGTCAAGGGCACATGCCAGGATTGTGGGCTCGATTCCCAGTAGGGGGTCTTTTGAAGGCAGCAAATCAATGATTCTCTCTCATCACTGATTTTCTCTCTCTCTCTCCCTTCATCTCTGAAATCAATAAAAATATATTTTTAAAAAGGGAGGAAATGGTTAAATGATTGTTAAGCCAGCAACTACCGGTATGATGAGAGTTGGAGAAGAAAGTATGTCATCTTCCTTACTCAAATTTTGATAATATGGATGACTTTTTTTCTCTTTAGCAAGATTACTCTGAATCTCTTGACACACTGAGTTTGTGTATTAAAGCAAGAGTTTACAAATAGTTTGTTAAAATGATAACTGCCATACCTCATAAAAGTGTTTATACCATAACTTCATGTGCTACGTATAGCCTCATGGTCGGTAAACTGCGGCTCGCAAACCACATGCTCTTTGGCCCCTTGAGTGTGGCTCTTCCACAAAATACCACGGCCTGGGCGAGTCTATTTTGAAGAAGTGGCTTTAGAAGAAGTTTAAGTTTAAAAAAATTGGCTCTCAAAAGAAATGTCAATCCTTTCACTGTTGATATTTGGCTCTGCTGACTAATGAGTTTGCTGACCACTATTGTAGCCAAACATTTATATCACTATTCTTTTTTTTTTTTTTTTTTTAATGTAAGCTATCTGTCTTGATCTTTAAAACCAGCATATGACATAGTAATTTGTAAGTCACAAGTTCAGAAGTCATTGCATTTTCACTTTTAAAAGAGTGTATTTTTAGGTGTAGTAATTAGCTCTAAGTCACCCACACTAACTAGTGAAAAACCAGGACTAGACTGTAGTCTCTTGACCTTGAGCAAGTTGCTCTATCAGATTTAAAGGATTGAAATAAGCTCATCAGTCAATCAAGGTGTCAGCCAAGTATTTCCTTAAGCCTCTGTGGGGTTCCTAACATTGTCCTGACCTCTGCCACTTGAGACATAGAGAAGCCACTTAACATGGCTGCTGCTCCCAATATCTTACTCTTCATATTATCCCCAATGCAAAGAGCCCAAGCACAACATAAAGTACAGAGAAGAGGGAGAGAAAGAAGAGGACAAAATATCTCATTTCTGTAGAAAAATTAAGGCTAGAGATGACTGGCGGCATGTCCCATTAATGTTCTCAGGGGTGTGGTCCATGAAGCTTAGCTGCAGCAGTGGAAGGAACCCAGGCTAAGCAGAGTTAGGAATTTGAAAGGATCGGTTTTCAACCCTTCTTTTATGAGTGTCTTCTCCTTTGGTAGCCTGTTTGTTCTCATCTCCCTCATCTCAATGCCTAATGCTCTCTAGGAGTTCCCTTCCCATCAGACCTTGGGAAACTGTTCTCCAACCTTATTTACAGCCTGCTGTTAATGATTGATAATGGTGTAATATGCTACCTGTCCCGGCAGAGCCTTCAAAGCCTTGACGAAGAAGATGAATTGCATGGGACTACGAGGCATCTTGTTAGCTAATGAAGGGAAGAAGTCGGGGACAGAGGATCTTTCATCGGCTTTTAAATTAATACCACTACACTTATGGTCAACTTTTTTAGTACTTATTTTTTTCACGCATATGGAAAGATCTATGATGTTACAGATATATTTCACTTTCCTCTCAGAAAGATGTGAAAGATTACCGTACAGATTAAATGAAGATAATATGGAAAAGACACGAATAGTAATTAGTAGCAAAAACTGGGGAACAGTACAGTGTGGTGGGGGAAAAAAAAATACCTGGAGTCTATAGTGAGTAGATCCGTGGCCTTTCTCCCAAAATTCACATCTGTGTCCTCACCCCTGGGCCCCGGGAATGTAATCTGACTTGGTAAAAGGCTCTTCTCAGTTGTAATCAAGTCTAGATTGAGGTGGACCCTAAAACCATTGACTGGCACCCTCATAAGAGATGCCCAGAGGAAGTACACCAGCCAAAGGAAGCCTGTGTGAAACAGAGCAGAAACTACAGCCAAGGAGCCAAGCAAGAGAAGGCCTGGGACTAGCTCACGGTGGAAGAGGTGAGACTGTTCTCTCCCCTGGAGTCCTGGGAGGGAGCAAAGCTCTGCTGACATCTGTCCTTCGGAGCTCAGCAAGAATACAATTCCCTTGTTTTAAGCCACCACGCCTGTGGTAACTGGTAAGGCAGCCTAGGAAATGAGCACAGAATAGAGTGTGAGTCCCGCACCCCTGTCTGTTACTACTTCTGTCCAACATGGATGGATCTTTTGACCTTGGTTTCTAATTCTTCTTCCAGCCTCAGGTTTCTGAACTGCTCAATCACAGGGTTGTTCTTCCCTAGATGAAGTCTTCTTTTAGCCATAACAATTCTAATGGTCTCCTTGTGTACAGTGTTCCATAGTTTAATAAGTCCTTTTTTGTAAGTTCCCTGTGAGAAAATGTAAGGCTTTGGAGAAAAGGGCAGTGGGCACCGAGAAAGTCATTGCTGCATTCAGTTATTCATCCAGAACCTTTCCTGGCACCTCTGCTATGTCCAGGCACTTTCCTGTGTGTGATGGCTACAGAGATAAAGTTACTTGATCAAGGTTGTTAGCTGGCATAGTAGAGACTCGTTAATTATTCCCCTGCAATATATCTTCTCTTACTTTCTGGAAGGCACCTGAGGGGGAAGATTAAAAATTACCTTTCCTGGCCCCAGAAGTAGCTATGTATGCCCACCTGACCAATTTGTAGGCAATGGATAGAAGGAAGAGGTAAATGTCCCCAAAAGAGTAAAGAAGGCCCTTCTTCATCCTTCTTTTCTCTTGAACAAATATATCTTTATTAACATTTCATCTTTTATATTGCCTACTGTCCTTGCATTCACCAATTTTGGTCAATTAGCTTCAACCATATATTACTAAAAATTAGTGTGCTAAGGACTGAAAGGAAAAGAAAGATAAATCAGGAATGGATCTTGTCTGTAAGAGCTTATGATCAGTAACCATTCCGTAGGTACAAATATTTTAGAAAAATCATCCATGCATAATTGCAACACAAGTGGGAGAGTTCTGAGCGCCATAAGTCCTTCCAAATCAATTACTGGGAGGGTTGGACAACCACACGGACCTCCCAGGCAGCAACCCCCTTCAAGGGAGATGGGCAGTAGATTAATAATGAAAAATGTGTGCTCAGACTCTTGTAGTACACACCCCTGAGAGCAGCAGATGGAGAAGCAGGATACCTAACTGCTGCTCCCTGCTTGCTTCCTTCTCGAACACTGCTGAATGATCTGGTTTGTTATCTTTGCCTGGTTAGTGGAGGGATACCCCAAATCAGCCCACGCCATTTCTGCAAAGGCTAGTCTCTCACTCTCTCCTTCCTCATCCACCGCATCATCTCCCTGGTTCAAATTCCGTAGTCAGCAGTAACGCTCTCTTTGAATAAGAAAGCAAGAGTGCCCGATCCGTGGAAGTTCTTTTCAGAGCTTCGAATGAAGCGGCTAGCGCTCTGACAGAAGAACTTAGATAAAATTGCTCTCAATGAATAGCGTAGACCCGCACGTTAAGGGAATGTGGCCTGAGATTATGTTTTTTCTCTCAAGTCTATGACACTCTGGAGTAGAGGCGATGCCCTGTTAAGTAAATTTCTATATGCATCATAAACGTTTATTTTTCAAGACCTGACACTTTGCAAATATGTATGCAAGTCTAAGGTGCAGTCTAAAAAGCTAAATAAAAGGTGAGAAGCTCACAAGCATCTTCAGGAATCCCAGCTGAGGCAAAGTGTCTAAAGGAGGGACGACCAGAAACCAAAGCAGCTCTAACCTTTCCTCCCTGTCTGTGGTTCGCGCTGACCACACAGCCACATTTGTTTATTATGAAAATTATAAAGACTCCAGGGTGTGTAACATCTTGAAGTTCTATTGAATCGAACTGACTATTTTTAGGTCCAGATTGGTATACCTGTCAGTAACTAACTAACTAACACAACTCTCTTCCCCAGTACTCCTTTTAAATACATTAACTTTACTCAAGTCCTGAAATAGATAAACTTAGGAAACCTTTTGGTCTTGTCTTGGAGAATCCTGTGAAATTGAATGAAAGCACTCATCACGCACCATAGTAACCAAGTTGGGTTGCAAGGTGAAATGGCATATTGCAGAGAAAGATTTAAAATGACCATTGAAATGCGTTCTAATGTTCATTTGTTGTATATTTTATAGCAATTTTCATTCAGGTAAGTTTTTTTTTCCTACATGGGGTCAACAGGTTACTATCCATCTTAGAATCTTGAAGGTCAGAAGGATGCCTGAAGCGGGTTGACCTTGGCAGTTGACCTTGGCATACAGGGTCAGGTAGCTCTCCAGCAGAGGGGAGTCAGAAAGCTTTTCTTTCATGGTACATGAGAGCCATGTTCAGGACAAGCACACTGAAGAATTGATAAATGAGGAATCAAAAGAACAAATTATTTATTTGTGGAGGAGGAGCTTGACTGTCATTAGGAATGATTAGATGGGTCTCAAAGTAATTATTTCTTTGAGGTGTTTCCTGGGTGTTTACAATGAAAAACAGAAAGTGATCACTAGTTTCTGTGACATTTAGTTCTCAATCAAATATTATCTTATGGTAGTAATATTCCAGTGCAGTTACCCCACGAGATTAGAAATCATTCATCAAACACAACTCACAAAACATTGATTGTGTGACTTGGTTTACCATCTTCCTTCCTAAAAGTGTCTTATCTCTTCTGGCCTCTCAGCAGGAGGCATCGCTGTCCACAAAGGAGCCTGGGCAGTGAGCCACCTGCACACCATCCCTGTCACACCCACAGTGCCTCGCCTGTCACACGGCTCATTGGTCAGACTCACAGAGGTCTCAGGTGCTGCTTGGGGCAGGTGCTGATCAGGTGATGGGTGTGGAGCTTCATCCAAACAGTGTCTCTGTCCTCACGGAGCTTGCCTTCTGGAAGGAGAGGATAATATACCAGACGTATATGCTCAGCAGAGAGAGGAGCCAGGAAGGAAGATAAACAGGGAAAGGATGGGAAGGAAGAGGACTCCATCCACCCATTTTGCTTTTGGAGCAGAGCAGGGCGACAGCAGTTCCATCATGTGCACCCGTGTTGGTGCCTAACAGCCTCTCTGAGACAATGTCAGACCTCTTCAGTCTCCTCCGGGAATTCCTCAGAGCTCTCAGCATCCTGGGGACAAAGCCTTCGCTCCCTCCCACAGCATCCTGGCCCTTGTGGTCTCGCTCTGCCTCTGTCTCCAGCCACGGAGTCTCATCTCCTGCCTCTGTTTCAAGTGTCACCTGCCGGGGTGATTGCAGCTCCTACAGCAGACTGGCGGGGGGTTGTTCTGCGTCTTTCCCTCGCAGCATTAATAATCATTAATAATCCTGGCTAATGTGTCCTCGTGTTGTGCCTCTCACTGAGCCCGCCCCCAGGAGGCAGGCCTCTCCCTCACCTGCCTGCTCCCTCTTTCTTCTGGTGCACTCTCACCGGAAGGCTCACCGGAAGGCTCCTGCGACCCCCGCCTCGCTCCTGCCCTATTAAATGCGTGTCAAGTCTGTAATCTCCCGTAATGCCCACTTGCTTCTCTCTGCTACTCCACTTGCATATGGTAATACTCTTTTTGGCCAGTTGTTTCTGCCCACGGGGAATCCCCTTGACAGAAAGCACCGGGCTTCCTCTGCTCCGTCTACCCATCCGTGTCTGGCAGATGCTTGGTCCACACTGAGTGTACAGGACATTTTTGTTCAATGGATGAGTGAATAAACGAAGGAGTCGGTGATATTCTCAGATCCCTAATCTCAGCATGGAGGAAGTAATGAAATACAGGGGTACTGAGCAGGGGGGAGGAGCAGGAATCTCGAGAAGCCAGAAGTAATAGCAGCGCCTGGGAAAGCCATGCCGTCCAAACAGGAGGAGTAAAAGCTGTGGTGCCAAGCCGGTAGTAGCTCTCCAGTTACTGATGGATAAAAGCATAATTCAGGGAAAGCACTTCACAAATAAGATAATAAATATCCAAGCGAGTGCTCAGAAGGTAGACACATTCAGAGGATGGCATCATATATAAGGCAATCCCTGTGACAGATGCTGAAGGGATTTGTGTGGGAGAAGATCCAGCCTGTAGTGCCATGGGAGGTGGGGACTGAACCAGGTTTATTTGTTTATTTTTAAATATGTTTTTAGTGATTATTTTTAGAGAGACTCCTAACTACTCTCTTGCCTGCCAGCCTGGTAGCCCCCTAACCATTCCCCTCTTGACCTGATTGACACCTAACTGCTTCCCTACTGACTCAATCACCCCAACTGCCCTCCCCTGCTGGCCATCTTGTGACAATGTGGGGGTCGGCCATCTTGTGACAGTGTGGGGGTTGGCCATCTTGTGGCAATGTAAGGGTGGCTATCTTGTGATGCGAGTGCATGATGGTCAATTTGCATATTATCTCTTTATTGTATAAGATGCCACCCCAGTACATTCAATTAAAAACACCTTTGTAATATGACTATGAATTCCTCAGTTTGTATTGCAAGTCTGTTAGGCTTTGTAACCCAAAAACTCTTTTGGCTAAGGTAACACAGATAAAAATTATGCTCAAATGTCTAAGGTTGCCTTGGCGTAATTTCATATTCACACAGTTCTTTTAGATAATTTTTAGCTCCTCATTAGGCTCTAGGAATGTACTGGTGAAGAGAACGTATTAGAAAGATTGGTACTAACTCCGGGCCCCACAACAGAGTGAGTAGTAAGTTGTGGTTTTCCTTAAAAGGGAAGCAAGCCAGCCCTGGAGATGAGCTCCAGCTACTATAATAAAATACACGCACCCCAGACACTTAACTGAGTGACACAAAGCAAATGATTACCCAGTTACCTCAGCATCACGCCAATTATTTAAATATCCAAACCAAGAACTCGGAGTCAATGCTATTTACAGATGAGCATATAAAGGAAAGTATGGAGATCATTTTTAAAAATTAGGCTATTGGCCGAAGCCGGTTTGGCTCAGTGGATAGAGCGTCGGTCTGCAGACTGAAAGGTCCCGGGTTCGATTTCGGTCAAGGGCATGTACCTTGGTTGCGGGCACATCTCCATTAGGGGGTGTGCAGGAGGCAGCTGATCGATGATTCTCTCTCATCGATGTTTCTAACTCTCTATTCCTCTCTCTTCCTCTCTGTAAAAAATCAATAAAATATATATATTTTTTTAAATTAGGCTATTGGTTACCTTTTGGAGAAATGAGGGAGATTTGATAATGGAGAGAATTTAAAACCCAGGGAATATGAAGGAGCTGGTTACACTCCACCTTCAACTGGTTGTGGGTGAATAGTATTTACTTTAACTTTCTCTAACTACACATCATATACATATCACGTGTAATGTATAGAATATATACCGTAGTGCATCTAACTATATAGTATATCAACATCTTTATATATGGGTGATGGAGTCCATCATTGTTTTAAATGATAACACTTTGAATCTGAGGAACAATTCTGTGGGGGTGGGTGTGTGCGTGCGTCAGAAGTGTCACAATGCATATGATGTCCTCTAAGTCTCGCCACCCCTGGAGGGCTAGGTGACTTGTCCCCGAGCTCACAGGCTCATTGCTGGCGCCTGGCAATTGGTACCAATCATCACAGCCGACTGCCCTCTACCCCAGCAATCTGCGCCAATTGTTAGCACGGGGGAGGCAAGCTGCCGGCCCGAGACCAGGCTGCATTAATTTGTATGAAGGTCCTGCCTTCCAAAGACAGACCGGGGAATTAAGGAAACAATAAAAAGACACATCAAATACGCCAAAAGGGATTTTGAATATTTTGAAGCTAGCATTTTCATTTTATAAACATAAACCTTTCTTCAGAGAGATTGGAAATCAAAAGCCTGCTTGAGTGCACATGATTTCTGGCAGTTGTATAATTCATAAATAGACCAGTGGCTTATGAAACACGGTGAAAAAAATGTACTCCCGAGGAGGTATCAGCCTTGCCAAGTCTACTGCTGAGATCATAAACCAGTGACAATGGGGGTTAATAATAGAAATGTGGGTAGTCCTCTACTTATAATAGAGTGAACAGCGCTGCTATAATTACAATTTTCTTTTCTTTTTTTCTGTTACCGAGAAATGAATCAATATCCAAGTAGACAGAGGATGAAAATGTCTGCCATCATTTGTGCTGCTCTTCAAAAAAAAAAATTGGCTTCTTAGGTCTGCAAGTCAATTGTATCACTCAAGACTATTACAAGGCTATTTATCAAATTGTGTAAATTAAAATTTGTTTTGACCTATGGAAGGCTCTTTTATGTGATTTTTTGCTAGAGACTGAATAATCATGCACAATTTCCTCCTCTTTTCCAAGCTACTTTCAAAAAGAATCAATATGTTATTCCCTGGGCTATTTAGGAGGATCAACTCTCCATGTGAGCTTTGGCTAAGTTATGCCTACACCAAGATGATTCTGTACAGACGCTCCTGGCCTGGCTGGTTATTCATTAGGTCCAGGGAAACATTTGATTAATGATGGCAATAACTCCGATATGTCCCACGGACTATGATCATTCCCAAGAAAAATAAGAGCCTGCCTGATTAGACTCCAACAGAACTGAGTAGATTAGTAAAACTGAGGATGTACACAGTGAAAAATACATGTTTTCCACATACCTTGGACTGGGAAAGACAAATCAGGGATGTGCTCTAAGTTAAAACAATAGCAGGTCTACCCGCTGTGCAGTGTTTTGTTTCTTATTCTCCTCACGTGATCATCCTGCTCACCCGTGTCTGCAGGGGGAATCGGCGAGATTGTGAGCTAAATGCACTTTTTTGAGAGACCAGCTATATTTGTAAATCCACTTCCACACCCACATAACGAATTGGATGGAAATCAACTTTAAAAATAGAATGAAAAGTTGAAGACAGACCTGAGTTCTGGGGTTTTGTATACTTTTCATTTTTCCTTCAAGGAGTATGCCATTACCCTTTTCAGAGGTAGCCCCACTTTTTTCAGGCTAATGCTGATTGTTAGTCCTTGATCTGATGAGCTAAGTTCCTCTTTTGTGCATTAATGTTACTAGATTTCTGCCCTGTGATTCCCTGCTCCTCCTCCTCTTCCTCTTTCTCTACTTCTATTCGCTGGTGGCCACTAACTGTGCTGCCCGGAGCCCTGGCTCACACTCACAGCTCCAGGACTGTAGGTATCTCCCCAGTTTCCCTGGGGCTCATTCCACTCATCTCTAAGAGCTTCAGGCAAAGGAGTGTTTGAAAATCAATGTGAAAACTCTCAAAAGGCCCCTAAAATTCCACCTACTACAAACAATGTCATGGCTGCAGGTCTAATAATTCAAAGGAGAAGATAGACCAGGCTCTTGAGGACCAGGTAATCTAAGTGGCTCCTATGTCTTAGCTCTGTAACCCAGGAAATACATACTCTTTCTCTGCTTACTTCACAGATATGGAAACTGAGCCCCTCCCCTCCCTTGCCCAGTGGTCCAGAATTTTACCCAAGGGCTTAGAGTCTCCAGAGCATCCTCATTTAGCCACCATGCAGCCTCTACAAATACTTGTTTATTAGTTCATTAAGACATTGAACTCAATGAATGAAAAGAGCCAGTACATGTCTCAAACTTCAATACAACTGGCTTTCTTCCCTCCCAAACTACTTGTCCATGTTAAATAATAAACAGCCTTCGCTGCCATATCTTGGTGATGGAATCATTTTTCAGTTTCAGGTTCCATTTCCTGCTGATGGCATTCCATTTTACCAAGTCCGTGTTGGTATCTAGTGACACATTCTTTTTGTGGTTTAACAGAAATTTACTATCTTCACGTTCTCAAGCCGGACTCTGGAAAACATCAGCTGCCTCGGCCTCACTCTTAAAGAATTTCCTCATAAATAAATGTGAAAGAAGGTGAGAAGCCACCATGTTCATGCGCATTTTCTTTATTCCTGCCACCGGAGAAGGTAAGGATTTCCTTTGCCCATTGTTTTAATTCTTCTTAAAACTGTTGATGTTTCTTTTTTTAAATTCCTGCTTCCAGAAGTAAATCTATTTGTTAACTTACTTACAAACTCTTACTCTTTGTATATGCTCATATAGAACTTTACACTACTTGTTTTTGCATTTATGTGGCTAGATTAAGATTCTTATACTATTAATAGTATCCTAATTAATATGATGTATATCGTGTGCATAATATCTTGTAATTAATTTTTATGAGATTGAGCTTTATCATACTCTTTACATTTCAGAGTTCTATAGGCAGATATTGTATCTTTTTAATGTTTATGTATCCTTTGTGCTAAGTGCTGTAGAATTTGGATAGTAAAGATTAAAGAAGCATTAACAGATCCAATCAACCTCTCTGTTTAACATAGGCAGAAGCTGAAGTGTTAGCTCCAAAGAGGAAATCTGGAGTAATAGCATTATTTCCAGCCACATAATTTTCAATGTTTACATCATGGAGAACGCGGAATGCCAAAGACTCTTAGAGGACATGGCATTGCATTCCACAGCCATCAGTGGATGGTCACCAACCGCCATTTGCAAATAACAAAACCGCAGCCCCAGCTTGCGCCGGTCACACTGCATGGCAAAGCTGGGATGCAAAGATATTGTGTCTGGCCCGTAGCCTGGAGGAGTCACGTTACTTCCTCTATAATACACCTGAGTATTACTACCTAGACTCACAGGTCCATGGTGTGAGGATCAAGCCATATATGGCCCAGCATTTACAGCAATCAGCCCTTTCAAGCCATTCCATGAAGCCCAACCAAAATGTAATCCTTGAACTGAATTAAAAAAAAAAAAGTAAGTGCATTGTTTCCAATATTCTTACCTGTCTTGCAAAAACCTCAACTGAGAAAAGTACCTGCCAACAGCTCTCTCTGGCCTTGTGGGAGCAGCTGCCTGGTGCAGGGGAAGTCACTCTGGTGACGTTGGCTGGTTCCCTTGTGGGACACAAAGATGCAGCTGGCACTCAGTGATGCCCCTCCCTCACCCTGGGTTTCTCTGATAGGCGTACTGTCCCCACTCCCTGAAAGTCCTACTATATCCTCTCCTCTCCACAAACACTCCTCACCCCCAATCTATTCCTATATCAGAGGGGGGAGGGGAGGCTCATTTCATATTTTATTAAGAAAATAGAAGCCATTTGATAGGAAATGCCTCCTGCTTTCTCTGCCAAATCTAAAATCCCTCCTACACTGAAATCTATTTCCCCCCTCTTCCTGCATCCAGGAAGACACCCCTCGAACAGCAACAAAAGCAATCTCCTTACTCCCCTGGGTCTTGTCCCTTCTGGTCACAGCTCTTAGGACTCTTGCTCTTATGATTATGACCTCTCTTCCCTTCGACAAAGTCATTTCCCTTAGCATATAAGCATAGTCTGGAATCTCCCATCATCAATAAAAATGCATCCTTTCCCCTCACCTAATAATCCCATTTCTCTGTACCCCTTCAAGGTTAAGCGTCCGGAGGAACCGTATACATTAGCTGTGTACACGTCTTCACCTCCCACACCTCAACCAACTCCAGAGTGGTTCTCACCCCATCATTTTACTGAAACTGTTCTTATCAAGACCACAATGACATCCGAGGACCTACTTCAACACACTGCTTTCTGATTTATATCACTTGAACTTGCAGAGATCTTTGCCAGAGTCAACCACCCGCTCCTTGAAATACTGCCCTCTTTCACTTGCACAGGGCTTTCCTGCTTTTCCTCAACTCAATGCTTGCTCTATTTCCTGTGCCTTTTCCCTGTTCCTCTTACCTCTAAATTCTTTTATTCTTGTCTGTGCTTCTGATTGCATCTTACTATTTTTTTCCACCCTTTATTCTTGGAGATTTGACCCCTTTTTATGAATCTAGGTGTATCTTCATGCTGACGACTCCTATAATTGATCGTGGCTGCACATTTCTCTTTTAAGGAAGATGCTAATGAAGGACAGAATGAAATTTTAGTGCTTGGGACACGGGCTAAGAAGGAAGGTGAGGGAAATGAAAACTTACTTACTGCGCCTCACACTTACCTCCAAGGCCCGTTCATGATGAAAGGAGGACCAACTCTGATCCGCAGAACTGCCTTAACCCTCTTGGGCCAGACCCTGAGCTTACTCTACCCCGTCCTAGTCCCATGACTGAAATTAAATAACGTATGTACATTGGGATAACTACATAAAACTTAAGTTTTATAGTATAATACCTTCCTTTGAAATATCAGCACATCACTAACTTTTGTTTCTATTTTAATAATTTTTTTAATGACTGTCTTGTACCTGGACAAAATTAATATCTTACACCTAAAGAATTAAAACTGGCAATAATGAAAGAATACATTAACTCATAAAAACGTATATTTATAATTGCCAGATATGAGTCCTCCTTTTATAGGTAGACTTTCTTGAAGAAACAGAAGTAGTAGGCTTCTTCCGATTGCCTATACAATGTTCTTTGGTTCAATAAACTGTTCCTAAAAGCATGCTATTCCCTAATTGCAAACAAAAGAGGAGCATACAATAGAAGTAATCTTAAACAAAATACAGAAGTTCATTATGGGACTGCAGCACTGATTTTATTGGCAAATACACTATTTTTTTTTTTCCCTTAAAGACTTTCCATACAGGGTTTCCTTAAAGGATTCCATGAAGGATTTGAGTCTCTGCGGTATAAGGTCATTAACTGTCACTAACTACTAGATGACCCAGCCTCTCCCCTTTAAGAACATGCCTCCCCCACCCCTTTTACATCTAGAAAATAAACCTGAAATAAGGTACTAGAGTAAGGTGACCAGACGTCCTGATTTTTAACAATTTGTCCCGCGTCCCGTGGCGTTTTTATAAAGTCCCAATTTTTGGAAAGAATGCACAACAAGCTAGGGAATAGCAAGAGAACGGGAAGGGAATATATGGTTTTCGGTGGCCATGTGGCTATTTAGCCAGGATATGAGTTTTATATTATTTTTGTTAATTTTATAATGTTAAACTTTAATAATAACAAATAATTGTTGAGAACTGATTATCGAGAACTGCTTATCAAAGTTCGCATTGTTGATCAGTTGTTAGAATTCGACCACATTGTTTGGACTTAATGAACAATGGCATTTTTTGGGATTGGCAACGACGAAAACATTTTGTAACTGTCTCTCAGACGATACACATCAGACTGTGTGCTAGTAAGCTAGTTAAACAAGTGATGTCAGTACAAATCAGCTGTTCAGATAATTTAGGTAAGTAATCTATTTATTTATTTCATAAATACATAAATTTTCTTGAATTTAGCAGACAGTACTTATATTATTTACATTTTATAGTGGCGGCAAAAAGTCTAGCGCCGGCCTTGAAAGTGACACTTGCGACTATACATAATTTTTATTTATTTATTATATTTGTAAATTGTACTTAAGTTGAAATTAAAAAAAATATATTACAATACTATTTTTGCGTTCTATGAAAATTTTTGTTGCTCCATATAGACCAAATCTTTAATCGAGAAACTCCCGGCAATGGTGTCCTGCTTTACCAATGTTAAAATCTGGTCACCTTATACTAGAGGTATTGGGTTTTGTTAATTCAGAAGACAATCTTAAACACAGCCTTTTTGTTCTGAATATTATCCTCTGGTATGAATATCATTTGATTAGCCAAAAGTGAGTTTACTTCGCGATATTGCTGTGCTACCATTATCAGGGACATGCAGCTATGGTAATTAAGGCATAATGAGCTGTTTACGTCAAAGATGGTTTAGTCATTTGTTTCCTTTTTGTGTCTTAGTTTGTGTATGTTTGAGTGGATTTGTTGCCTTATTTTAGCAAACGGTTAAACTGTGACTTATTCAGTAAACTATTCCTTGGGAGTCAACTTACACAGGGGTGCAAGTAGTTGAGGTGTGTGAGTAGAAGACAATTCTTGGATTCAAGCAATGTGTATGGCGAATGCACAAGCAGTGAGGCGAGTGAGGCAGATGGTGGAATGCTTCCTGAAGATACTCCAGGTGACAGTGATTGCAAAGTGATACCTGCAGAATGAACACAACCATCTCTTGTTGAGGCCACAGTGGTACTTGAGAGGAAGGGTGTCTGTCAGAGTAAGGATGGCTTACAGTTGCCATGCCCACAGCTGGGAGACAGCAGACACTTCACAACAACAGCCACCAGTCATGCCTGAGGTGAGTGGAGCCCTAACACATCCCATTTAGTAATAAAAGTAGAGCAACGTGAATGGTGCCCGGGCAGAGAAGAGTTATATTTGACAGAGCTTTCCACCAATATGGAAGTGAGGGTGGGGGTGAAAGTAAGAGAGGAGGTCAAAGACTGGAGAGACATTTGACGCCATCCAATCAGCGAATTTTCACCAGGAAAAGCATTTATTTAAATTTCAATATGGACTCAGGATAGACTTACTAGACAATTCAGTTAGACATTTGATAGCTAAAGTCTAAAGCATATTTTTGACAATCTATGTCTCAGGAAAAGACATGAGTAATGTATCTGTCATCATTTCTTTGGTGTTTGTTTAGTCACATTCACACAAGGGCAAAAGTATCCCTCTTGATTTAGAATCCTTTTTCCAAAGTCATTTATTTTTTCATAAAGTATCTTTATACTAAAAGATAGCTACAATTGAAAAAGACATATTAAATGTATTATAATTCTAGAAAATATTATTTATCTTTTTTCTGAATTCCTTAAAAATGGGATCTACCATACAAAGAAAAATAGAAACACCAGGAAAACATTATAACTATATTAAACAAGGAATGATAGATCGCTTTATTTTCAGTAACAGATTCAATCTTCTTTTTCTCCAGATTAAAAATTAATCTTTTTCATTTTTAGGATCCTGCACAGTATTGATTTCAGAGTATTTTAAAATAATATGTAATATTAATGGATGTTTTTATTTTTTATATCTGAAATTATGTCTTCAAATATTAGGTACAGTATTATTTATTAAAGGTATAGTTTTCATAAGTGTGGATATTACTATTTTGGAATATTGATTTGAAGTCATAATTTTTAGTTGTTCTAAAGTAATAACGCTTTTTTAAAGTAAGAACTTTTCATAAAATAGCCTCTTGCGAATGCTTTATATAGTGTGTTGATTAATCAATTAATGTGTCCAATCCATAAACTCTGAAATTTCTAAAAGCATAATTTTAGAGTAAATTACATAATCTTTTTGTTTGTTTGTTTGTTTGTTTGTTTCACCCAGAAAAAAAAATGTCCAGCAAAGAAGTCTAGTAAAGGGGAAAGAAGACTGGAGTTTGCTTCTTTGTCCAACTCCATCTCTTACTAACAGTGGATATAGATAGACATGATAACCAATGTAAGAGCAGATTATCTGATAAGCCCAAATGAGGGCCTGCTCATTCACAGGTGGAGCCAAGTCACACGGTCTGCAGCCAGGAGTATCCTTCTGTGTGGGAAGATGGCCACAGCCTCCGTGGAGCCTCCTGCCATACCTCTGAATTTGGAATGAAGGCAAACAGTCGGTCACTCAGATGTCCGTCTTCAGAAAGCCACCGTGACCTGCTGTTTCCTCTCCTACGGGAATTCTGCTCCTTAAACATCGATAGCTCATCAAGATCTGAGGTCACGTTCATGAGCATTGCCTGTGCCCTCCAACAGAAGCATTTCTGGATTCCTTGCCCGTGGAATCTGCCTACATCCTCTTCCGCATGGTGAAATATAACCTCCAAATTGCAAACTCTTTTATGTTTTTATATTTACAGACGTTGTTTGTTGATATCACCCAGAGGGACCTTGCCATTTTATGAGTAGGCTTTATTCAAACTCACCAAGTAGGGTGCTTTGCTACAGCTCATGCCATCCCTGAGGTGTTATTGTGAGAGTAGAGCAGATGTTGTGGAATAAGTGAGAAGTAAAGTCTAAGCCAGGCAACGAGGCAGTAAGAGGACATCCAGTCATTTAAATTTATTGTTATGTGAGCCCAGCTGGTGTGGCTCAATGGTTGAACATCGACCAGGAACCAAGAAGGCACCTATTCAGTTCTAATCAGGGCATATACCCAGGTTGCAGGCTCCATCCCCTGCAGTGGAGCAGTAATTCTCTGTCTTCATTGATCTCTCTCTCTCTCTCTCTCTCTCTCTCTCGCTCTCGCTCTCGCTCTCTCTCTCTCTCCCTTCCTTTCTGAAATCATAAAAAAAGTTGCATACAAAACCTAAGATCTTGACGGACACAAAGCAGTTAATAAAGTTCAATATTAATTCTGTAAACTATTACTAATTTACTTTCAATTTTTAGTAGAAGCTTAAACTAGATTAAAGGTATCTGACCAAAAGACTTCACTTGACTTCACAATTATGGCAAAATTTTGAAGTTATCTCCTCTAAAATCAGAAACAGGAAGAGAAGAGCTATAAAATAGCTGCTCTTCACCATAAAAAGATGGTTCTAATAAAAAAAAATACAGAGAAGATAAAGAAATTGCATATATAAGATTTGGATAGGAAGAAGCAAAGCTGTTATTACATGCTGATACTGTAATTTTCTATCATGGAACATCTAAAATGATCTATAAGTTAATAAAACAAGATTAGTTTAAGTCAACAGAACCCGAGCTGTTCTCACATAACAGCAATAAGCAATAGAAAAATGCAATAAAAAGATTTTGCTATTCAGAATAGCAACAAAACCTCTGTTATCCCTTGGATTAAATAAAACAAAAGAGGCCCAATATATTGAGAAAATGGAAAAATGTGATTGAAGGAAATAAAATAGATCTGAACAATCAGAGTGAGACAAACTATAATATTTTCATAGATGGAAAAGTTCCAAAAACTGTCATAAATGTTTGATACAACTTTAATCAAGGCTTCAGTGCAATTTTAGTGAAACTGAACAAATTCTAAAATTCATGTTGAAGGATAAACAGCGAAGATAACCAAGACAATTCTAAAAATGGAAGAAGGAAAACAGGGGATTTGTCATATAGAAGTGAAGGCTTGTTATAAATACACTAGAGGCCCAGTGCTCAAAATTCATGTATGGTAGGGTCCCTGGGCCTGGCTAGTGATCAGGGACAATCTGCGGGGCTGCTGGTAGGGCGATCGGAGGTGTCCCGCTGGCACCCACCCTGGCGCTCGCGCTCTCTCTCTCTCTCTCTCTCTCTCTCTACCTGGTACAGTTATTGAAGAAAAATTTTTAAATGAGGTTAAATACAAATAAAATAACAAATGATTTATAATCCATCATCATAGAGAAGTTAATTCCAACAAATTCACTTGACTTTATTCTATGGTTTATAATCCAAGGGAGAGCTGAGTTATCACCAAATGTTAATTGACTCTGGGCTTTATCTGATCAAAGGTTGATTCTGACCCAGGAGGATTTTTCTGAGTCTACCTCATTATCTTCTTGGTTCTGGGAAGAATCTAGAATTTTAAAAGGAGATTTTAAGAGAGCTGTTACTCTTTGTGAAGCTTAAGTTTTCCAACTGAAATGGACAGAGAGCATCTTCTGAGTCTGGGCTCTTGTGTCAGACAATGATAAGCATCTCTTGGACTGTTCTGTGCTGATGTTTCTTGTCCAACATGTCTCTCCAGCATCTTTTGTGCTAACAATTCCTTTATTGCCATGGTGACAACTACACCATTTCTCTCCCTACTAAATCTCACAAAAAGACTACATGAGTGCCAGGATTCCTCTGTCCTGTGAAACACATGGTTACCATTTCCAGGCTGACGGGATACCCATCACGGTTTGAAAATTCTAGAATAAACACGTATGTGGATGGACCTGCCAATAAGAATGAAACTATCTTTTTACTCCCTGATGAAAACACAAGCCAGATATATATTTGAGAATCTGCCATTAGATTCAACTAAACACACACACACACACACACACACACACACACACACGCACACCATAGCACACACATAGAGCCAACACCTCAGAGTGTGTGATTTAGGATAAAAATATTTGCTCTGTTAATACTAACTTGAGATAGACTATTTGATCACATTTATTTAAAATATGAAAGAATGCCAGGACCGGTTTGGCTCAGTGGATAGAGCGTCGGCTTGGGGATTGAAGGGTCCCAGGTTCGATTCCGATCAAGGGCATGTGCCTTAGTTGCGGGCATATCCCCAGTAGGGGGTGTGCAAGAGACAGCTAATCGATGACTCTCTCATCGATGTTTCTAACTCCCTATCTCTTTCCCTTCCTCTCTGTATAAAATCAATAAAATATATATTTTTTTAAAAATATGAAAGAAAAGGCCAATCCCTTATAGTTTATTTTTAATTTTATGGAATAACTGATGCTATTAACCACTGCAAGTTCTTTATTTAGTTCAGAAATAAATCTGTTACTTTCTCCGAAAAATTAATCAATGCAGGCTTAATACTATAAACATATATTTAGTAGAGTTTAAAATGTTATCTAAAGCAAGAATCTTTTTAAATTAATGCAACAGTTTAGGTTTGTAATGATTCTCATGCAAGGACGTATCAGTAGTGTTTTGACACATTATCATTCAAGTTCCAGGATCATTACGTGGTCCAGCTGAAACAGGAACTTGGATTTCTTTGCCAAGAGGGTTGAAGAAGGGGAGCAGGACTCCCTCAGATAGCAGAGTTGCAGAGATCTGAAACAGTGCCTTGTGCCAAGGACTCTCAGTGGTTAGTACAATGCCAGGGGTTGGCTCCTCAGGCAGGCAGGACAGCTGGCAGAAAGTATCCCCCTAATGAGGGAAGAAAGAACCTGTGAGTAGCACAGAGCCAATAGTGTTTTAAGCAGATGGAACTGGTGGAAACATTTGCCTTTTAAATACCAGTAATTAAAAAAGGGATGCATTTTAGGGGATTATTGAAATAACCCTGGTTTTCACCTCAAATCTTACAGGAGCTAATGGGTGGAAGAATGACTTGGCAGTGAGGGTCTGGGCATATTTGGAAGGCGGCAATACACCTGTTATTGAGAAGAAGCGTGAGAAGAGAATGAGCCCCGTAGCACTTCTAGGGATTGGGCTGGAGTGACCGGAAACGGGAGAGGCTGGCTGAGAATGGGGGAGGGAGGATGGGGGAAAGGGTGGGGATAGCCCGTGGGGAAGCTGAGGTGGATTCGGTAGGAGGGAAAATGCTGGCTGTGTGGACACGTCCCAGAGAGAGTTGGTGTGTGCCTGGTGGTCAGGGAAAGCAGCTGGAGTCCTCCTATATAACAAAGAGGTAATATGTAAATTGACCATCACTCCAACACACAAGATGGCTTTCCCATGTGGTCAAAGATGGCCACCCCCATGTGGACACAAGATGGCCACCACAAGATGACCCGCAGGGAAGGGCAGTTTTGAGGGACCAGGACTGCAGGGGAGGACAGTTGGTGAAACCAGGTTTGCAGGGGAGGGCAGTTGGGAGTGGACCGGGCCTGCAGGTAAGGGCAGTTGTGTGTGTGGAGGGAAACCAGGCTTGCAGGTGAGGGCAGTTGGGGCTGACCAGGCCAGCAGGGGAGGACAGTTAAGGGTGACCAGGTCAGCAGGGAAGGAGAGTTGGAAATGACCAGGCTGGCAGGGGAGCAGTTAGGCATCAATCAGGCTAGCAGGGGAGTGATTAGAGGGCAATCAAGCAGGCAGGCAGGCAAGCAGATGATAGCCAGCAGTTCTGGATTATGAGAGGGATGTCTGACTGCTCTCTCAAGTGATCTCAGAGTAGAGAGGGTTCAGGCTGGGTTGAGGGACACCCTTTACCCCCATCCATGAATGTCATGCACCAGGCCTCTAGTTATGTAGATAAAGGCCTAGAGGAGGGATCGCAGTGCTGAAGGAGACACACACACACACACACACACTAAAGAGAAAGAATTGAGTTGAATTTTTGTTTGAATGTTAATAGCCACAAGAAATAGAATAAACAAGAATTCATTTAAGGCTGAGAAATCTTTCAGCAGCTTATCTGAGATTTTAGCTTTTAATATTAGCATTCCCCAAACTCATAATTTGCTTGCAAAAAATTGACACATTTTAGGTTAAAAAGATTAATAAATTACATTCCGTTCTCCAAGGTTATTGTATTTCTCACTTTTCATTCATATGTCAGTTCAATCTAATAGACTTATTTATATACATGTTATTAACTAAGCATTCGAGTTATACTGAGACAAACAGTAACATTAATAAGACATAGATCATGCACTAAAATAGTACATTGTCCAGTGTGAATGGCAGACATGTAAATATAAATGAATGGTGATAAAAACAATGATAGAAATAAATGTGCAATATCCAGCAGGAACTTAGAGGAGAGGATGAATTTATCAATTGTTCATTTATTCCTCATTTACTCAAGACTAGATTTAAAGTGGCTCACAACAGCATGAAGTAAAAGGAGAATGAGTAATGAAATCAGGGAAAAAATAAGTTTAAATAATTTTAAGTCAACAGCAAATGGATATACAGACACATAGTTAAGGTTTAGAAAATGCTAGGACAGGCCACCCTTTAACATCTAGGCTTTCTGGAAAAGAGGCAAAAATGAGAAAAAATTGCACTCTTCATATTACCAGCAAAGAAAAAGAGAAGGAACCTAAACCTTGGGCCAAAACAAGAATTTTTCCTCATAGGTAGTCAAAAAGAGAACAACCACACCATCGTTGACAACATCTGTATGATAAATGATCTCGCAGGGCTGTTTCTTCCAGTGGCTCTTGGCATGGGTCAATGATTATGTAATGTCAAGTTGCATTCAATAAAAACAGTTTCACCAGAGAACACGTGGTCCATGTGGTCCAGATGTGTAGATCCTGTTTGCGTGCTTTATCCCAAGAATGGATTTCTGTGTGTCTACAAGAACACACAGACTGTATTTCACTCAGTCAATCCTTTGCAAACCTATGTTATCCAACCAAGTATCTGATGAGTATCAAGAGTGAGTTCCCGGTTATAGTCTTTGACAATCTCTGAGGGTGCTACTAGTTCAGTCTACTGATTTAAATAATGAAATGCCTACCTCCCTGTAGGGATGAGATGGGTACAGATTTTATAAAATTCTAGTGAAATGCATGAGACAAAACGTACTGTATGAACCAATTTTAAGTGTAGAGTTCAGAGGGTTGAACATCACCATCATCCCTTCACAAAACTCAACTTGCAACCCTGATCGGACACTCTGTACCCACTAAACAATAGCTACCCACCCCCCTCACAGCCTGTGATGCTGATAGCACTTCCGTTGGTTTTTGAGGGGAGCACTGGAGAGCATCAGACTTAAAATGTGGAGACTCCTGTACCAGGCAGGTTGGTCTAATATTGTTCTTTGTGCAATTTGTTCATGTAAACACACACACACACACACACACACACACACACACACACACAAAACAAACAAACATTCAAACCTGTAAAGAATTTTTGTGAGTTGATTTGAGCCAAACTGTTGATAATTGCCGGAAAGCAGAACCTCAACAAATTGGTACCCTGGTAGGGTCTGGCTAGCCTTCCCCAATTGGGGCTGATTGGGGCTGACTGGGGTTGGCTGGCTGGAGGGAAGGGCCACAGGAGGTTGGCTGGCTGGCCCTTCCAGCTGGCCCCAACCCATAGGGCTGCTTGGCCCGCTGCAGTGTTCCTCATAGTGACTGGTCGTTCAGGTCGTTCTGGTAGTTTTGGTTGCTTGGCTTTCGTATAGATAGATAGATAGATAGATAGATAGATAGATAGATAGATAGATAATAGATAGTAGATGATAGATAGATATAGATAGATAGATAGATAGATAGATAGATAGATAGATAGATAGATAACAATCAAAGGAGGGATGAAGGTGGGTTACATGAAATCTGTTGGTGATAGACTGAGAGGCAGGAGAAAGTAAAGCAAGGTGGGTGAGGGAGGGAACCCCTGGGATTGGATAAAAAGTAAAATGATTAAACTTAGGTGGGTAAGGGAACAATGAACATGATAACAATGAAGGAATTTGTGGAGTCTGTCTTGGCGCCCAGCACATTAGACTTGTGCCCAAAGGGCTCCAGAAAAAGGGAAGTTAGAAGTTACCCTGACATTTCCAGGGTGTGTTGTCATAGATGCAAAAAGATAAGTAGGACCAGTTAAGGTAAAGGTTGACCTTGTCAGTGAAGATAACTACCCACCATCACTGCTTTCAGTTAAAGTTTAATTTCAGACCATCCTTTGCGGTGACTTTAGGTCTCTGAGTTTGCAGGACCGCCATGCAGGCTCCCCTGAGCTTGTCTGGTTAGCATGCGGCCCCCTTCACCCACAAGTGAAAGACGGAGGCGGGAGGGATGCTGAAAGAGAAGAGGGTGAAGTGCCAGGGGCCCCAGAACTTCCTAAGTCCTGGGGAAGAGCATGGCTTTCTGTGCAATGAAGAGGGATTGGGTGTTAGAGCGGGTATGTGCGGGGGCCTGATGCAGCGGGGGCCAGACATGGGGAGATCTCCCTTTCCCGGGTCCCGCACAGAAAGAGAGATGAATGAACCAGTTCTCAGTGGAGGCGGCCAGGGATTGAGAAATAATAGAAATGAAGAGAGAAGACACAGAGATAGACTTTAAGCTGGGAGCTGGGTGGGCAGCCATCCTGTCTGCTGGAGAGGAAGGAAGAAGACGAAGACCCCTCCAGTGCGTTTATTTTATTCCCCAACACCAGGAAGTAACACCAGCTTATTTGCATTCTTAAGGAGGCCCCAGCACGCCTGGATTTACATATCTGGTCCCGCCCCTCTGACACCTGGGCTGATAGGAAGTCAGAACTGATTAACATGTGCAGCCTCATTGGGGAAACGTGTTCCCAAGGCATGGCTCTGCCTGCACCCTGAGTCCAGCTGGTGATAATTAAGGAAAATGCCCGTGTGCCTTCCCTGGAGGCCTGCTACAGGTGTGTTAGAAAAATTAATTCCAGAGGAAGGGGCGGCCTGGCCGAGCGTGACATGGAGGCAGCAGGAATTTGTGGAGGGCAATGGCCACCATCTAAGGCGTGTTCTCCTCCCTCGTGACCTGTGCCCCTCTCGGGTGGCAGAGCGGGTCTCATGGAATCTCGGGTGGGCAGGCAGTGTGTCTGTGCTCACAGCCTCCTTCCCACGCTGAGGAGAGAACTTCTGACACTTTCAAAAGCTGCGTGTCAGCCGAAACTGGTGTGGCTCAGTGGATAGGGCGTCGGCCTGCGGACTGAAAGGTCCCAGGTTTGATTCCGGTCAAGGGCATGTACCTGGGTTGCGGGCACATCCCCAATAAGAGGTGTGCAAGAGGCAGCTGATGGATGATTCTATCTTTATCAATGTTTCTAACTCTCTATCCCTCTCCTTTCCTCTCTGTAAAAAACCAATAATATATATTTAAAAAAAAAATAAAAATTTAAAAAAAATTTTTTTAAAGAAATGCATGTCGCCCTAACCTAAGGTGACCAGATCATCCGATTTTCAACAATTTTCCCCCGCATCCCTTGCGTTTTAAAAAAATCCACATTTTTTGAAAGAATCAACGATCTAGTCACCTTACACCGGTTTGGCCCAGTAGATAGAGCATCAACCTTCAGACTGAAGGGTCCCAGGTTCGATTCCGGTCAAGGGCATTCTTTGCACGTTAGGGAAGAATCCAGAGAAGCCACTCAAAGCAGAAGCTGTGCAGTGACCCTGGAGAGCGCTGTGGTGCCCTCCCCGAGGCCAGCTCCTCCCCCTCCTCACATGGCCTGTGTAGCTTGTCAGCGGTATCCTTCATTAATGGCGTGATTTTCCCCTAGTCCTATGTGAATTGTTTAATTTTTCATTAAGATAGAACTGATATCATATTGCGTACCTTTAAAGTAGGTAAGGTGTTCATTTGATGCATTTCTCTATTGCCCTGTAATTACTGCAGCAATAGGAAACACCTCTCACATCACGTGATCATCTCTTATTGGTGCTGATGAGATTATTTAATATTTATAACATTTAATTTTCTATGATACTATGAATCTTAAAGTGCAGCACAAAAAATGTTCAAACATAATTTTAATATAATTGAGTTTATTGGGATGACATTGGTTAATAAAATTATGTAGATTTTGGATATACTATACAAACAGATACCAGAATTGTACATCAAGCTAATTTCTTAAGTGGTGAGGTATATTCTGGTATAATATAAAAATGAATTTAGACGTGGATATATTATAACTCAGTGGTGGGCAAACTGTGGCTCGAGAGCCACATGCAGCTCTTTGGCCCCTTGAGTGTGGCTCTTCCACAAAACACCACGGCCTGGGTGAGTTTATTTTGAAGAAGTGGCGTTAGAAGAAGTTTAAGTTTAAAACATGCGGCTCTCCAAAGAAATGTCCATCGTTGTGCTGTTGGTATTTGGCTCTGTGGACTAATGAGTTTGCCCTCCACAGCTGTAACTCAATTTATTTATTGTCAATTTCGGTAACAAAATGAGGGAAACATGGTTTTGAAAACCTTCGCTGGATGTCTGTACTTGTTACTGTACTTGTCCCCCTGACAGCCAGACACAGCAGCCGGCAGTGAGGTTGCTAAGGGAAGATCTGAACCCCCAGCGCTGCAGACCTGCCCCCACGGCTCCGTTAGGCCGGTGGTTAACGGGGAAATAACCAGGCAGCGGGCTCGGAGGTGAGCCTGCCCGGCCGGGGGATAAACAAAGCGCCCTGCGAGCCGGGTTCATCTCCTATTGGTGTAACTCTCGGGAAGCAATTGGGCTTCAATAAAGTCCATTTTTGTCCCTGCATGCGGCCGTGGATCTCACCCCCAGCGGGCCCGGAGGCACCTGGCGGCCCGCGCCCGCACCACCATCTGGGGGTAATTACCGCAAGGTATTCTTCCCGGCCAGATGGGCCCGCCGCGCCCGCCATTTACAACATAATTCCTTTCAATGATATACTTAATCCTCCCACCAACCACGCTTTTCAGCTCGCTGTTGTCACTGTTCCTTTATGTTAATTCAGCCGCAGGAAGGAGCAGAGGGGGTGGGAGGGGAGAGGGAGGGAGAGAGAGAGCAAGAATAACAAGGGGAAGGGGAGAGAGAGCCGCCGGGGCCTCTGGGGACCAGGGAAATTATTCATCCCTAAATTGTTTCCAGCGCAGCAAGTACAGTAACAAATTTTTGTGAAAGAGGTCTGAATTACCCCGGAGGTGGTCTATGGGCCCGCCCCCGTGGCACCAGCTGAGGCCCCTCGCCACCTGTTAGCGGGCGGCTGGTGCCTCCACCGCCCGCAGCCTCCATGGTCGGGGCGGCCGCCCCATCAGCCGGGCCACGGGCCCGCTCTGTGGCCAGCGTGGGGCTCGGCCCAGGTCCACGAGGCCGCCGGCCTGCGGGGGCCGTGTGTCCGGCAAAGCATCTCACCGGGAGCTGGACACCCCCTCCAGCCCGGCTGCCCGCGGTCTTTCTTCGTGGAAGGTGGGCGCAGGTGGGCACTACCTCTCACCCCGACGGGCATTCCCCGCGGCGGGCCTGGGCGGGGAGGCTCTCTTATTGTCCGGTGCCCGTGTTCCCCGAGTGGCTGAGCTTTGTTATTTTATTTTTTAATGAGGAGTGTGCTCAACTCCCCACCACTCCCACCTCGTCTCTGCCCCCAGAACTGAAGATTCAAAGCAAAGGACGAACAGGAATGAGAGATGAAAAAGGACAAGTAACTTTGTTCTGCCTTATTTTTAAAAAAAATTTTTTTAAAGAAATGCATGTCGCCCTAACCTAAGGCGACCAGATCATCCGATTTTCAACAATTTTCCCCTGCATCCCTTGGCGTTTTTAAAAAAATCCACATTTTTGGAAAGAATCAACGATCTAGTCACCTTACACCGGTTTGGCCCAGTAGATAGAGCATCAACCTTCAGACTGAAGGGTCCCAGGTTCGATTCAGGTCAAGGGCATGTACCTTGGTTTCGGGCACATCCCCGGTAGAGGGCGTATAGGAGGCAGCTGATGGATGTTTCTCATCAATGTTTCTAACTCTCTGTTTCTCTCCATCTCCCTTCCTCTCTGTAAAAAATCAATAAGATATATATTTTGTTAGAAAAGAAAGAGATGCATGTCTTAGAATGAGAAAATCTTACATTTCCAGTGTTGGTTTTCCTGAGTGTCTGACACACCACACCTGTCGGTGAGTGAGGCTGGGGGAGCTGTGCTGCCGCAGCTGTCAGTGCCAGGCGTGCTGGCCAACCACCTGAGCCAGTTCATGGCGCTCTGCGCGCTGGTCTTCCCAAGTCCCGGCACCAGGCAGTGGGTGGCATCGGGCAGTGGGCTTTTCACAGTAGCTGTGGGCAAAGAGCAGAAAGCAGATCTCTCATGTTTATTTCCAGAATCGGGTTTTCTTACGTGGACAGTGTGTCTCTGCGGAGTTCTTAGAAGCATCCCCACTGCGCCCCTGGGGCGAGTCTCCCCATGAAGGGGGCCTCATTCCCAATCGAAGGCCCCCCAGTGGTTCCGTGACTGTGGCCAGAGTCAGAAGGGACTTCCAGGAGTTTTATGTCTGCTTCCATCCAAGTCAAGGAAAGGCCAGCCGTTATGTTATTCAGCGCGGGTGTCACCCACAGTGTTCACGGTCTCACCGCTGCCTGTGCTGTCCGCCCCGTGTTACACACCATCCCGGCAGCTCACACACGCCAAGGGGGGAGCGTGTGGCACAGGGACAGGTGGATGCTGGCTCATGGTGCGAGGTATTTACATGTCCTCTTTCCGACTCTATAAATCCTGACCATCATTGGAAGGGGTCATGACATCTGGACATGATTTCTGGGGGGAGGCCTGGGAACAAGGGATGTGGATGACTCCCCCCAGTTAGAAGCTGCTGCCCTGGCTTCTCTCAGCCTGGGTAATCCAGTCGGTACTCTGATGGCCCGCGGCTTGGCTCCCCAGCTCTCCCGTGCAGCATGGAGCCTCAGACAGCATCTCCTCATCTCCTCACCGCTCCTCCTGTGGCTGCAGGTCACCTGTCCCCCTGGCTTCACACCAGTACCTGCCTGCCTGATGCACTCTCCCCCAGCCCCCTTTCCCTTCCAGTTCTCCAGTCAGCCTTCTCGGATTACCCCCCATTCTGTCCGATGTCCCTCCTGGTGCTCCCATGCACCCAGTGTCCCCATCGGAGCTGGTACCGCCTAGTCCCTGTCCTGTGGCCCAGCAGCCTGTCCGCTGTGCTGGGGGGCAGTCAGGTCTCGGGAGAATGGGCTGCAGGGATATTTGTGGGATGAATAGGTGGTGCTCCCTCTGGCAGCAGGGAGGCGGGGGTGGGGGTGAGGAGGAGAGCTGATGGGAGGGTGGGGTGGAGGTGCTGTCAGGTCACACCATCAGCTCAAGCCATTCCACCATGTGGGCACCTTCCAGCGTGTGCCCTGCGTGGCAGCCTGATGTTGGTGGCCGCCGCCAGGACCCGCCAAGCAAGGCCCTTCCCAGGCATCTCAGTGCCCGTGGGCGTTCGGACAGAACGTCCCGTCCTAGGGTTTGGTGCTGGCTTCTCTCTTGTGGGGACAGGACCTCATGGTATCGTCTGGTCCCTGGGAAGCCGTGTCCCCCTGGTTCGGTGGTCAAATGACTGCTTCCCGTTCCCCCAGGCCCACGGACCGGCAGGACAAGGTCATGCCTTTGGCCTCGAGGCCTGGGGCGCAGCCTCGTAGGCAGAGCCGTCCTCACTGGCCGCCGCCTGGCTTCCAAGAACCTGAAGCCCTGTGCACTCTGCCTTCCGCGTCCCCTCCTGACTGCGCTCCCTTGTCTGCAGGCAGGACCGGGGCCCATCGGGACCCTGGATCCGGACTTGAGGAAAGTGTCACAGAAACGAAACCCTTTGGGATGCGGGCATCGTCACGGGGCCTCCTGAGCAAGGTGGTGAGACTGGTGGGTGACTGAGCTCGCTGTGCCTCCCTGTCTCCATCCACTGACATCGGAATAACAGCACCTGGCTACTGCCCTGTGGTGCGGAGCAGAGATGCCAACTGGTGGCCTGGCCAGCGTGGCTCGGTGGTTGAGCATCAACCTTGGAACCAGGAGGTCACAGTTCAATTCCTGGTCAGGGCACAGGCCCAGGTGGAGGGTTTGATCCCCAGTGGGGGGCGTGCAGGAGGCAGCCAATCAATGACTCTCTTTCATCATTGATGTTTCTCTCTCCCCCCCCCCCTTCTTTCTCTCTTGCTTTTTCTCTCTCTCTCTCCCTCTCTCTTCCTCTCTGAAATTAATAAAAATATTTTTTTTAAAAAAAAGGGGGGGAAAGATGCTCATGTCTGGACTGCCAGGATGGGGCTAGGCACCCAGTGAGCACTAAGTCAGTGACGAGGCACAGCGGTTAGAAGCTGGAATCGCCCAGCTCTCCGCTGTGAGGCCTGGTGTCCTGTTTTGCCTCCCGTTTCTAGGTTACTCCCACTCCTTCCCAAAGAGATGCTTTCCAGCTGAAATCAGCCCAGTCCGTGTGTGTGTGTGTGTGTGTGTGTGTGTGTGTGTGTGTGTGTGTGTGTGTGAGAGTGTGTGTGTCTGTGTGTGTGAGTGTGAGAGTGTGTGTGTGTGAGTGTGAGAGTGTGTGTGTGTGTGTGTGTGTGTGTGTGTGTGTGAGAGAGTGAGAGTGTGTGTGTGTGTGTGAGTGTGAGAGAGAGTGTGTGTGTGTGTGTGTGTGTGTGTGTGTGTGTGTGTGGCTGCCAGGAAGCTCAGGCAGCCGCCTTTCTCCCCGAGTGTTTATGACCCCGAGAGGGCCACCGCCATCTATTATTCATCAGGGCCTCTTCTCCGACAGCCAGAGGCATGCTTTGTATGTAAAAGCACTCACCTGTAGTGGCTGGGAGAACAAACACATGCATCGTATGTACGCTGACCCCTTTCTTCAGGGCTTCTCGCCACTTCCCTCTGCACTAAAAGCAGGGCTCAGAGCTCAGGGGGCTGGCACAGCTCACCCCGTGGCCACCACCAAACCTGGGCCTTCCCGGGGGCTGCCTGCCGCCTGGAAGATCCCGGGTGAGCAACTGAGGCTCGAGTCGCAGGATTGGGACACAGATCGCCAGGGAATGTTCACGAAAAGGGGACGTAGGTGCAGATGTCTCGAGGCAGGAAAGGGTGGGCCTTCTGAGAACTGCAGGTGTCTCGTGGGGATCACGTGTGCAGGGGGAGGGGAAGTGGCCGACACGAGGGAGGCACACAGGCGAGAGGCCATGGCCTGGTGAATGCTTACAGTTAGTTCTCAGGATGCTGGGTGCTGGGATGTAATATGTTTACTCTCAACCATTTGTTGACCACGTAGATGTGCCAGGTACACAGAAGTTCACAAAAATAGACACGGGCTGTATCCTTGGGGAAATGACAACTTGAGGAAGAGGGCAGAGGTTGATTTCTCAAATAGCCTCCCACATGAAATGAGATCACGCCCCATGTGATGCTCCGGGTGTGTGGAGAGGAGGGCGGGGCCATTCTGAGAGCTTCAGAAAGAGGGAGAAACATTGTAGGAGGAGAAGCAGGAGTGGACTAAGCCACGGGAGAGGGGGGAGCATTCCAAATGGATAACATCCCATGTGCAAAGGTCCTGGGGTGAGCGAAGTGAATGGAACAAGGGAAAGGAGCCATGGAGCCCCGAGGGCAGCGCTGGCATGTGGCAGAACGAATGGTGGGATCGTGTTAAGAAGTGTGTCAGTGCGTTAAGGGCAAACGGACATTGAAGAGTATAAATCGAGTTCTGACAGGACCGGGTATGCATTTTGCAAACGTTCCTCTGGCTGCAGCACAGAACGCAGATTTAAAGTCTGACAGTGTGTCTTCCATGACAGCCCAGAAGAGGGGGTAGCCTCTTGGATTGGAGAAGTAGAAATAGCGAGGGAACAATCTGTACTGATAAAAGGGTACTACGCTAATTAGACTGCGAGACCTTCCAGGAGACCTTCCGGACGTTCTTCTGGACAAAGCCATGGTGGTGGGGCTGAGGCAGAGGCAGTTAGAGGCCAAGAGGGGAGGGCAGTTGTGGGTGATCAGGCTGGTGGGGGGCAGGGCTGTTGAGGGTAAGCAGACCAGTAGGGGAGCCAGTTGGGGGCAAACAGGCTGTCAGTGGGGGTCAGTTGGAGGTGATCAGGACATTGGGGGGAGGGGGAAAGTTTGGAGTGAGCAGGCCAGCAGGGGGGGCAGTTGGGGGTGATCAGGCTGGTGGTGGGGCACTTGGGGGCAAGCAGGCCAGCGGCAACAGAGTGGGGGAAGCAGGCTGGCAGGCAGAGTGGTTGGGGCAATCAGGCAGGCAATCAGGCAGGTAAGCAGGTGAGCAGTTAGGAGCCAGCAGTTCTGGATTGTGAGAGATGTTTGACTGATGGTTCAGGCCCGATCCCTGTAAACTGGCAGTAGGACGTCCTTTGAGGGGGTCCCAGATTGGAGAGGCTGCAGGTCGGGCTGAGGAACACTTCCTTGTGCACGAATTTCATGCAGAGTCTATAAAGAGGGGGAAATAACCTAAAAACAAACAAATAAAAAAATAAATGTTAATTTTGTGATTTCGAAGCTGAGTAATGGGGGGTGGGAAGTGGGAATAGTGGCTCCTACCTCTTTGGGAGTATGTATGTATGTTTGTGTATGTATATATGCATACATATATATCAAACTAAAAATATTATTCATACCATATCCTCTTGCATGGAAATGGCTTAATAGATAAAAAGAGTATTCTTACAGAGCCTCCCTCTGTAAAGCTTGAGTATATGCTAGAGTTACTTATCTATTGATATTTAATCATCCATGTTAGGTGTCACATTTTCATTCAAATGCTTGGAGATGCTCACCGTGGAAAATTTGTATTAAGATAGAATAAAATGTTGCTGTTATTATTCAAGAATATCCTCTTTAAGTAGGGCATGGTATTTCTAGTAGTGGAACACACACACACACACACTCAGCAGTCTGAAATCAGAAGGCAATGCTAACGCTAATCCAGAAAAAAACACACACACAATATGTTTTTAAAGATTTAAAGTAATCACATGATTAGTATAATTACTAGGACAGTCTTCTGCAGTATGCATGTCTACTTGACCCAGAAGGTGGTTTCTGTTTTAAAAAGCAGATGATTTCTGCCAAAACTGGTTTGGCTCAGCGGTAGAGCGTTGGTCTGCAGACTGAAAGGTCTCAGGTTCGATTCCGGTCAAAGGCATATACGTTGGTTGCTGGCAAATCCCCGGTAGGGGGTGTGCAAGAGGCAGCTGGTTGATGTTTCTCTCTCATCGACATTTCTAGCTATCTCTCTCTCCCTTCCTCTCTGTAAAAAATCAATAAAATATATATATTTTAAAAAGCAGATGATTTCTGAAATATCAACAACTAAGTGAGAGGAGTATAAAACGGACATATAGACATTGCTCACAATGCCATCCAACTTCTCTTTGTCACACATACTTTTTGCAACTTCAAAAATATTCCATTTACCTTGGGTGTCCTGATTTCCTGACCGTATGGATAGACTGGCCATATCCCTTGTGAACAGAGACAAACCCTGGAACTAGGAGTGCGTGACTCTACGTAGTTGTTCTTTGGCTCAGTGTCCGGTCATACCTGTTCATTCTTTCAGTGGCTGCGCCTCCTACTGCTGTTGGATGCCCGGCTCCCTGCTGGTTAGTAAATGACACAGGAAGATGCATCAGAGCTCCCCTCCCACCGTGCATGCCTCCAGCATCATGCCCACACGGGCTCTGTTCTGAGGTGGCCACACCGCCATGGACGGTAAAACCAGGCAGCTCAGGTTCAGTCCTCAGAGTCCTGCTTCTAGCCATTTGGAAATCTATGGCAACTTGAGCCACTGCACCCTCTTTTTGTGTTTGAGTAATGGATGCAGAGTAGCACTGAGTGTGTTCATTGCTCTTGATACACGGACCCACCGTGAGGAACTATCAGCAGCCTTCCTACCTGGTCTGACCACGCGAGGAGGCATGGACCATGGAGCTCTTCAGAATATGCCCACATGGCGATGGGAATCTTCACTTGTGCCACACCAGCACAGCCAAGGGTTCGGTGAGCCTGAGGAAGGGTGCTGAAGGATTAAGGAAAAGACAGACAAGAGAATAAGCTGAATCTAGGTGGATCTTCTGTGCCTTGCTGAGGCAGAAGAATAGATCTGGACTGCAAAGCTGATGCTTTATTTATAGTCAGGGGTAAACAAGGTAATTTACAATGTTCTTGTGAGTTTCATTTATTTTGGTAGCACTTGCTGCCCCTCCCACAGCCAATTAGCTACCCCCCAAAAAATCTAGGGAGCAGTCACAAGATCAAAATTATGCTTAGAGGGCTGTGCCCTCCAAGCTGGGACTTGTTTGTGACTTTGCCAGCAGGTCAGTCCGAGGCTTAACCCTGTTACCGCTCCCTACATCTCACTCTTCTTTCAATTTTAAGCTACTAATAATTTAAGTAAAACTTAAACATCAAGAACAAAGCTCTGACTATTAAAACATTAACAAAACAATGCAAGTGCAAAACCCAGACATGGCTATTAATAAAACAATAACAATGCAACACAACAATAATAGAGAAATCAAACTACAGTGACATTTTTCAATGAAAGTTTTTTTTGCTGATTTACTCGAGAGTCCTAAGACTTGGCTGCCCAAAAGTTTGCAGAAGACTGTCAGCTAGCCAATGCTAGCATGGCCAGAAACATGATTGAGGCAGTAGCTTCCACTTCTTGCTTTTCTGCCATCTGCTGGGCCTCAGTTGTTAACTTCAGCTGACTCCATGTTGGAGCCTCGGTCTCTTGCATAGCCTTCGTCATCTTCCTTTTCCACTCTGCTGTTATCGGGGCGACTCTCAGTCTTTTGAAGGATGGGATAAGAAGCTTCTCTGGATCCATTGTGGTGAGACATACTTAACGATCTGGCACCCAAATTGGCTGCACCACTCCTTCTGAGAAGATACAAACACAACCTCTTCCCCACATCATTACTAGATCTGGTCCAAACATTGTCCAGTTTGTGCATCCTTCCTTTGGGCTAACCCCGAGGAGGCTATTGTACAGGAGGTCCAATGCCTCTGGGCTGCTGTAAGACCCTCTATAACCACTCCCTGCATTCACCCCACTTACATTCCCCGGTGCACCAGGCCACCATGTCTGTCTGTGCCCTCTGCTTGTCTCTTTCTGTCTTGGATGATGGAGGGCCATTCCTTCCCTTTATGCTCCAAGGATGCCAGCCGGAGGCCCCATGCAGACCACTGTGCCATCGCCTCCTGGCCAGGCCTCCTGAGCTTCTCTGCAGCTCATTAGGACTGTGCTCCCCGCACTGTGCATGGGCAGAGGTCAGAGACAGCGGGGCCGCTCTGTTCCCATGGGCAAGAAGCCTTGTCCTCCCTCAAGTGCAGGCATGGGAGCTACGAGGTCCGCCTGGCTGGCATCCTGGGCTTTAATAAAAGGGGGTGGGGCATTCTGCCCTTTGCCCACGTGTGTGAAATTTAGGAATAAACCAGAGCGTGGTCGCATCTACTCAAACACATAGACTTGGCCGCATGGAGAGAGTCACAAAAGAGAAGAATCGCAGAGGTCGGTTTTATTTCATTTCCATGCGTCAGTAAGTATGTAAAATGCCACACCCAGAATGCAGCCATGGGCACCTTTCCGGGCCGCTGGCCGCTGTCCTCACTGCTACTGCCTCCTGGCCTGGAGGACCCCTCTCCTTCCGCGGGAAAGCAGGGTGCAGGCTGGGAGACCGACGTGAGGCCACACATCAGGGCCGTAATGACATGCTAATTAAAACTTTGCTTGTAACGCATGTCCGCGTGTGAAGCCCAGCAAATCTCTCTTTTCATTTGTGAGGAGCGGAGGGAAATGGCCCGGTGACAGTGGGACGTCGCTAACAAGTACAAATTGAATAACACGCTCCCGCGCCCCATGAGCCCTGCCCGGCCCGTCTGCATCGGACGTGCAGCGCTCCCCGCCGCAGGCTGATGAAGAAATGCTGAGGGGATTTGTCACAACAACAGGCCGCCCCGGGGGGACATCAATATGCTCCATTCAGTCACCGGATTGCCAGCCGCCCCGCCTGCAGAGGAGCCCGGGCCTGCCGTCCGAGCTCCGGCCCAGCGCCGTGGCCTGTGCGGCAGAGGCTGGGTCCAGCTCCCCCAACCCCGGCCCAGCTGTCCAGCGCCGCGGCCTCTTCCTGCAGCCCAGGCACAGATGCAGCGCCCTGAGCCATCCTCCGTGCCACTTCCCCATGACGGATGGCGGGAGATGATTGCATTCTGAGTGCCACCGTCTGTAAATTATAAGGGAACGCCGCTCAGACCGTCTCCTCCGGCTTCCAGGACATGCTCCTCTCCTTTCTCTCTTTTTCATTAAACTCCATAAATACGGGGTGAGCCCTGAGATCAAAGCCCGGGGCTGAATTAGCCTTCGCCATGGCTCGTTAGCAGCCTGGCTCCCCGGCCGTCTGGGCCGCGGTAATTGAATCAGCCGGGACGTGGCCGCCTGCTCTGTCTCCCCACCGAAGCCCCCCTCGGGTGCCAGTGCCAGGGTCTGAGGGTCCGGGGGGCCAGGCTGGACGGAGCATTTCCCTTGTCAACACAATTAGCCGTACACACGGAGGAGCAGTGACGGCTTCATCCTGGTCTCAGAGTGCTCACCGGGTCTGTCTCACAGCTCTGGCAGGTGGCGAAGTTACCTGCTCACAGAATGAGGCATTAAAAATAATAATGTCCTCAGTCTGAAATAAGATGCATTTTCTGCAAAACTGAAACGTGTGTCCTTCCTTCCCTCGTTTAGATTCTGCTGACGCTCGTGGGAGCTAGGATAACAAATTAAAATAAGTTGCTTAAGCCTTCTTTTACAAATAGTCCAATAAAACATATTGTCTGATACATTCAGCAGGACACATCCAATACCTTGTGTTTTTGAAAGTCACGTGGCTGTTGAAACCCAAGGGAAACCATTCTGACTTGAACTTTTAAACACCTGATACTGATCACCGGTCTCCCATACAGGTGTCCTCCTCCGTCCCCTGCAAAAAAAAAAAAAGCTCAACTGATGGTTTATTTTATTTTTTTATTTTTCAGATGGAACCCACTGGAATTAATAATTAGTCAAAGTGTGCATACATTTTTTGGGGGGTGGGAGGCACCTGTATTTTGAATTCTTGCCTTTGCTCTGATACCTGAAGCAGAGTTACCCACTGGACATTAGAAATGTGTTTTATGTGGACTTTGTAGAACCCAATCGGTATAGGAAATATGATGGGAAACAGCTACCAGACTGGAAGAACATTTCTCTCTCGGACATAAAGACAGCCCGCTGCTGCTGCTGTGTGGGCTCCGCTGCAGAGATAACAGGTGCGGAAAACCCTGCCTGACACCTGGCTCTTATAGATGCAAGAGGTTTAAAATGTGCAGATATGGGATGCTGCTTCATGGTAGTATGTTCGCGACTATATGAGGAATCTAATCATAGGATTTCTTCCGCAAAATAATTGTTTGCCAGGAGCAGAAAAGTGATCGGGTTCCTTACCACTTATAAAGTAAACATTTAATTTTAAAAAAATGGGTGCCCTGCCATTGGCTTGTGAGTTCACCTTTAAGTGTGGCAAATCCACATGGGAGGGTGAATATTGAACCTGAAACAACATTTGCTCCATGAGGTTCAAGGGACAACCCACACCGAGAGGGAGGTTGGCCAGACCCCACCACTATGCTGGGGTCATCCAGGCACGGGCCAGGGGCAGTGGCAGAACACTTAGTGCTGCTCATCAATGATGACGCCTCTGGACAGCCTTTCCCTTCAAATATCTTTCCCATCGAGGACGAGCCCGGCGGCCTGGGGCATCTCAGGTACATTCAAGCTATAATAGAAAAGCAGCCAGCTCCTTCTTTAAAGAATCGGTCACTTTAAACTCTTCCACCATTCTGTGCTCACCATTTCTGGTATGGGTTTTATAAATCCTCCTTTCTGCCCACCGCTCCTCGGCCTCCGAGCAGGAACAGGAGCACAAAGGACAGCAGGGCCGCTTGGCCCCAGGCTGCCGGCTGCTGCTGGAGCCTGGCCCTGAATTGCCCCCATTCACACTCAGCCCTTTCTTCTCCTGTCCCTGGTGTCCTCAGTGTCCCCCAGGGAGCCACACGTCCCCAGCCCTTCTGGGTCCCACGCCCAGGCTCTGTCTCCTGGGGCCTGCTCCCCGCCTGGGGCGATCTGGGGGACCACTGAGCACAGGATCCTGCAGTGTGTAACTGGTGCCAGATGAGGCGGCCAGACCTCCAGCCCGGTTTTATGTCCTTCTGGCTGGTGCGCCTCCAGCCCGGTTTTATGTCCTTCCCGGCTGCGTGTGCCCAGATGTCAGGGACAGATGATGCTCCCGCTGCCATGTCCACGGAGGAGCCTCAGGCTGGCGGAGAGGAACTCAGGCCGGAGAGCCGGGGAAGGGGGGGGACCTTCCTCTTCCTCCTGGCTGTGCACACTCACCCAGCACCAGTGAGTCTGTCACTGAGGAAATGGATGGACCTCCTCTCTCTTCCCACTCACTTCCTTCTTCTTTCTGCCTCGTCCTCGCAATTTATACAAGTTAGTGAAAGATTATTCGGATTGGAAGCTGCCAGTGAGGATTTGGAAAGAAACTGCTCTCGAGGGGCTGTTTTTTATAACAACAAGTTTTATTCGTAATGATGTCCTCTCGATGAGAAAAATAATTTTTCTTCCCGTACATTTATATGGAGTAGTTTTTTATAAGGGTCAAACTTGTATTAAAGCTCATCCACAAATTTATATATAAACACAACTTGAGAAAAAGCTAATGGTTATATATCTCTCTCAATAAACCAATATAAATTGGAGATATATATATATATATATATATATATATATATATATATATATATGGCATCCCCCCAAATGTATACACATTGTAACAGCTGATAACTCACTTGATTTTGAAAATGAACTGTATGCTAATAAACGCTGACTTTATAATCCTTCAAAGTGTGTGTACATTTTGGGGGACACCCTGTATATACAGGAGAATATTCACTTCTCATGTGTTATAAATATAACGTCACAAAATAGGCCAGCAACTGGCGTAGCTGCTAGTGAACCAGGCCATGCGTGGCGTGTTCTGTAGCGGAACTTCTGTGACCTCAGCCACCCGTTACCCGTTCTCAGTGAGGTCATGGTGTTCATTTTCTTCAGTGAACGCCTCCAGAGCCTCCTGTCCCCTCCTCACTCACCTTCGTGCCTGAGAAGATGCCCGTTCCTCGGAAGAGCCTGGTGAGTTTGGGCTGGATGGTTAATACAGGGATGGACGGGTGAGCACCTGACAGGACTGGCACCGCAGGGAAGCTGTTAGGACCGGAGAGAGGAGCGTAAGCAGGGGGCTCCATGGGCGCTGCTCACCCTCTCCGGGGTGGGTGGCTCTCAGCGCTGGGGCACCCATCGCCTCCTGTGTCCTCTGAGAACTCAGGCTGACCCAGCGTGGGGCCCTGAGTTTCAGGGGACACCACCGCGGGCGAGCTGTTTGAAGCCTCAAGACAGGAGCCTTCCCAGCAGAGCGTCCCTCCAGGAGGCATGCGGGCACCTCCCTCTGCCCCTCGCCAGGAGGTGCGCCTGCGGCCGCCTCTGAGGAGAGAGAAGCCGGCTCTCCCCGCACATGGGCTCAGGGAGGCGTTAGGCGGAGCCGCCGGCTCTGTCCCCCGCCGGCCGGGCAGGGCGCCACGCGCATGTCCCTCTGCCCGTGATGGTGATTTGCTGCCAGGATTGGGTTTCGGCACTGCTGTGGCCTAAGTCTCCCCGGAGGACCACCCACGAGCTGTCCCCGCTGCGAACGGGAACGGCCTGCGATGGGTGACGGGAGGGGGCTGTTTGCTGAGCACAGAGCCCTGTAAAATATGAGGGCCGCTGTCCTGCAGCTCACCCGGCGAGGAAATAAATCACAGGAAGTCACCCCCAAGCTTTCCACCAGTAAGGCCGCTGAGATCCTGGTGAGATCTCTGGGCCGGTGCGTCCATGTGTGCCTGTCGGTGTGTGTGTGTCAGTGTGTATGTGTGTGTGTGTCAGTGTGTGTCTCTGTGTGTGTGTCTGGGTCTGGGTCTGTGTGTCTGTGTGTGTTTGCAATTCTTCAGCTCAGGGTTCATCACGGTCATCTCCCTGGTTAAGACCGCACACCAGTTAGTGACAATTTGTCTTCTTCCGTGTGTACGCAGGGAGTTTCCCAGGGTCACGAATCTGAATGTGTTATTGTAATACTACATCTTACATGCTAATCCTTTCTTGTAAGGACAAATTTAAAGAGGTTTTAACCTTGAGCCAATAAACGTTCTGTAGAGTTAGAAACAACGGAATATATCAGCAGAAGTGAGGTTCCATGATATTTGCTATACACTATGTTTATTTTCAGTCATGATATATGCTAAAAATAAGTAGCAAGTATATAAACTTTTAATACAAAAATCATATGCACACACACACACACACACACAGCTTGATTCTGTATGTGAAAGCGTAGTGGATACATAACAGAATTATGGTTTCTGCTAGAGACTGCAAATTCAATAACTTAGTTCCGAAGTTGAAATCCATGTGAGATTATTACATTGGTCAAAATAATGAGGTAGTTATCCCCAATTCACTTTGTGCACATGTATGGATAGGACGATGATAAAGAAACCACGGTTTTTCATGGCTGTGCCCACAATAGAACCTGTGCTTTCTCTTCACAAAGCAACCCACAGGGAGTGTGACCCAGGGAATGTAGCCAATAACGTGGAATTATGTGTGGGGCCAGGTGGGCACTGGCCATGACGGGGGGACTCTTTGTAAAGCATATGATTGTCCCACCACTGTAGGGTACTGTACACTGGAAACTAATACAAACTATTGTTGAGTGTCAACTGTAACTGAAGATTTTAAATTCGTTTAAGAATTTCCCTCTTCCGTCTTCCCTGCTGTTCCACGGTCACCTCCACCCGGAGCCCTCCTGAGGGGCCTCCTACGTGCTCCTCCCTCACACTCAGGTCTTTATGCACAGATCCCAGCAACTCTTTAAAAATGGGTCATTGTGTTACTAGTCTCATCGGAAGTACTTGACGGCTGCCCCTGGCTACCAGAGAGATTCCAACGCTTTGCTAGAATTCAGGGCCCTCATTCTGGAGCTCCCCCCTCTTCCTCCCCCCCCCCCCCCGACACACACACCTTCCTTTCCGCCATCCTTTCCACTCATCACTCAGGCTGGACTGTTCTGTGTCACCTCTGAATATTCCTGCTCCGTTCTTGTCTCTCCTACATGAAGCACCCTCACTTCTAACCACCCAGAGCCCCCCTCAGTGGCCTTGCTGGTCCCCAGCTCCCGTGGCCCCCCGCCTGGGTCCCTGCTCTCCAGCAGGCACCGAGCCTGGCACTGCACTTCACTGTGTCATTCTCACACTTCTGATCACTCGTGCTCCAGCCTCACGGGCAGAGAGTGAGGTCTCTATGTCCTCCTCCTCCACAGCGGGCGGCATGCAGGCCACTCCCCAAGCCGCCAGCTGATAGAATGAGATACTACACCAGTTGTCTAACCACAGGGAGCATTTCCCTGATGTTCTGCATAAAATCCACCTCCTCTGCGGAGGATGTGGAATTCCAGGAGAACTTAGGAAACCTGAAGTTTACCCTCAAACAACATGCATCTTTCTCATCAATCAGAGGATAAAATTATAAAAATGTATTTACAGATACATACACAAACATTATTAGGAAAAACAACCCCAGTGAATCGTATTCATGTATGTTCCTCAGACACTGGGAGCACCTGCACATCATGCTGATTTAACATAAGAAGCATCTGGAAACAGAGCAGATATAGAGGCCCACGGTCTCACCCACGCTCAGAGCCCGTCCGGGTAACCCCAGCCCCCTCCCACCCCATAGCATCTTAGCAGCCAAGGCCAGCCTGATCCCGTCATAGATTTCACAGTTTAAATATCCCATTTGCGGGCCCGGAGCAGCCGGGCCCAGAACAGCCGGGTTGGGAGCAGCCGGGCCCGGAGCAGCAGCAGCCAGGCTGGGAGCAGTAGCATCCAGGCCTGGAGCGGCAGCAACCGGGCCCCAAGCAGCAGCGGGCCAGACCCAGAGCAGCTGGTTGTGGAGCGGCCCAGAGCAACAGACAGAACAGCTCGCTCCTTGCCTGCCCATGCCCCAGGGCTGCCTCTCAGACATGGCTGGAAACTTTTGGGGGAACTTGAGGGTCTGCTGAATCAAGTGATGAAGGCTTAGATCTGGATGTGTTGAGTTAGTATAGCGCTGGGGTGTTGATCTGTGAGTGCCTTGTGTGGGGTCTTGGATGAGGTTGGTTGATCTATTTGGAAGTGTCTTTTGTGTGAAATGTATCCTTGGGCATGTGGAGGTATTGATTTGAGAAAATGCTAAGTAATTGATTTACTACCTGAAAAATGTAAAGTTCTGAAAGTTTAAGGTCTCTTGCCAAAAAGAGTTTTTAAAGCTAACACCTTAATTTTAATGGAGAAAGGGGAGGACTAGTCCTTCCCACCCAGAACAGGTAATCCTTTTCCAGCCAGCAGCTATCTTTAAACAATGTGTTCATTTACATTTGAATGGCTACGCCTTTTGATAGCCTAAAGGCAAGTTTACATGTAAACAAGTTTGCTTCTCAGTTCCCAGGGCAGAAAAAACAAGGTTTAAAATGATTAGATTTTAAAATTTATTCTTAAAAATATAAAAGTTTATTAATTAAAAAAAAGGACATTAAAAAACCTGATGAACAATATTAACTGTTGATTATAATAGAATCAGAGATACGGGAGGGGAGTGGACTGACAATTCTCGGGGAAAAGGGGAGTGGTGGATGCAGGAAGAGACTGAACATAAACTGTGCACCTATGGATGAGGACAATGGGGGGTGGGGAAAGGGCAGAGGGTGGGGTGGGAACCTGGTGGAAGGGGGAAGAAATGAGGAACCTTTTTAATAATATGAACAATAAAGATTGATTTAAAAAATAAAATAAAATAATAAAGAGAGAAAAAAAATTAAGTAAATAAATAAATAAATATCGCATTTGCTCCTGTGTGTGCACTCTTCAAGAATTCTCCTCTCCAAGGGCCCCTCCTGCCCGGGACTTAGCGGCCACAGCGGCGTGTATGTATTTTGGGGTGTTTTCCTGGACATTTGTCATGATCCTTTGGAGTCCCCAGGACGCCTTGCTCCTTCCCCAGGCTTGTGCGGAGAAGTGTCATCGCTCAGGAGAAAGTCACCAGAGGTAGGAATACCAAGGAACAGCACTTTGCTTCCGTGACTCGGGCATCTCCTTATCAGGGAAATATTCTTTTAGTTATTGCTCAGTTTCTAAAGTCTCTCCCCAGGTAAGACTCAGCAGAGCAGTTAGTCAGCGTGGGGTCAACATGAGAAGCCTGATTCCCCCACAGGCAGACTTCCTCTGTTGCATAATCACCCACAAACTTGCCATGCCATTGAACTTGCAAATGTGTGTTGCCAATCTCAGCGGGGTGACGGAGTACTAGGAAATCCGTCCACTGGGACATCAATGCCGGCACCAACTTTGTCATTAGGATATACAGTACGTATATATATTGGACTTGGTTAAATGTGTTTTAATAAAAATATCTAATAGTACTATGTACAACACTATATATAATTATATGTTCTATGCTCTGTGAATAATATGATGCAAAACATAACTCAGGTAGGCATACTTTTGTATATATGAAAATATGATATATATTATATCTAAATCTATGATAATTCTTCATTAGCTGGTTGAAATTACTACACAAGCAATCTAAGTATGAGTTTGTTTGTTTTTTATTTAGAATACAGACCCACATATCTTTGTTAATAAATTTAACCTTACTTTTCTGGTTATTGACTATATAATTTGCCTAAAATTTTATGAGATCAATTGGCTTATTGCTCTGCAGTTCCTTGTATTCTATTTGGCATTCCCTCGTAAATTCACACGTCTTGTCACCGTATTCACTCTGAAGGATATCTGGTATTTTTTGACACCAAAATTCATTCTTGAAGAATCAAGTTTCACTATTACTGAGTCATCAAAGGAAGAAATCCAGAAATATGTGACAACATACTGCAGCATTATTGGGATAAGTGTGTGTCCTCCCAAGATCAACTGCTCCTATATATGTATCAAGATGAACATGTTTACTGGGAATCATCTGCTGTGAGTGTGTGTGTGTATGTGTGTGTGTGTGTGTGTGTGTGTGTGTGTATAGAATGTATATATGGATATATGTTCAAAAAAAAAACAACAACCTAAGACAATTTTTTAAAGATTAATAGCACTACCTACATTTTGTGTTTTTGTAGGGAAAAGTTCCAATTTTTACATCATTATTTCATTAGTAGCTGTCATAAAAGATTCTGGGAATTGCTATGAAATAATGGTGGATTCATTAAGTTATAAGAATCTATTTACTTTACTATCCATCTCTCCTCATACATTTTTAGTAATCTGAGTGAGATGAAACATGATCTAGACTGGGCTCAGCTTTATATTAACTGTATGCACTTGACACATCTTTGAAGTAGTTTATTCATTTGCAAAATGGGTAACATTTGGCCCTGGCCAGGTGGCTCAGTTGGTGAGCATATCATCTCTATGCTGAGGTGAGGGGTTCCATTCCCAGTCAGGTTTATACCAGAATCAACCAATAAGTGGATAAACAAATAGAACAGCAAATCTCTCTCTCTTCCCCTCCTCTCTCTCCCCATCTTCCTCTAAAATCAATAATAGATAAAAAAATAAAAATAAAATGGGTGATATTTACTTATTTAATTTTTAAGTATAGAGTAATTGTTTTATTAGTGAACATTTTCATGAAGAAAAAAGCACTATATGAAAATATATAATTAAGAAACAGTGAAATTCAAGAGGGAAAAAAAATCAAAGAAACCGGAATACATTATCCCTAATTGGTGATAATACATAGAAATCCAACCCTTTTTATTTGAAAAGTGTGCTATCCTATTGGTTAAGAAAATGTTTTAAGATATATATTTTTGTCCTGACCATGATACTAACAGACAATAGTCAACTGTGTCTTGTTTTCCACACTGCAAAGGAGATCTGTGGCGGACGGAAAATTAACTAAAAGTAATGAGGGATCGTATCTCTAAAAGACATATTGCTGTTGAAAAATATGGCTGAATCACACTGGTTGACTTTTTCTGTAAATGGGTTAAAATTTACACACCACTGGAGATCTGTTTAAGAGCATGTGGGTTAAACACACTGAATCTCCATCCCAAACACAGCGAGGCAGCTACAAGTCAAACATAATGACAGAGCTGATTAATTAGAGCCTCCTACCCCAGCACTTCAGAATGATTTATGGAGACACATCTCCAGCCCGGTCCATTGTGCTGACTGGATTAATGGAGTGAGCTAGAAAAATTCACTGGCAACAGGGTCTGGCGGCCCGGCAGAACATTAACCCTTGGAGTTTTCTTATCTAGCCTATTGACAGAATATTAATTATGACAAAGCATGTATGTCTCACTTAATTATCTTTTGATAGCTTGGTTTATACTGGCTATATACATATAGAGGCACATAGTGTTGGATATTTGGATATATTGAAATTCCTTGCATGAGAAAGAAATGGTACATAAACATGTAAGAAGAACAGAGTTAGATTAAACTGTGTGTCCATTATGGAGAGGAAACTGTGGGAGCATATCTTTTCCTCTTCACTGTATGCTTAGGCATCGAAGTTGCTTACAGAGAGAAGACGATGCAAAGATTCTTTAAAAAAAAATATTCCCTTTGCATTCAGAAATGATCCATGTGTGGCTTGCCCGGTGGCAGTGATTTGGAATAAAGAGAAGTTCTGCCTGGGGGAGAAAAGGACCTCATTGATATATGGGCAATTAAATTAGACACATCCTCATGTGTGCCCAATCAGAAGTGAGCGCATTAGCACATGAACTGCCTTTGGTGTATATCAATGAAGTATCCTCTACATCTGAGTCTCAAAATGAAAGCGCTCCATGGAGCTGTGTCGGCACAGTATTTAAAACTAGGCAACGCTGATGCTGAGCCTTCCCTGAAGCATCTAGAATCATTTGGAGACATAGCAATAAGTTCAACTGTAATTACTTTTGTGGTATTGGATCCATCCTGGCCACGTTCTACAGGTGTTGTATTAAAGAGATATAGATATGACTTTTAAGTAGACTCGGCTTAAAGGTCTCTGGGTAAAAATGTGTCTTTTTCTTAATGAGTGAAAGACAGCACCAAATAGTCAACTACAAACCAAGCTGCTCTAGCCTCTCCTGAAACCGAATGAAAGCAAAGCGAATTAACTAAAGTGTCTGTGACAGCTGAGTTGCCACATGTGTAATGAGCATGATATAAGGAAGGTTGCAGAACGTGGGATAATTTAAAGAATACTCCTTCCTGCTCTGAGGACTCAAGGCTCAGACTTGGAGGGGTTCGCTGGTTTGCTGTGGATTTCCTTCGCTCTCACGCGGGCACAAAAGAAAGGCAATGCAACATGGACCCGATCTGAGCTCAGGCGTTACTGCTCCAGCGGCCCAGCAACGGAGCTCGCCCCCAGGCTCCTTGCCCGCAGGGTCCATGCCTCCCGAGACCGGGGTGTCCCATCAGAGCCGCCCTCCTGAGTCTGCCACGTGGGAGTCTCCCATGGTTCTGCAGGGGGAGCCTGCACAGTGGTCCTCCGGGGGCTGGCCCAGTGTCCAGAGGTATCACTGAGGGTCCGAGCAGGGGAGCCTCCCGCTGCCTGTGGTGGGCACGCTCAGTGCACCAGGAAGCCCAGTGGGCAGTGTAGGGAGGGAGGAGAGCAGCCCGCCCAGGCAGAGCACAGCTAACGCATTGATTTGAAGTTTTCAGGTAAAATGGTTAATGCCGAGAAGCTTATCTATGAATAGAGGGGAAGGCTTGCTGACAGGTTACTACAAAAGGCATTCTTCTCCAGGTAAGAATACTTGAGTACTCAAAAGACTACTTCCGGGTCAGGTGTCAGGTCCATATGTTCCGCTGAGTACCCAGCACACTTCCCTCCCTTCCTCCGGAGGCACACCCTGTTCCAGCGAGGTTGCCTGCATGGCTAGTGTGCACACACCACACTCCAAGAAGATTGCCTGCCTGGCGAGTGTGTACACACTACACTTCAAGAAGACAACATGCATGTCTAGTGTGTACACATACCACACTCCAAGGAGGTTGTGTGCATGGCTAGTGTACACACCGTGCTCCAGGGAAATCCCGTGCAAGAACAGTAAGGAAGGAAAGAATAAAACCCGGAGAAAATAGGCCTTGCAACACATTTAAAGGCTCCTTTGTCAGTGATCTTCGCTCATGCGGGCTGCAGCTGTCTTATAATTTAATCTAATTGCCTTCCATTTGAGCCCGTTGCAGCCTGTACTTACGGGCGCGGAACTAAGTTACTGTTTTCTAAGAAATGACGAGCAAGTAAGCAGCTCTCATTTCCTACAGACCCGCGGGAGAGGGCAGCGCCAGCCAGAATGTGGGGTGTCTGCAGTCAGTCTCCAGAGACGCACTGCCTGGGCTGAGTCCTGGCTCCCCAGTTACTAACCGTGTGAACGTGGGGAGTCAGCTGCCTTTCTGAGTCAGGGTGCTCCCTCTATCAGAGGGAGCTGTTAGGAGGACAGATGGCTGGTCCGATGGCTGTTAGGAGGACCAGACGAGGTAACGTGAAGGGCTTGGGACGGTGCAGGAAGGAAGAGGGCCAGGCAGTGCTCAGGCAGCCTCATTACGAAGCGCACAGCTTAATCCTGTGATCCCTCAGCTCTTATCTGTTAACATGACCTTAGAACCAAGATCTCCAAATCATCGCAGCGTTTCAAACACATTGTAATGTCTTTTAAATGAAATAATCTTCGCCCTCCATTCCTCGGGAAGTGTATTCTCTGCGCTTCACAGTGGGCAGGTTCACGTCCTTTTCAAATGTTTTTTATATTTTTTAAACCTTTCTAACCTAAATATCTAAAATAAAGAATAAAAAAATGTTCCAAATCTCTCCAACTATAAATCTGCTTTTGTGTGTTCGTAAATACTGGGTTCATGGTGAGATAAATTAGCGCTGTAAAGTACACACGTGTCAACAATTACGCAGAGCCATAATTTAAGGCCGGCTCACCAAACTTCCCTCCGGCCAATCGGAACTTTTGCACAAGAAATTGTGATTTAGGAGCAAAGGGGACAGCGAATAAATATCCCTGAATCCATCTTTCATATCGCAAAAGGGCTGTAACTTCCCGAGTACCGTTCCCTACCCCGATGGCATGCCCAATTACCTCCCTCCCACCAACGTTTATTTATGTCGTCATTTTCCCTGGATTAGTTCTGATTTATAAATAAGCATGCTTGCTGAAAGCCACGTGTAAGTGTGATTTAACCCACGGCCAACAAAACACGGAGGTTTCGTTTATCAAAACTTGTAACAGGCATTGGCGACGAGAGTTCACCCACACCGTGAATGGCCACGTGTTCAGCGTCACCTCCTGATGCAGGAGGGAAGTCAGCACCCCTTCTCCTGGTTTTCAAACACGACACTTTCATGGACAAATACTGACGTCCCAGGGTGTGACATAAGCTTTCTCAGCGTGGCTGGAAGACCCGACTTCCGGATATGTCACCTGGATGACTTTTGCATTTATTTACGGAAACCATTTTAAAAGCATGACTCTAAGAGGAAGCTTGTATATGCTGGGGACAAACAGCGCATGGTGAATTTCTGCCTATTATAAAAGGGAGGAGGGGATGTCACTATTATTCTCTGTGTAATACTTTCAATGATAAATTTTAAACAAAAAAAGAATATTCAATAAACCCTGTGAAACAACAAAGACTACCTGAAACAAGCAGTGTGCCCTCTAAGTCAACAGCCTAGGGGCACCCCTCGCCCTCACCACAAAGGCCATACAACAAGCAAATAAACACACAGCGACAGGAACAAGCCTGGAAAACGGGATGGTTGAGCTGCATGGAATCTGTTGGATAGTTCAAAGAGAATTGAAAAGTCTAGCTTGGTTTTCTAACCAGATCAGCCACTGTATGTGAATTCCTGTCTGTTACTGTAATCAATAGAATTTGAATAAAATGACCTATTATAGAGCTCCTTTTCCCTAATCCCCCCAACACCAATGATCTTACTTTTTTGCAGATTAGTTTTCTTAAACAATGTCCCTAAGGGTGTCACTCCTCTATATAGAAACTTCCCAAGGTTGTAAATTGTGTAATAAATTAGGAAAAATTCTTACCAATTCATGTCCCTCTACAATACAGTCCAGCTCCAGCGGCCAGCTCCTCACCACAGCTCCCAATACTCAGAGCCAAATGGGACCGGGCTGCCCTCAGAGATTCTGAGCTGCTGCCTTTGCTATGTTCCTTCCTTGGTGCCATTTGGACGTCAGGAAATTCTGCTGAGTCCATCTCTCAATAACTATTTGCTGAATTGAATAAAAATTAATGAATTAACCATAACTTGTTCTCCAAGTCTACAAGATCATGTGTTCCTAAAAGTTTACAACCAACCGACTCCAAGTTAAAACTAAGTTTAGTGTGGGAAAAAATAGTTCAGAGTTTATTTTGGGGGAGATTGAACATTTTACTTTTCAGCCAGTTGAACCTATGTCAAAAGAGATGACTGATGTTTCACTCTCTCACACCCTGTAGATTTGCTTTGGATACCGTTTCTGCTGTTAATTAGTGTAAAATATGGAACGTGTGTAGCACATTTTCATTCAGACTTGGGACTGGAGGCTAACAACATACACATAGATCTGAGCAAATGAATAAATTTATTAAAGCCACTTGCAAATGTCTTCTTTCTAAATTTGGATGCTAAAGCATTTAAAGTGAATAAGCAAGAAAACAGTATACACATTCTTAATATTCAAAATGAGAGCGAGGAAGGAAGTGGTGTGGTGTGAAGGTTACATCTGAATAGTTCACCGATGTGCTGTGATATGGCTTGTCCTTGGAGGCCACCAACTGAAAATTGACTTTAAGCTGGGAATTAATCTAAAAGTACTGCTCACAGAATTTGCGGACAGGCATTCTGGCCTGTCCGAAGAATACTGCATGTGCAAGAGTTTGATCGCATTTAATAGTGGTTATATAGGTAAAGTCAACCCTACCGTCTCTTATATGCCTGATTGCTTTTTGGCAAGGATTTTACCTATACATTCAGATTGTGTTTGTTGAAGGAACAGGTAAGTGCATGAACATTCTGGACGGTAGTATTTAAATATCCTACTCTTAGATAGAGCTCAAGATTATTTGTAATTGCATCCAAAGATCTATTTTTTTTTTTTAAATAAGGACTAAGTTTATGAATTCAACCCCTATCCGGTACCAGACATAATGCTAAGCACCAAGGATGGAAATGAATAATACGACAAAGTCCTTGCCTAAAGGAGCTTACAGTCAAGTGGAAAAGAAAATGCAAAGTTAAAGATTTATAGGGGAGTTGTCTGAGGAAGTCATCAATCAAGGTGAACGTTGTGCTGAAGTTTAGAAGACACAGATAGAGGAGCATTGTTGGAGGAAAAAGTGAAGACTCTGGCCACGGAAACATTTCCACGAAGATCTATGAATGTTAACGTTACTTCTGTTTGCAATTTTTTATTTTTTTCTCAAATCATTCTTATTCCCAATTCCAATTTTTGAGTACCCATCTACATATATAAAAAGATCTGAATTTCAGAAGCAGCATTCTCCCTGTCCTAATGTACTATTAAAACTGATGATCTAAGATTGTTGTAAGTGGGACCTTAACATTTTGTACTTGTTTTCATATTGAGGGTTAACTTTTATTAGAAATGTTACTAATAAAAAAAATATTTCAGACTGGCAGGGATATTTAATCCCTCCCTCTGAGGGATTTAACGGGATAAGAGAAGGGAAATCTCACTTCTTATTTTACCTACTTCTGCACATTTATAATGACTCTATAAACTTTTGTGATTAAAAATAAATTAGAAAGTGCACATAACCCAAAAGGTAGTGGACATTTATTAGTTTGAGGCCACACTCAGAACACTGAGCCAACCTAAAAACATTGATCCTAACTCCTCTCATCAGAAAGCAGAATGGCCTGGTGCCTTGGCAGGTACGGAGGAAACTGCCAAGTGCTGGTCAAACAATAGGCAGTGGGAGACATGGTTGAGCATGGTCTACACAACAATGGATAAAAGTTTCACCAGAATGAAGTATGAAGTGCTGGTCAAACAATAGGCAGTGGGAGACATGGTTGAGCATGGTCTACACAACAATGGATAAAAGTTTCACCAGAATAACCAAGTGGTTGGATAAATTTAATTAAGTTTTCTCAATGTTTGAATATACATACATACTTTACAAGTTTATATTTAAATGCTTAAAGGAGGATATATACTATGAACATTATCCCGTTTCTTCAGACTCACCACATTGTCACGGTAGCTAAACACATACTATGGTCATTGCTCATTTACAGTATTAATTGGATTTCTAAGATGTTTTGGTATTTCTTTTTTATAAAGCACATTTTCAATTTCTGGCTCAGCTAAAAATATTTGAATAGATTACTAAAAAAATGGGACATTTTCCCAATGTATTATGATTCTGAGGAGAATAAAACTGAACTGATGCAAGTCCTGCATTTCCCTCAGCTTCTCAACCCCGGACTCACTGACCCAGCTTAACCGTTAAAGCTGTAGGCCAAGGTCCAGGAGTGTGGATGTGACTGGAGAGCTTCTGAAACATTGACCTCCTAATTCCATCAGACCTGGAAAGTTCTGCTCCATTCTCTCTCTCTTTTTCTAACACTCAGTTATCTGTACATTATCATTTTTCTCATGGCTTCACATATCTTTTATATTTCTTTTTACATTTTTCATCATTTTCTCTTTCTAGCTTGATCCAGTATACATGCAGCTGACCTTTCTGCTCATTAAGCCTCTCTTCTGTTCTATCTAATTTTTTAAATAAATATATTTTATTGATTTTATACAGAGGAAGGGAGAGAGATAGAGAGTTAGAAACATCGTTGAGAGAGAGTCATCGATCAGCTGCATCTTGCACACCCCCCACTGGGGATATGCCGGCAACCAAGGTACATGCCCTTGACCAGAATCAAACCCGGGACCTTTCAGTCCCCAAGCCGACGCTCTATCCACTGAGCCAAACCGGTCCCGGTTGTTCTATCTAATTTTCTGTGATATCCATCCACTGAGTTCTCAATTTTAGATACTGATGTGTGTGTTTTTTCAAGACTCTAAAATTTATTTTTATCTATTTATTTTATAGATTCTAGGGCTCTGGTAAGATTTTCCATTTAGGCACACCTATTTTCTTAAGCATATTGATCATAGTAATTTTAAGTCCATATCTGATAACCTCAAATATCTGGGTTATAAAATCTTATACTTTCTATTCACTGGGTTTGGGTACCTTCTTCCTCTCTCAATACATGTCTTCTTGTGCTCATGTGTAGTGATTTAGAATTGCAGGATAAATTGATCACACACATTATAGCTTTTCTAGAAACTGACATTCCCAGCAAACATATGCCAGTTTCCCATAATCTCAGCAACATATGCTACTGCCAGATGTTTAAATTTCTGATGTATCATATATTTACAATTATTTTCCCTCAAATGATGTCATATTTTTAATAATTATTATGTTCCTAAATATTGTGTTTCTGTTTCAGATAGCTCATCTTGGCTAATGTAATGAAATGGGCAAGAATTATTTAAACCCATATATTTTTATGTCATTTGTTCATAGTTGTAAACATTATTAAATCTGCTCATTTTTTAAATTATTGACTCGTATTAGTTTCTCAAATCATGAAAATAAATCAATGAAAATGGTTTATTGGAGGGTAAAGTGACACCAAAAATTCTAACAAAAATACTATTTAAAGCTAACGTTGAAAATACAAATAGAGACCAGATAGATAGTAGGACTATAGACTCCGTATATGATGGAGTAAGTAAATCCAAAATGTAATGATTTACCTGAATGGACAAAAGGGAGAAAAATTACAAGCATGAATCATGAGCTTCTGAATGTTGGATTTTATAGGGCTGTTTAGTTTTCTCCTCTCCTCCCTGGCTTTGCTGGATGGGAACATGGCATCCTGATTTTTAAACACTGGTACAAATGGATAAAATGTCCAGCATTTTACCTTTCCCTAATATTTTTTATTCTATATTCACTTTTCCCAACTATGTTGGTACTTTATTTTATGGATGCAATTATCACTACGATTGTGAAACAAAGAGAGAGCAATTGTTTGAAATCAACTGTTTATCTTTTTGAGTAATTATGCTCCATGGAGTATCTAGCATCGCCTACAAAATGATCAGACTATTCTGATGCAAGTGAAAAAAAATTGTTAATATAGTTCTTCTACCTGCACCTTTGTCTAAGTTTACTTCTATAGAAAAAAATGGGTTATAAAACTCTTTCATTTGAATTTTTTCCAAGGGCTCTGACTGGGTATGAAGTGGAAGGGAAAAGGGAGGGCATGCAATATTATTTTGCATTTAAGTCTGTAAATAAGCAATGACCTTAGTATGTGTTTAGCTACCATGACAATGCAGTGAGTCTGAAGAAAATGGATTATGTTTATAATATATATCCTCCTTTCCCAATAACTCTTTAAGCATTTAAATATAAACTTGTAAAGTGGGTATGTATAGTCAAACATTGAGAAAACATAATTAAATTTACCCAGCATTATTTTGCATTTAGATGATTTCCCTTTCCTGGGCCGTCTTTACAGACCTGTAATAAGCACAGTCATTCCCCCTCCTCCCAAGCCGCTCAGTGCTGAGTAGCGTCAAAGATTGCTCAGAAACACGCAGCGCTGCATGTTGAAACCTACTCTCCGCTTCATGCTCCCTGACTTCACCTGAGGTGCTCCTCGGCCTTCCTTTCAAGTGTTTGTGTTGGGCAAGGGGCCAGCGGTCTTAGCGCAGGGAAAGCAGGTAGCTGTCGGAGCGCCTGTGCGGCGTGTCTAATTTTGCTACATTAAACCTGTCACAGAACGCTAAGTAAGAGATTACAGGAAGTATGCACACAGAGCACATGGCTAATAACGTAATAAACCTGCAGCGTCGGGAAAAGCTAAGCCCTCTCTCTTTCATCTTCCTTTCCATTTGGCGCACCAATCTCTCTAAACCACGGTTGGAAGAATGGGTGGAGCTATGAAAGGTTTTCACAGCCGCCGGGAGCTGGCTCTCCGGCGGTGGCCAGACCGATAGTCAGGAATACTGAGAAGCTAACAAGGCTTTTCTTTTCAATCCACACACATATCTGTTTCACATGCCGTGGAAGCAAGATGAGTCCTCATAAGGGCTGCTCTAACTCTATATTTAATTTCCTAGAAATCAGGTTATTTGGGTGGCTAGCAGTTTCTGTTGTAGAAACCAAGAACATCCCAATAAAGAACATTTTTTTTTTTTTTTTTTTGGTAAGGACAGAAACTATTGAGCTTAGAACGAGGTAGAGCTTGTTGATTATTTTCTTAATTAGCGCAGGTGGATTAAGTGTTGTGTGCCTGGAGCGAATACGCATTGAAGGCACTGTTTAAGAAACAACAACGGAACAATTTACTAGTTTAAAATTAGCTAAGTATGTTGAGTGTGAGAGAAATGACAATATACGAAGTATAAAAGCTGAAAATGCCATGAAAATTGCTAAAACATCTCCTGCTTTGAAGAAGCAGTTATGTCATCGCCCTTGGCCATGCACTCTGGTGGTCACTCTGCCTCAGGCTCTGTACAATGGGCTGGGAACGGCCCTGGCTCAGTGGTTTCCTCCAATCCTAGCAGGGGGCCTCTTCCCCGTTGGGTGTCTCCAGCACATAATAGGCACAAAGAGATCTATATTTTAAAGAGAGGCCTAAGAAATTGCTTTAAAGGAAGACTTGTTCCTGCCTCCTGCCTTCTCAAATCGATTCAGAATTCAATCTCAGGCTCCACAAAGGACATCTGAAACAACCCAAGCCTGCGAGTGGGGTGAATACGCAGCCCTCTGAGCGATGTGAGGGACCTTCCTCCTGCGCTGGGAAAACAAAGCCCGACGAAGACCTGTACGGACGCCACTGAGAGTCACTTAGTCCACAAAGAAAAAAGAAGGCTCAGGGAAATGGTCACAGGACCCCGCCCTTCTCAATAAATGTGCTCGCTCTTTACAAACTGCGGTGAGGCAGAGCTTTCATCCTCCAGTCAGACAGAGCCATTAGGAGCCATCAGCCAGGCCTTGTGCGGAGGCCGGTAACACAGAGGATGCTCAAGTGGAGGGACTCAGCTGAATGTGGTCCGCTGGCCCTCCATAGGCTGCCTCAAAGGAGGACAAAGACGGGAATGCACCAAGGTCAGGTGCAGGGAAACAAGAGGAAGCAGGTGAGGCCGAGAAAGGGATGGGAAGCAGATAGCCCTGGGCCATGAAGTCAGAGCCACAGGCAGGGTTAGCACGCCATCTTGGTTTGCCGGGCGGGGCCCATGTAACCCCTGACCTCACAGCTAACCCCCACTCTGAACACGAGAGTCCCACCCAGCGCGCCTCTCATTGCATGTGTTCTTGTGACGATTGCACAGCCCCTTTAGACGGAATTGACTCAGTCACTGTGCTGGGCCTCACCTGCACATGCACATCCGCCCTGTCTATGCGAAGGCCTTGGCCGGTAACAGAAATGCATGCTTTTGAAAGGAAGAGTTAGAATTGATAACATGGAGATCCTTGTTGCACAAGTGCTGTGAGAGAGAGGAGAGAGAGAGAGAGAGAGAGAGAGAGAGAGAGAGAGAGAAATGCAGTGCTCTGATGGGGCAGGATGACATTTATCATTAGGTACTCAGACTCCATGGGACAAAAGCCCTCGTTCTGCTAACAGCTCCTCTTCCCCGGAGTGGCCCCGCGCTGCTGAGAAGGGACTTTGAGCCCTAGAGTCAGGGCGGCCTCTTGAAGCTAACACTGGGAATAAGCCAGGGCACCACAATCCCTCCTTTCCACAGGTGCAGCCTGTTTCACACACACACACACACACACACACACTCACATACACTCACACACACATACACACACACACACTAACACACGCGCGCACACGCACACACAGACACGCACCCACACACACATACACACACACACACACGCACACACAGACACTATCTCTCACACACACACACACACCAGGAGGGGCCGGCACCCACCGGCCTTCGGAGCGCGCAGCCCGCGGTGCCCCTGTGGTCCAGCACCTCCATCCCTGTGGGGGCGCAGCGGGAGGACTGAGATGGAGGGATGTCTCCAGCCTTACAGAGTGAGGGCAGGGTGTGCACTGGTCCCCTCCACGGCCTGTAAGAGACGGCCCAGCCCTGGGGGCCTCAGCAACCCTGTGCGCTCCCTGTGAGGGGACTGCGGGGAGCAGCCCTCACCCTCTCCATCCGGTGGCCTGTTCTCGCTCCAAGATAGAGGGCAGCTCAGGGAGACAGTGGCTGCACCACAGGCTTTCGGGGCTCCCTGCCTGGCAGCCAGCACAGCTACAGGCCCCCCATGAGCACCGGAGAGAAGGAGAGTCAGCAGAGGGCCGGGCGGCGAGCCTGGGGGTCAGAGCGAGGGGCAGCAGCACAAGGCCATCTTCCTGGAGGGGTGCCCGGCCTGCGTGGTCCTTGCAAACACTGGAGCCAGCGCTGTGCCCCCGTGGGGACCAGGAACCGAGGGAATGAGCAGAGGAGCCTGCACCCCTGGTGAGGGGACAGGCTTCGCTGCCCAGCCTGGCACTTGGCTGCCTGGGGGATGGGGCCCCGAGTTCCTGGGCAGTCCCCCCCCCCCCCTTCCCCAGTGCAGTGGCTGGAATGCCAGGTATGTGCGGGGCAGCGCGGCTGGCTGACGCCAGGGGGGAGCAGGCAGGTGCCTCTCGGGTTACGGCTCCCCCTCATCTAATCCGCGTGTAACGGGAGCCTGGGCCAGCGGCCTGAAGCCTGATCCGCTTAACCCGTTGGCAGCCAGCCTCCCCGGACCACCTCTAAGGGCCCCTGCCCCGGGGCGCTGTTAGGGGGGCGGGCCGCCGGCTAAAGGTGCAAGAGGCGCCCCATCTCATCCGCCTGCAAACGATGCGCACAGCCCAGGCCCGGCCCCCACCCCATGCGTCTGGCGCATGATGGCACCTCTATGTCATGGCGCGCTCTGCATGTGCTGTGTTTGTTGGAGAACTTTAAATGCCCAAGTTTCTTATTAGCATCGAAAAGGCCCCTCTCCCTCAGCATCTTGGTTACCCTCATAATAAACGGACGATGCGTTTAGGAAAGGAAGGAACGCAGAATTGCCAAAGCAGCTCGGGAAGAAAGAGGGGCAGAGCTCATGGTGCCCGCACATGCTCTCCTGCCCCCTCCGCTCCTCGCCCTCTTGGGAAAGTGGTGAAGGAGGCCAAGCACTGGTTCTGTGCTTCCTACACGGTCCCAAGAATTCCCCACATCAAGCTCGAAAGATGAAAAATGATCAGTCTTCAGCTATCCCATACTCACACAAAGAGAAGGAAATGAAGACAATAAATTCTTTCTCTATTGATGTAGTTGTGATAAGACTCCAACCATAACCCCAAACTTTACAAACTGTCCTTGAGACTGATTTGCTAATAAACAACATTTAATCTCAAACAACCTACAAATGACGTGCCTGTGTTTGTTGCCTCTCTCTACATGTTCATCACCACCTTGAGATGCCTTGAATACATCTGCAACCTCTAATGCTAGAGTTTTATTCAACCCAGAGCTTCCGAAATCCACAAGAGCCTGTGTTTGCTGCCAAAAGAATTAATATTTGTTGAAGGTCTTCTGTGGCCCGTGCAGTCTAACAGGAACTTTGGGAAAGTTCACTTATCTATATATATATATATAAAAGGCTAGGTGACTGACTGTACGTCCATCCGACCGTCCGACCGGCTGGTACATATGACATACACTGGCAATTTAAAAAGAAACATTACATCTGCACAGTGGAATACTACGCTGAGGTAAAGAAGAAGGAACTCTTACCATTTGCAGCAGCATGGATGGAACTGGAGAGCATTGTGCTAAGCAAAATAAGCCAGTCAGAGAAAGATAAATATCATATGATCTCACTCATTTGTGGAATATAATGATCAACATAAACTAATGAACAAAAACAGATCCAGAAACAGAGAAACATCCATCAGACCGTCAAACTTCAGAGGGAAGGTAGGGAACGGTTTGGGATAAGGGAGAGAAATCAACCAAAGGACTTGTATGCATGCATGCAAGCCTAACCAGTGGATGCAGACACCAGGGAGTGAGGGCATGGGTGGGGGTGGGGGGTGGGTAATGAAGATGATGATAACAAAGATGAGTCCTGAACCGTGTCTTGCTCTATGCTGCATTCTGCATGCAAACCTGACCTTCTCTGTGGAGCACGGGCGGGGTGTGGTGGGTGGGTGGGTGGGTGGGGGGGAATAAAATAAAAACCAGGCCATCCACTCCTGGCTAACCTGCGAGGCTCAGGCGGGACTCACGGAAGGAGGCCGCTCCTGAACAAGAGCGAACGCTGGCTTGTCTGTTGCTTGGTGACTTTACAGCCAACCCCAGCCTAAATCTGTCCACTGCCCTGACGGCTTGTTCCTTTCAAGCCATTGCCCGTGTTATTCCTATTTGAACTGTGACAGATGAGCAGATGCTGCTACAGCTTGAACCTCTCAGTAGCTCTCTGCAAAACAGCAGTCAGCATTTGACAAAAGCACGGAGAGCAATACTCTAAGCAGGATTTTTAAAAGCATTGATTAAAACAGACTTTGGATATTTGCAAAAAAAATAAAAAGCATCCTTTTGGTGGTGCTCCTAATCTCCAGTTTATTAATATCTATAATATTTGATAAAGATAAGAATTCTTGCACTGCAAAAAAGTGATTTTACTGGGTGATAATATCTAATAGTAATTGCTGCTTTGAGTTTGGTTTTAAAATGGCATGAAACTTCATTTTTTTTTTCCTTTGGGCCAGACACGTGTTTGACATACCAAATGCATCTTTATAATTAGGTATATTTCTATATTTTATAGATGCTACATTAAAATTTCCAAAGAAAATGTTGTGCAGAAGAATTCATTTCCATAGTAAGCAAAGCAGAATGAATGCTTGTAAATTAATTTTTAAGTAAATGTTACAAAGATTTTAAAGTGAAGATCAAAACAGTTTAGTAATAAGTGGGATTTAAATATGAATTGTTTAAAATTCAGTTTCTTGGTAAATATTCCTTGTGCACTTCAAAATATGTGTATTCTACTGCAATTGGGCAGGGTGCTTTATAAATATTAATTAGGCTAATTTGGTTGGTAGTATTGCTTAAATTTACATATATTTGTTGACTTTCTGTCTCCTTGCTATATCCATTATTGAGAGATGGGTGTTGAGATCTATTATTAAAATTGTGAATTTACTTATAGTATCTTGCTGTTTTATCAGTTTTTGCTGTATATATTTTGAAACTTTTATTAAGTGTATACTTGCTTAAGATTGTTATGAGTTTATTCCCTTTTCATTATTAAATTACCATCTTAATTATGGAAAGATTCTTTGGTCTGAATTCTACTGTCTTTTATTAATATAGCCACTCTGGCTTTCATTTTATTAATCTGGGCATGTGTATAATTTTTTCCATCTTTTAACCTATTTCTTTATATTTTAAGTACATTTTAAATAGGCAGCATATAGTTATGTCTTAATGTTTGTTTGTTTTCCAATCTGATATCTTCTGCTCAATTGTTTAGGCCATTTATAGTTAATATAGTTAGGCTAATATACATCATGGTCTTTTAACTTTACATGTCCCATGTCTTCTTTATTCCCCCTACCCCCTTTTTTCCCCTAGCTTCTTCTATATTGGGTATTTTGATGATGACATTTTATCTTATTTGTTGGTTTATTAAACTCTATTTTGGTTCTTTTGATAGGCTGTATAGTATATACTCTATTTAAGGTGTCATAGTTTACTTTGAAGTGATATTATCCCATTTCATGTGTAGTTTATTTATATTTGCTGTCATACATTATATCTTCACCTATATTATGAACTCCAAAATATGTTATCTTTAGTTAAATAGTTGATTATATTTTAACCATTTGATACCATAAGCATCTATAGCTGCAAGCAGTGGGACTTTTTTAATTAAATTCCAAGTATTGTGGCAGATAACTGGTTAAAAGTGATCTCAGTAAAAAGAAAGCAGTCATGGTTATACTTATCTAGTTATCTCCAGTGTTCTTCATTCCTTTGTGTAGACACAGAAGAGATTTCACCTAGTGTTATTCATCTATGTATTTTGTTACCATTGTTTCATTTGGGAAGGTGTATCCAGTTACTCTTTCTCCATTTTAGCCAGAAATGGGTAAAACTCAATTTCTAAACCAGAGAGAGAAGTTTATTGATTGTAGTATCTAGAAATGTCCTAATCTAACAGTTGAAGATATTAATGCACAAGAAATGAAGTCTTTTTTTTTGTCATACAAGTGATGTTGCTAATAGTACCATTATCTTATAGTATCAAATTTTTATGTCTTCCTATACCTGTGTCCTAGACTTTATCTGTTTTAGTGGTTGATAAATTTAAAGGAAATCATAAAAGTCATCTTTTCCCACTTCTACTGCTTAATTTTCACACAAGGAAACAGAATCAGAGAGGGCATCCTAGTGTGTGGACAGCACCGACGAGTGTGAAGCTGGGCAAAGACGAAGACTAACCCAACTGCCAGATCTTCCCTCCTCCTGGTTCCTCATCTGCCCGAAACAGAGTTTAACCCCAGAGGGCAGCCTTGGAAATGGGCCCACAGCGCTGATCCAGGTTTAGTCATAGTTCAAAACTAAAACAAAATGAGGAACCTGCCATGTATAGAGAAATCCCAGGAGATCATTTAGCCTAAGAGAATCAGGAAGTGACAGAATGGATATGGACTTGCAAAAAACAGGTCAATTATCAGTGGCTTCGCCTAAGATAATCAATAGTTCCCCAAGGGAAGGCCCCTGCTAATCACACGAAAAAGGTTAAGGATAGAGGGAAGTCGAACAGCTGAATAAGAAATTTATAAACCATGTTCATGCTCCATAGCTAGTCTTGTTATCGCTAGTCTTTGCTATTCCTTCAGTTCTTTCTTCTAGAAAACCAACTATAAAAACTTGGAGATACTGATTCACAGTAGAGATTAAATCTCTAAAGGAAAAACACTGGCATTTCCCTATCCAAGATATTTTTAATTTAAAGGAATAATCCTGAGAATTCTAAAGCAGCATTTTCAAAAGCATACTTCGCGATCATTAATAGAAGGTCATGAAATATAAAGCTTTCTGAGTAAAATATTTGGCTTCTCGAAGTTCAGCAGCTTTCTCTATTGTGGGATTTTCAGTCTTTGGGTCACTGATGGCCACGTGTGAAGTGAAGATTTCATTGTTCTCCCTAAGAGAGGAAATGGAGTGTTCACCAGTTCCTAACGTTGCCCACAGACCCATTGTCTCGCATGTTCTATGAAAAATACGCTGGAAAATGGCTAAACCTAAGAAATGGATTCTGTGGGTACCTTTTAAGGTGCCATAGTAGTTTGGTAGGAAAGTAGTTTCGAGGCTGAGAACTGTTTTTGAGATCCGCAGAGTCTTAGCAACTTCACTCCTTCCCAAGGTGACCTTATGAATTGCCAAATGAACATCCTGAATGCTACCTTTTCTAGAAGGCTTGCATGGATTCCATACTTGAACCAATGAAGTTAATAAGAAAATTTCTATCCCTGATATTTCTCACGCAGGAACCGTTACCTCTCAGTTACGGGACATTAAAGCTGTACTTTGGGGAAACAAAGAGGGGACGCCTCAGAGGGTGGCCCACGGAGGAGGAATCAGGGGTTCGTTTTCATTTCCTTCCACACGAATTGCCCGGGAGCGTTTTCTTTCATCAAGAAGCACACTGACGAATGGTCTCCTTGACTTTTGTTTCATTAATGCTTTGGCCAGATTTTCCAGTGGGCAGTGGTATTAATATCTGAGGAGAAAAGCCTTTATTGTGCATAAACTGCAAACTTACTGTCTCGATTGCGCCTGGGGTTTTAATGTTTCCTTCCAGAGCAGCCCTGGTGCCTGCTCTGTACGGAGCCACTCTGCACTCCTAGGGAATGAGCTCAATGACCCAATAGGTCCTTCCATCTTTCATTTCTGTGATTCAGGAAAGCCTCCTAAAACACACGCTTCCTCAGTGAATTCACTTTTCTCTGAAAGTATGGAAACCACTCCCAGGCTCTCCTTGGAAATGCTTAACAGTATTAGGCGTATTTACTGGACCCACACTGAAAACTATCAGCTAAGTTACTCTTAATGGTTCAGCGTAATTCTTCTTCCGAAAGATACAACATCTAGCACGTGACCCCCCCACTCCCTTTACAATTACAAGAAGCCATCCCTTCACATCAACAACAATGATTTTAAGGAGGACAGCCATCAAACCAAACTAATAAGTACTTATGGAGCATTGTTTACGCAAAAAATACGGTGCCAGAGAATCCCTGTTAAAAGAGCAGTGGCATTTGTGAAAACTCAAAAGAGGCACTGCATCGCCATTCGAAACTTCCTAGTCAATGTAATAAAATATAAATATAATAATAATTTTTATTGAAAATATAAGTGTGTGCTAGAAAGCACAAAAATTTTAGCAGAAATACAAGCTAGGGCTGTTTAAAATAAATAAATCTCAGGCGGTTTTATCAGATGTTAGCTGACTGCGTTCAGAATTAATCTAACGGCAGAAGCAGCGGTAGGCAGTGGAGGCAGAGAGCGCGGCAGAGCCTCCCGCCCTGGCTCTGCAACTGGCCACAGGCGTGCTGCCATGGTTCCTGCCTGCCCACAGTGGAGCGATTAGGCCTGTTTCCCTGGTTCCTATTTTGATACAAACAGATGGGAAGCCACAAAATTCCTTCCCCAGAACTCGGAGAAATCCACACAGATTCAAGCGGGCTCCAAGCTAAATCCTCTCATAAGCAACTTACACAAACTGCACCATTTTATCCCAGAAAGTCCCAGCGGAAAATGGCCAGCTTTGTCCTCCGCACCAAAAATGGTTTGGGGTCATGGATGCTCACAGCATGGACTCACAGACAAAGTGGAGAGATACAGTACTTCATAATGGCTTGAGATATTGCTCTCAACGGAATAGCAAACCCAGGTTATCAAGGAGACTGAATAAAAAGTCTATTTGGCCCTGGCTGGTGTTGCTCCGCTGGTTGGGCACCATCCTATGCACCTAAAAGTTGCCAGTTCAATTCCTGGTCAAGCCATATGCCCAGGTTGCAGGCTCAATCCCCTGTAGGGGGCGTGCAGGAGGCAGCTGATCAATGTTTCACTTTCTCCCCACCCCCCATTCCCCTGTTCTCTCTCTCCAAAAATCAATAAAATTAGTTTTAAAAATGCAAACAGTCTGTTTGCAAAGCTCCGAGGTTTACAGGAAAGCCAACGAGGAGTGGAGCAGCACCCAGACGTAGCAATATCAGAGCACCTCCCCATGGCCGGGCCTGGAGGGGCGAGTGTGGGAGCAGTCACCAGGCCCGACAGGAGCTTTGGTGGAGGCTGGAACGTAGGACAGGGCACCTGACAAGAGCCGTGGCCTGTAGGGGTCACTGGCAGAGTGGGGCTAAAAAGGAGGGAGCGGGGAGGATAACTTTCCTGACCTTTCTCTCTTCCCACCCTCCAGCTTGGGCCAGAAGGACCCAAACTAATGAAAGGTATAGAGGTCACCCTCTGGGCACAGAACAGATCTGAAGGGGCAAGTAAAAAATATCCACATACCCCAACAGGCCATGCCACATGGGGATCAAGTTACCCCAGTGGTTAGATCACCTTTGGTTAAGCATCACTTTACATTGAGAAAAGGCCATAAGGGAGATCTATTGCAACAATTTTAAATATTTTCTCTTTTTTTATTAAGTATATTTTTATTGATTTTAGAGAAGAAGAAGGAGAGAGAGAGATAGAAACATCAATGATGAGAGAGAGTCCTTGATTGGCTGCTTCCTACCCTTCCCACACTGAGGATAAGCCTGTAACCCAGGGATGTGCCCTGACCAGGAACTGAACAGTGACCTCTGGTTCGTAGGTCACCTATGATGCTCAACTGCTGAGCCATGCCAATAGGGCTAAAATCTTTCCTCATACCCTCCTTACCTCTTTGCTCTAATTCTTTGTGTAAAATCTTTCACTAAAAATTCGGATTCCCCAAAGTTCGGATGCAGAGTGTTTTGCTAGATAGGGTCCCAGAATCCTACCTCAGTGTTCTCTTCAGTCAACTGCTCTTTAATTCATATGACTATTCAATTTCCCAGATCTGTTAACCTGATGTTGTATTCTATTGTATACAGTCATGGAAATGGGTAGAATTATTTAATATACTTGTAGCTTTGATTGATCTCCTGGACTTTGATGTTCGTGAAGAGTACCTGTCTTTGAACTCACTGCAATGAGCTCTGCATGGGGCTTCAGGCTTTCCCTGAAGCTGGAACACTCACCACATGCATTTGCTCATTCATCACATGTTTACTCATGGTCCCCAACATGCAAGCATTTTGCCCACTGCTGAGGTGAATGACAGTATCGGAGCAAAGAGGAATGGGGTTTTGACACATCCTTAAACAGTGTGAAGTTTTTATATGCTTAGACTTCTTTCTCTTGGATGAGATCCCACATCAGCTTTCCAGGCTTGACTTCTAACATCAACTATGTCCAGGAAGTAGTCCAGATGCCAGGAATTCCAGCTCCCAGGGCTCCCACTGGGTCAGGATAAACGGATAATCTCCACTACAGCATGTACACAGGAGCCACATCGTGGAGGCTCTTGATACTGGACTGTGTCCAAATAACAATGGGTGACTATTGATAAGCACCGAGAGTGGAAACAGCATGGTCATATCTATGTTTTAAAAAGAACTCGCGGACTACAGCGTAGAGAATGGATGGGAAGTGGCAAGAATATACATAATGATGTAAGTTGCACATTATTGAATGATCCAGAATGAAAGATGGCCGTGGCCTAGCTTACATGGGTGCAGTCGGGATGGAGAGAAGCCAACTAATCCTAGTGGCATTGTGAAAGGGAGCTCTTGGACCTTAGTGGTCAATCTCGAGTGAGTAGTGAGTGAGGAAAAGGAGTCAAGGAGGACTCCATATTTAGGGCTTAAGCAGCTGGATGTAAGGAAATATAATTTACCCAGGGTAGGGAATGATAAACGTGGGGCATAGCTTACATCAGACTTGGCACTAAGATAAAGGACATCCTGTTAAAATAAACTGAAAATGTTAAATTATATTACTGTCTCTAAAGATGGTATAGTATTATGGGAATTAACTTTTCCTTTAAAAGATGTATAAGAACTTGCCCATAAAATCAACGTATAATAATTTTCAGTGGGTTACCTTTTCATTTGGTTGATGATTTCCTAACCCTAACCCTCCTCCTCCCTGCCTTTGTATCACAGCTCTCTTGTTGGACTGCTATTGTTTTTGTTGCCTTTGTATCACAGCTCTCTTGTTGGACTGCTATTGTTTTTGTCCTATTCCTTTTATCTCTTCAACTTCGTCATTAAAGAATCAAGTTTTGAAACTATGTCCTGGTCAGAGTTTGTTCCATCTCTCTAGTAATGAAAATGAAAGGGCATTCTTATGTCTTACACAAGCAGGTGATGCTGGTCTAGTTTGTAGCTCTTAGGACAAGAACCTCATGATCTGGTTGTTTGCCCACATCCCCCAATAGACTCTGTTTCTCCATCATGGGGATTGTCTCTCACTTACCTCTCTTGTTCAGTGCTATAATTGTTTACCCACTATAATATACTACCCCCTCCCTCCAAAAAATATCAATTGACAACATTTGAGGCAATGTTGATGTCATGATCTCTGGAAATTTTGAACATGTGAGTTCTGCTTCTTTGTCATTATAATGACAAACCTTCACTTTGAAAAGGCCATATCAAAGACAATAGAAAGTTGACATCTCTATCCTGGTTCTGGTACTAATTAGTGGTTTGGGTAAGTGAATTCTAAAAATTGATGACTTTCTTACCCAGACTCAAGCAATGATCTTAAATTGGTTCTTAAGATGTTTGGGATACTCACAATTCTGCAATAAAACTGCCCTTTTGCATGTCTGGAAAATTAGAGAAACATAGCAACCCTATTTATTAATACAGTTAAAAACAGTCGCCATTTAAATACCAATGTTCCACAATCTAAATCAGAGAAGGAAAAGAAGTTTGCTTTTCTGTGCTCTGCTCATGAACATTGGATGTCTACACATTTGAAGGGTCCACTTTAAAATCAAGGTGCTTTTTATTTCCTGTGCATGGGTCACATAAAGGTGTTTATGTTAGCATTCACAGGTGTATACATTAGCAGCACATGTGCAAACTTAGTGTGGGTCTCAATTTCTGGAAGCTTTCAAAGTGTAGAATTCCAAAATCCCCCTTTATCCCTCAACATACAGAGCTCTCTTGTCTTGAGGTGAGGAATCACTTCAGCTCTTGGCTCATGTTGTCTGCAGCCTTTGTCCAGCTTTCTGCAATGTAAGCAAGACTGTGTCCTTTGCACTGGGTGGATCTTCCTTTGCACCAAGAACATGGATGCTGACCGGCCCTCCTGTATGTGGTGCTGTGTCTACCGTGACACATGGCAGCCTGCGGCTGGACCATCCTGCCTCTCCCACTCCTCCAGCCTCTGGCTAGTCTGCACGTGCTCCTCTTCACCATCCTTCTGGAGACTCCCGGAACCAGAGAGACACTAAATTAGACTTAACAACCAACTACTTGTAGTTAAAAAACAATGATGCTAACGATAATTAATTGTATCATTTTAAATGCAACTTTAAAAAATAGTTTGATTTGATCCGTATTTGATTTGATCTCTGGAGGGGTTAACAAACCCTCACTATTCTTAGTTTAATTTTTCCAGCTTTATGTTCCCCATCCTTTTTCATTTTTGTTGTTTGGCTTTTTTTTTTCTCTGATGTGATGAACTCTGCCGAACTCAGCTGTACAGAATACAATGTTATGTCCATGCTTCACTACTGTTCTCTGGATCTTCGTTATGTGAAATCATTTCCATCTGTTGCTACTAATGAAGCACACTTACAGATAAAATATGTCAGTAACAGTAGATGTAAGTCACACACAAACTCTCCATCTCTCCCTGCCTCTGATTATGACAGCATAGCAGGATTTTGCAAATTTAGGGTTTCCTCAAAATAATCTTGAACTCACTAACTATAGCAGAAGGTCATAGTAAGCTTCCAAAAGAACCGACTAGTACATAATCTCTCTAGGATGACATCCAACTTGGCTCTTCCATTGAATGCTGGCAAGAGTCTCCATTCTCTAATAACCATATAACCTTTAGCTTTCCCTCTAGCAAAATCCACAACTGTTAACCATTTTTTATATGTATTTTTATTGATTTTAGAGAGAAAGGGGGAGGGAAAGAGAGAGAGAAACATTAGTGATGGGAGAGCCATTAATCGGCTGCCTCTTGCACTCCCTCTACTCGGGATCAGCCTGAAACCTTGGGCATGTGCCCTTGACCAGAATTGAACCTGGGACCCTTCAGTCCCCCGGCTGATGCTGTATCCACTGAGCAAAACCGGCAAAGGTGCCATTAGCTATTTTTAATGCAATTTTTTCCTCTCAGAAACGACAGTCCGCCAGCCTTCCTGCTGATGTAGAAGAGCCACCGCATCCGTCAGCGGCAAGCACACTGATAGCCGGCAGCGTCAGTGCTCACGAGGAAGAACTGGTCGCCTTCAGAATAACTTCATGACGAAGACCCTCCACACCCTCGCCCGCATTGCTCTGCATGTGGTCCTCTTTCTCCTGCCCTCTAGCGTGGCGTGGCTTTCCGTGGAATTCCGGCTGCCCCATGTCCCCAGCACGGACCCGCTCTGACTGCACCGGAGGTGATTCACATGCACATGTCCACTCACGGATTCACTCCTGGCAGGGGGGAATGTGAACTCTTAATGAAGATTTTTCATTTCTGTTATAATATCTCAAATATAAATGCAAAGATGGGTGGTAGGCAACTAGGTGGACAGCTAAATAGGTGGGTGAAGCGATACACGGATAAAGATCTTTTTGATGCCTCTTGTGTCCTCATATTATTTCCTCACACTAAAGAGACAGATCACAGGCTCCATATTGGATGCCCCAGTTATGGAAGCTTGAATAATTCATCATCACATAAATAAACGCTGAAAACTCGTGTGTCTGCTGATGTGCAATACAGGCAACATATTGTGAATAGTAAATCTTTAAAAACATGTTTGTAATAGGTTTTAAATTTAAAAAATGTGATCTTTAAGTTTTCTCAATATCAGCATAGCTGACCTCAGCCAGGAGTTCATATTACTCATTGAACAGGCTGCCATTTTTGTGTAGATTTGCGCCTGAAAATTAAAACTAGAACAACAAAGAAGAGCACCTTCAACTCTTTCAGCTTTCTCTGTGAGACAACTGACATTGTTTTTCTTTTTGGAATGCAGCTGAGTTTCTTAAGGGCACAGTCCCATTGATATTGTAATACATTGCATGTAATACATTGCATGGTTTCTTTAATTTTTCTAACTGGGTATGACTTTCCAATTGTCTCTTCCCATCATCATCTGAGAGTCGCTTATTTATGTTAATAGTGGGTGCTATTGTTGATAAGCTACTTGTATCAAATGAGTCAAACAAAAAGGCATGAATTCTGCAGATGGTGGAATAATTCAGTGGGATAATCTGCATAAGCAGATTCCCATTTTCATAGAAAACATTTTAATTTGATGTTTGGCTTTGATCACTAGCTTACTGCACATCACTAATTTTTTTTTTCATTTAGTTCCCACCTTCTTTTTAATTAAAAATTGTGCTTAGTGATTAATCTGTTTCCAAATAACAACATGGTTATATTATGCTGTGTTATATGGTACAGATTTCCCATCATTGTAATTTTACTCAGACACATAGCTTTATGTCACCTGCCCCACTTAGTGAAATACTGTCACTATGAAGAAAAAGCAAACAATCTGATACTAGCATGTGTTTTATTCATTTGAAAAGAGAGAACAGGGTCTCTGGTCAGGCATGTGATGAGTTTGAAGTCTCCACTCTGTTCTAACAAGGGAAGAGCTGAACAAACTGAAAAACCAACTCAGATTCATCAGAGAAGTGGGGTCACAGGGCAAACTGCTATTCCAAACTGTAACTGAGGAACTGCTCGATATTAGAAAAACCTGCTTCCAGTGTGAGAGAGGAGCAGCAGAAACCTTTTTGAAATAAATCAAAGCATTTTGATCTGATTTAATGCTATTGTACCAAAACATTGAACTACAGAGGATTGTTTTTTGTTATGTTTTGCTTTGTTTTGTTTTAAAAGCCTAACCTAGCTGAAGTAACTCAATTCCAGATCTTTCGAGTGGCTTACATGGGGGAAGGAATTATCCTCTAGCCATCCTCTTCCATGTGAAGGGGGCAGATAGGGAGGGCCTGAGGAGGCCAGGTGAAGTTCACAGTTCAAGGGCATAGGCTCCGCAAAAAGACTGAGACCTAAACATATGAGTATAGACTAAGTCCTCTCCCCTGACACCTTTCCATCCCATTACTAATTATGTCCTGCAGTGCATTTTGTCCAGTACAGTATGTCCACCTTTCAACACAAAAATGCAAGCAAACAGTTTGTAGAGACTGAATAAGCATCAGAGTCAGAGTCAGATATGGCAGGGATGTTAGAATTATTATATTTAGATTTTAAAACTATGATTAATGGAATAGAGGATTTAATGGATAAAGTAGGCAACATGGAAGAACAGATAGATAATGTAAGCAGAGAGATGGAAATTCTAACAATAAGAAATGTTAGAAACAAAAAGAAAAGGTAACATAAATGAAGAATACCTTTGATGGGCTTATTAGCATACATATGGCTGAGGGAAGAATCACTGAGCTTGAAAATGTAACAATAAGTTAACTTCCCAAACTGAAAAGCCAAAGAGAAAAAAATACTGGAGTGGGGAGGGGGGATCCTAGAACATCTATTGACAACAGTCTATAATTTATAAATTTATGGCAGTGAATGCATGTATTAGAAATGAAGCGAGATCTGCCCTGGCTGGTTTTGCTCTGTGGGTAAAGTGTTTGCCTGCAGACCAAAGGTTCTGGGTTTGATTCCAGTTAAGAGCATGTACCTCAGTTGCAGGCTCCTCCCAGGCCTGGGCCCTTGTCAGGGCAGGTGAAGGAGGCAACCAATTGATGTGTTTCTCTCACTTTGATATTTATCTCTCTTTCCCTCTCTCTTCTATTCTCTCTAAAAATCAATGGAAAAATATAGAGAATTAAAAGAAAGAAAGATCTAAAATCAAGTTTATATCTTAGGAGACTAGAAAAAGAAAAGCAAATTAAATCCAAAGTAAACAGGAGAAAATCAATGGTAAACATTAGAATAGAAACCAATTAAATTTAAAATGGAAAATCAATAGAGAAAATCAAGAAAACCAAAAGCTGACTTTTAAAATAGCTCAGTAAAATGGATAAGCCTCTAACCAGACTAAGAAAAAGAGAGAAAAGACACAAATTACAAATATCAGAAATAAACAAGGGGACCTCATTGTAAATCCACAGACATAAAAAGAATAATAAACACTGTGATCAACTCTATGCTAATAAACTTGATAACCCAAATGAAATGGACCAAATCTTTGAAAGACACAATCTGCAAAACTCATGCAAGAGGAGGTAGAAAATCAGTTTGGGATTCAATAAAAAAAATGGAATCAATAATTAATAAACTTCCAAAACTTAGAGCACCAGTCACAGATGATTTCACTGGTGAATTTCCCAAAACATTGCAGGAATTTTCCAAAGCATACCAGTCTTCTACGATCTCATCCAGAAGATTCAAGCTGCAGCAACAAATCCCCAGTCAGTGAGGACCCACTGCCTCTTGTGGCAGGGAGCTGAGAGGAAGCCAGCTCTCAGGTGCCTCTTACAAGAGCCCTGATTGCATCCATGGGCAGTGAGCTGCCCAAGGTCTCACCTCCTGGTACCATCACACCGTGGCGGAGGGATTGTCACATGTGAATGTGGAGGGGACACAAACAGCCCACACACGTTGCCAAAAAGTAACCACCTTGCTTGTCATCGTTCCTATCCAACTGTGGTTTTAAGATTGAAGAAACTTCACTTCTATTCCATTTTGTTTGCTGTTTATTTATTTATTTATTTATTTATTTATTTATTTATTTATTTAGCTTCCATTGTTTAAGGAATAAGTACAAAGTATAAACTTATTTCATAGTCCTAAGTGGGAAATGTTAGTTCCATTCATATATATATAGAGAGAAATATATAGAGAGAGGCTTTTTAAAAACAATTGTCACAAGAGCGGGAAATAGAGTACGTGAAGGGAAGTGGTAAAATGTTACTCCTGCATCTGGAAGCTGGAAGCCCTGCCCCGGACCAAACAGAAAGCAGGCGCTTTTCGTTTCCAGCGAGCCAGCTGGGTTGGGTCTCTAGAAAGGACCGCGGCAGAAACAAGAGGCAGCTGCTTAGACTTGAAGAGCAGGTTCTGGACCCGCTGCCATTTCACTGGGCAGACCTACGGCTCTCAGTTCTCTTGTGCATCAGAATGGCCTGGAGGGTTTATTCAAACCAGACTCCCGGGCCCCAGCAGACCGGGGTTTGCCGGACTCAGTCAGCCTGGCGGAGGGGGAGGGGTGCCTTTCTAGCCTGTTCCCAGGAGTGCTGATGCTCTGGGGCGGGACCACCCATTAGGACCAGGGACCAGGGGTGTGGAATATACCGCGGGTTGAGCGAGTGCACACGTGTCCTCACCGTGCACTCCATTTCTGTCTGTGCCGACAGAGAACCTCCTTCTTAGTCTAGAGCAGTGTTTTCCAGACTTCTCTAAGACAGAGCACTGAGTTAAGTATACAATTTTACCTGTATGTTCCCAAAAATTCTAGTTTAGCACTTCTTAGCTGGGATTCAGGAATCTGTAGTTTAACAGCTCCACCAGGTGATTCTTTCTCACCATGAGAGAAGTTTGGAAAGCACTGCCCTAGATAAACGGCTCTTCGGATGTGAATTCATTTGTCAGAAGTGGGCTTGTCCCACAGGGCAGTGACTTTATGTACAAGAAGAAACATTATAGCAGAGGGTGTCTCAGCCTTCTCACTCAGTCACCACCTTCTCCTCTGCGGGGTAATGCCCGCCTCCTACGCTGCTGTGAGCATCACGTGGAGGAGGAACAGGAAAGGGCCTTGCAAATGGCAGAGCCTCCTGCACTGTCACTGCTCATTAGTGCTGATCTCGCTGTGGGTGTGAGAATGACTTCCCATCTCCCACACTCCGGGCTGAGGGCAGGCCCACCACAGGGATGAGCTCTGCTGAGCGGCAGTAAGCAGTCAGGAACTGTTTGCGGACGGATTGACAAAATAAGACAGGCCCTGTGCTCTGGAAGATGTCTTACAATATGCAGGTAAATTAACTGAGACGACTCTAGTCTTCATGCTGACAGAAAACTAAGAGAAAGACATGGAACACTACCGAAATCGTATTTATTAAGTTCTTACTCCGCATCACGCTCCATGAATGATCATTCTTTGTTCACATTTTAATTTATTTCAAACACCAAACACTAAATGAATTCTCCATTTGAGACTCAATTGCTCAACAGGATAGAGAGTTTAGCCTATGTAACTCTGCTTTAAATTTGAATTTATTCAGTCTAAAGCCTCAAACATTGTACTACTATAGTTAAATTTCTAGTTCTAGGCTGGTGATCTAAACAAAAAAACTTAATTGGAAAAAAATAAAATCGTAGAGTAATACAAATGTAGCAACACAAGTGTGTATGATCTCACTTATCTCTATTTTAAAAACCCCTCGTACATGGCATTTATGGAGAAATACGAGACAGAAAGATGGGTGTCAGCTGATAGAAGTTACTCTTGAGGGAAGCATGAGGAGAAATGTAACATTTCATTTAGTACATTTCTGCATTGTTTATATCTTACAGCAATATTCATGTATACAGAAATTGTGGACTGAGCACCATTATAAATAAATGATCACTTAAATATATATTTAAAATTAATGCACTCATAGGGACGCCTGTTTAGAAAGCAGTATTTTCCCACGTGATGAATATGTAATTTTCTCCCAAATATCGACCTGTGAGCAAATCCATAGGCTCCCTGTCCTTGCTGACACGGGGGTCCCAGCCCACTTCCTCCAGCGTTATTTTCCTTCCCGGTGCCCACGGGGGCCTGTGCTCTGTGTCAAATGCTTGAGCACTGGGCTTCCCTTCGAGGGCTCAGTGAAAGCGATGTCTAATCAGCAGCCACTTCCCCAGCAGGCTTCCTGCCTGTGATTTACTTCCCACTGCTTCCCAGTGAGGTGATTTCGAAGTGATAATCCAGTCGCTGTTTAATCAGGTCTCTTGATTTCTTTCTGAAATCCATAGGAAGGAAGCGTCACAATAACACCCTGTCCCGGGGTGGCTGCGGAAACGGCGGCATGCGTTCCAGCCCTGTCCGGGCAGAACCTGGCCCTGAGAAGGTGGCTGGGGAGAAAAGAGCAGTGGCACAGAACTCGTGCTCCACACTGTGTCCACACTCAGGACACGGAGCCTGAGGAAGGCAGGACATGCAAGGTCTGAGTGCAGGGAGAGAGATCAGAACGGAGCGCAGGTGGGGTAAGAAAGGAGCAGAGAAATCAGGAGAGTGAAGAGAAGTGAAAGGGTGGCGTCCCGTTCGGTAGGAAAGGAAAACTGAAGGGTTCGAGGGTCAATGAGTCTAGCTTTGAAATCTCACTTAGAATGTTAGAACGAAAAGATGCCAAAGGCTGCTAAAGTCATCCTGGACGGAGGATGGATGGCCCACATGCCCCCCTCGCTTCCCCACCTCAGAGCTGCTGGGTGATGATTATATTCCAGGGTCATCATTGATCCCAATGTCTGTATCCATTCTACACCGCTGGCTGCTCAAAGGCAGAAATTCACCTCTTCATTCCAGTTTTGCAACGATTGCTGTAATGCCCAGATTTTGTGAATACCAGGTGTACTGGATAATCATGTGGATTTTTTTTTCAATAGATGGAGTTACACATATCTTCATATGTGATTTGATATGTATGCTATTTGGTTGCATTGACAGCAAGCTTCAAAACTTCATATGTCAAATTTGCTAAAGGTGTTAACATCATATATATTTTTATACTTAAAAATGTCAAATTTCATGCCAAAATAAGAGCATTTGCAGGAAGTTATAATTCATTACTTATTTTGAAGAAAAGTGCTGCTGAAAGTTATCATATATTTCGGGAAGCTTATGGTGAACCTGCTCCATCTTAAGATACTTGTGAATGTGGGTTTAAATGCTTTAAAAGCGATGATTTCTAGGTGAGAGACAAAAAAAAGTTTGTCCGGGTCAACCGAAAAAGTTTGAAGACCAACAATTATAAGCATTATTGGATGAAGATGCGTGTCAAACTCAAAAACAACTTGGAGAAAGATTAAACGTTGCTCAGCAAACAACTACCAATCATTTACAGGCAATGAAAAAGATTTTAAAGGAAGGAAAATGGGTGGCACATTGACTGAACAAAAAAACAAATGGAAAACTGAAAAGTCATCAGTAAAATGCTGCTTCAACAGCATGAAAGAAAGTCGTTTTTGCATGGAATTGTGACTAGGGATGAAAAGTGGATTTATTTTGAGAATCCCAAACACATAGAATCATGGGTTGATCCAGGTCAACCATCAACATCAACTGCAAGGTCAAATCGCTTCGGAAAGAAGACAATGCTTTGCATTTGGTGGGATCAGGAAGATGTGGTGTATTATGAGCTTCTAAAACCAGGTGAAATCGTTAATACTGATGGCTACTGACAACAAATAATCAACTTGAACCATGCTTTGATCATTAAATGACCACAATGTGCCAGAAGACACGACAAAGTAATTTTGCTTCATGATAACGCACCAACACACACTCCAAAACCAGCTAAAGACACGTTAAAAGATCTTGCTGGGAAGTATTAACCCATCCGCTGTATTCACCAAACCTTGCTCCTTCAGATGACCCCTTGTTCCGATCGATGGCAGGTCTTCAAAACTGTCTGAGCAGCTCTTCAAAATGTATGAAGAGGTGGAAAATTGGGTCTCTGCATGGTTTGCCTCAAAACAAGAAAAGTTCCATTGGGATGGTATCCACAAGTTACCTGAAAGATGTGGAAATGTGTAGCCAGCGATGGACATTACTTTGATGTTTTTCTTGAAATTATATTGTGTTTTCTTTGATTACAAAAGCCGAGTTATTAACCAGTACACCTGTCTGTTGACTAAATGAATGACAGTCAATCTTTGTGTTTAAAGTGAGATCCTGAAACAATCTAACCCTAAAAGGAGTTCAGAGTTCTTTTAGAAAAATTCTGGACGCTACTATACTGGGCCTTATATTTTCCAATTCTACTACTTAGAATTCTGCATATTCTACTCTGCTTACAGTCTCATTGATTCTTTTCCTTCTAATGGAATCCCTAACGTGTCCTGTCTTTTCTTTTTTCTCTCGGATTGAATTCCAAATTCCCCTTCCTAACTCTTACACTGTGCTTCCTAATTGCCAGTGCAGAAACATTTGTTCATCCCTTTGTTTTGCTCCTACTTTATCTTAAACCAAAATAAAATGACATTGAAGGATACTTGTCGCGGTAACTTCAGAGAACGGAACTCTGAAAGAAGATTGCTGCCAACGGACTTTTTTTCTGAGCCAGAGAAAATCACTATGATTTTGTTTTCCTTTGTGTGGCTCCTTTTCTACACATCGATTGCTGCTGTGGCCAGTAGAGAGAAGGAAAGGAGCAGCCATTGTAGGACAAGCAGGTGATTTGGGACACAGAGGAATTCCAGACCCTCCCACCACCATAGAAGTAAAAAAACTAGGAGGCAAGGGAGAGACGAAGAAAGAACAATTGAAGGCCATTCTGAGCAAGAGAACAGGGCCTAATAAGCAGATGCCAGATGGAAGTCCAATCCATTCAGAATGGAATCTGGGGCAAGAAGAGAAAAGCTGTTTGTGTAAATGAATTAATTTTATAGACAACTGTAATGCCATACAGATTCAGCTTCACAACCTCAGCATCAAGCAGCAATCAGTCTTCGAGCCCTAATCAGACCTCCTCCCACATTCTTTCATCGCCCCAAAGTGATATGTTACTGCTTTTTTCTGAGCTCCTTTGGTTTCAGGGCTTGTACTTCCCAGTAGAGAGCCAGCAATTACTGCTTTGTGTCTGGTTACTTTTCATGTGTGAAGTGTAATCTCTTCTGCTGGATTATAATTTTTTTTTTGAAACGTCAACATTGTTCATCTATTATATTATAAATATAAAATTACTGGGATATTTTTTCATGATATAATCATAGGATAATATCAAAAGCCCTCATATGAATAACAGTGCTAGGCAAAGTTTAACTTTTGTTCAGTAATATGTTCCCTAAATAAATAGAGTTTGCTTGAAGATGCACAAGAGAATTATCATGCATGAATATTTTTTTGTGGAAGGGCTTAAAATCTTGCTGAATTTAGAAAAAAAATGTATACATAAAAATAGAGTCCTAACTGGTTTGACTCAGTGGATAGAGCGCCGGCCTGCAGACTGAAGGGTTCCATGTTTGATTCTGGTCAAGGGCATGTACCTTGGTTGTGGGCACATCCCTAGTGGGAGGTGTGCAGGAGGCAGCTGATGGATGTTTCTCTCATCAATGTTTCTAACTCTATCCCTCTCCCTTCCTGTCTGTAAAAATCAATAATATATATGTGTGTGTGTGTGTGTGTGTGTGTGTGTGTGTGTGTGTGTGTGTGTTTAAAGAAAATAGAGAGAAAGTCGGTGGAAAACTAAGCAATGCTAGTGACAAGTTCAGTGGGGCTTGGATCTATAGAGAGCTACCTGGTTAGAGAAGGATGCTGGGAAGCAGTGGCGAAGGCACAGTGCTCCGCCCACCCTGTCACATGACCTGCTTTGCCTTCGCAAATCCCTCTGGGCTTCCCTTCCCAGCAGCCTGCACCACTGTGTCTTTCCCTGAGGAAAGCTGGGGTTGCCTATGAATTTTCATCCACCCCCAACCCCTAGCCCTTCATCAGTGCCTCCGGGCCCCCGGGGTCCTGCCCCAGGGACGAGCCATGCAGGGTGCCCTGACACTGTCTCTGGAGCTCCCTGTGGGGTGAGCCCATGTGAGCCTCTAAGGGACTGCGTTCCCCAGGGCTCCCTTGCTGGTCCCAGTTGCTCCTCCCCTACCTACTCTTTCTTGGACCTTCCTAATAAATCACTTTCAGATAAATCTCTGCGTTCACCTCGGGGGAACGGAATCTAACACAGAGAGGTGCCATTTCACTAGGTAGTAAGCATGTTTGGTGGAGCGGTGTTGAAAGGTTCATTCCGGGGAAGGAGAGTGTCAGAGGCACAGGCATGGGGAGGTGCGGTAGGCATTCTTCATGCAGATGTCAGAGGAGGAAAAAGGCTTCCTGGCATGGAACTGAGGGTGGAAAGCCCAGGGGAGGTGGGACAACAGGGCAGCATCAGGTCAGGGAAATTGTGAAGGAAAAAGAAAAACTGAAGCTTGACGTTGTAGAGAATAGACACTGGTTTGAGCTCCTCAGCAGAAAAGCATGAGAAAAGTAGGTTTTTCTATTTGCATATTTTGAAAACAGTCACAGAAGCCGAGTCTCTGTAGCTGCAATGCAGGGGGGGAGGGGGGAATTTGAGGGCTGATCTATGAACCAGGAGGTCAAGGTTCGATTCCTGGTCAGAGCACATGCCCAGCTTGCAGGCTCGATCACCAGTAGGGGGCATGCAGGAGGCAGCCCATCAACAATTCTCTCTCTCATCATTGATATTTCTCTCTCTCTCTCTCTCTCTCTCTCTCTCTCTCTCTCTCTCTTCCTCTCTGAAATCAGTAAAAATGTATATTTTTTTAAGGAGATTTTCTGGCCAAATCAAGTTTTAGCAAATTAATAATTCCCAAATGACTATAAGCCTATGGAAGCAAGGGTCAAGGATTAGCTCTGGGTTTTTAAATTTCCAGTCTTTTCCACGTTGATGGCTACATTACATGGAGTGCCGTGCTGTTTGGAGTGTGGCTCACCTGCCGGCCAAAAACCCTCCTGTGCCTGATCAGGCCTCTCCTAAACCTGGTCCCCATGGAACACCGAGGGGGAGCCGTTCCCATTAGCGCGGGGAGATGGGTTCCTGTAAACACACTTGAGGAAATGCCGCTTAGGAAGCGCTGGGAAAGGGCAGAGACTGGATGGAGGCCAAGGGCTTTGTTAGGGACGAGACTCGACCGGCGGCTGGAGAAACGTCAGAAAAAATGGGAACTGGAGATCATCTAAAAAAGTCATTGCATGTCATGAGTGGAGAGAGTGGGAGATGCAAAGAACCAGAATTTTCCAGCCCCGCTATAGCGGTGTGAGTAGCAGAAATGACAGTCTCGTGGTGGCATCTCCTCAGGCTTCAGTGGCTGATAGCTCGTGGGAAACCGGCAACTGGCGAGCATCTTCAAGTGGAAAATTAACTTCAAACGGAATGGGCCAGTCCACCTGGTGGCATTATCCAGCATCGTTTCCCTTTCCGTCTTAGGCTCAAGTAACATAAGGATGAGAAGTTTTAATAGCTTTTTCTAGGTAGGCTGAGCAGGATTTTTTTTTTTTTATCTTGTTTTGTTTTTCCAAATTGTAATGAGCATAGGAAACACCAGGAGATTGGGCTGACATGCAGGTTTCCACCTGGTAGGTGCAGGTGGAGGCTGAGGTGCTGCAGGTCCACCCCGCTCCCAGGTGGTGCAAGGTGGCTGGTCCGAGGACCACAATCAGCACAAGGGGATCAATGTAAATGTAGAGATTCTAGAATTACCATAGACATTGCATTCTCTCTCTGTTGTGTGTGTTCATTCACTTTGTTTTTTTATGAGACTATTCGCTGTCAGGTGAGCATGTGAGAGAAGAAGGAATGAAACAGAGGAAAGATGTGGGTAAAGGTGATTTAAATGAGCTACAATATAAAGACGAGTGGGAAGCTCTAGTGGAGGCTAATGGTTTGCTTTCAGAATGAGAGTGGTACAGGAGGGAGGTTCCCATGGCTAATTGACATGTTTTGCTAGGGAAAAGGGACATTTTATTAAGATATATTTTTAACATATTTTTCATTCTGTGTTCTTTTCCTTACTGTTAATTTTATTCCTGCCGTGGGCTGAGAAATATGAATAAGATTTCCCTTGAATGGCGATGTTACCTGAAGTCATCTATATCAGAATCTTTCTTCTCTATTATATTTTGTTATTTCAATAAACTTAAATCTCTAAGGAGGTTTTCAATAATATTCCCTTCATTGTCATGCTAGTACCTTCTTAATTCTAACAGCACAAGCCACTGTTTAAGGAATAAGAGAAAGAGCATTCTTTCAATCATTTATATTCAGAACACAATGGCATCATAGAAATAGTGATTTTCATTGCTTTTCAGACATTACTTTGTTACTTTGTGGAAACAAAATCAAGATTTAAATAATAAACCTCTGACTGTCTGGTGGTTACTGAAGTAGCAGAAATGAAAATATAAGCTCTATCCTTGTGTCTTTCATAAGAGGAACCTATGGACCATATCTGACTATTTTAACCCAGAGGTCCACCTTAATAAGAGAGTAATAAAAATAACTGTTCATTTTCAAAGTCTCATGTCACTACAGGATGTTATACATAAAACAAGTTCTCATTTTACTTTTAAAATATGACTATACCTTAATTATATATGCAATGTATTTTTAAGAAGATTTATAGGTAAACTTTCTATTATATTATTAGCCAGCCATGGCTTCCTCTATGGATTAAAGAATTAAAACTTTAATGGCAAATTCATGGCTCAGGAATTACACAGCTTCCTTTTTCCTCAGAATGACTGAGTACATATATTTAGCTCCTTTCAAGATCATGACCCATAAAACTCACTGCATTTACATTAACAAAGTGAGCAGTGTACACTAATTTCCTCAGTCTAAGAAAAAGGTAAGACAACTCACAACTTTGGGGTGTCTACAGTGTCCCAGGTACAATTTAAGGTGCTTTCATCGCACAAAACAGTAAAAAGATAGAAAATTAGCCCTGGCTGGTTTGGCTCGGTGGATAGAGCGTCGGCCTGCCGAGTGAAGGGTCCAGGGTTTGGTTCCAGTCAAGGGCACATGCCAAGGTTTTGGGCTTGATCCCCAATAGGGGGTGTGCAGGAGACAGCTGATCAATGATTTCTCTCTCATCGTGGATGTTTCTATCTCTCTCCCTCTCCCTTCCTCTCTGCAATCAATAACAATAAAATAAAAAGATAGAAAATTATAAAGCAACTTTAAATGAGAGTAAAAATCACTGTTAAAAAATTTTAGTTTAAGAAACTAAACCATTTCCTGCGACCTGTCATTGCTGTGTTCCTCACAGGAAATGTCACACGTGGTTAGCGGTCCCAGACACCAAGAAGGAAGTCCTCACGGGAAGGGGGCTCCCAGACGCCCGGCTTCTATGCCCAGACCATCGCCCACGGGCCTGAGAACTTGGCACTGAGTTCAGCTGAGCTGGAATGTCTCCTGAACGCTTGACGTGAGCTTGCAAACCCCTGTGGTCACAGACACTGCGTGTCAGAGCAGCTCCGCCTACAAGGACGGAGTCCATGGAGAACCAGGCTGGCAGTGCAGATCACCACAGGCACTGGCAGCCGCCCACAGCCACATCCAAACTACCGCTGCAATACCAGCATCCAGGACACCTGGTCTGGCAGCGGCAAGTCCCACAAGTAGGGGAGCAGAGGGGGGCACGTGGGGGCTGGCAGGAGGGGCGGAGGCATGGAATGGGCTAGGGAGACACCCACGTAGGTGGCATGTTCGGTGGAGAGGGAGAGCCTGGCTCCAGAGGCTGCGGGCCGTGAAGAAGAGGTTCAGCAAAGACCTGTGTGCATCTGGGCCTCACCTATGCACTCAGCCTTCGGTGGAGGCTTAGTTGGGAAACGGGAGGGACGGGGATGTGAGAGGGGAGAAAAGAAGGACATCTGTAATGCTTTCATCAATAAAGTTTTTTTTAATAGAGCTAAATTAATAGAGGACTCAATACCTACAGGAAAATTTTAAAATAGATGTTATCCAACCATCATGGAGATAAATTCGAATGAGAGTTCTTGGAAAACGTGAAACAGGTAAAACACATAGAACGATGAGAGTTTTAAAATGGTGTCTGGAACCCCAGGAGCCGAGAATCTCACGGCTAAAGAGCCGCTGCGCACACGTCTGTGCTGCTCCGCCCGGAATCACGGTGCGGCCACAGGAAGCCTCTGGAGGCACAGCTTCCCGCAGCGCCCGCCACCCCCCTCATCCCCGGACTCCAGTCTGGAGCACCCGCTGTTTGGCTTTGTCTGGCCTGTTAGCACATTTACATTGAAATGGTTACGTTGCCTTTGGATTTTACCAGAAACGATGTGTGCCAAACTGAGTTCAAAGTTCCCATCAGGTACTGTTGAGTACAGCTGGAGACGGAGCAGAAAGAAAATAATAGGACTTAGATTTTTTTTCCTTTTATGATTAGACTTAAACATGTCTTTGAACTGTCTCTTCATCTGTGAATTATTCTTATTCTCTGTAAACATTAGCTTATCCTCTTCTAAATTGTCCTTTCTGTCCCCTTTGGGGTTGCTAAAGTTACCGCTAATTTATTTTAGAGACAACTTTTCAAACTACAGTCAAACTTTGTTTTAGGAAAGATATTATTTTCCTGGAATTTCAGAAAATACATTGAGTTTTTTTACGTACACACCAAGAAAGCACAATGTCCATAATTTCCAAATGTGATTAAGAAAAAGGACTGAAGCGATAATATGTCTGAGGGTCAGCAATGGCCCAGGTGGGCTCTGGGGAAGCACCTGGCGTCTGTAATCTCATGAAATCCTCAAACCAACATATGAGATTAGTTCTGTTGTTATCCTATGTTACCAATAAAATTATTTTTATTTCTTCCTTCATTTTTAAGAAAAATATTTTTTGAAAAATATTATACTTTTTTTCTATGTCAAAAGAAAATCAAGCTATTCACAAAAATGCAAAGAAAACAACAACAAAATATCTCCAAAATCTTCCCCGCAGGAAAAAAAAAAGATATTTATATTTGCTGGAAAATATCCCAAATATTTTTTTTTGCATGTTTACAAACAGAAGACATTTTATGGATTATGGCCACTTAGATTGGCTGGTGATCAATAAGAGGATAAATAAATGAATAGATAACATAAATTAACAGATAGAGAGGCGATGACTAATAGTGTGAAAAGTAATGTCTTTTTCTTTCTTGTCTTCCCATGTACATATCGCCCAAGACATAGTGTATGATAGAGGTGGTAAGACCAGGAAGCCTAAAGAGATGCAAAGAAAAAGGAACAGTGACTTTTTAGTATCTGATATTCAAAACAGGACTTCAAGGAGACATTAGACTTGTAAGCCATACATTATGAAAGGGAAGCAGAGTATTTTATATATTCATTTCTCTTCTCTTTAGTCTTCACGAAGTAGCCCATGGAGTTTTTAAAATGTGGTTTTCTTATAGGGAGAAGTGGTAGGTGATCTCCTCCTGGCCAACTCCAGTCAATTCTTGTCATCCTATAAACTAGGGTAAAGGAAGCTGGGCCACTTCACCGGTTTGGAATCAGAATTACCTTACATGCACAGGGTTCTCTTTTTTAATTCTTGGAAATTGTTGTTATTTTTTGTTATCATGAACATTTGACCACAGGTTTTTACTAACCATGTTGTTAAAAAGTTCCTGTGTTTATCTTATGAGACAGGTGTGATAAGTTACTCCTCTTACTAGTTACCAACGTGCACATGCTAATTCAAATAATGTTGATTGCTTGATTAAAAGAGCTTTGAGACAATATAGAACTTTTAGCTTTTCTAAACTTTTACCAATGCTTCTTCACAAAAAGCTTAACTATAAACAATTCTTAGAAAGTTAAATTCCTATCTAATGGAGGGGGGAAATCAAGTCACAAAGAGTGAGAATGAGCCCAGCTGATGTAGTTCAGTGGTTGAGTGTCAACCTATGAGCCAGGAGTTCATGGTTCTATTCCTGGTCAGGGCACATACCTGGGTTGCGGGCTTGATCCCCAGTGTGGGGTGTGCTGGATGTTTCTATGTCTCTCTCTCCCTTCCTCTATAAAATAAATTTAAATATATATATATAAAAAAAAAAAACTGGCAACCTATTAAAAAAAGAAAGTGAGAATGACTCCTTGGGTCCTTCTGCTGGAAGCTGGCTGGCACTTATGAAGCATTTGGAACAATTTTCAGAAGGACCAGTCAGTCTTCCTTTCATTAGGCCTCCCTTCCATTTCCCTCTGGATAAGTTTCTCCACTTTAGGCTCCTGGTAAGCAGATTCCTTATGCAACCGGCGCCCCACCAGATCTATCAGAGCTAGTCTAGTTCCTCCAGCTGACGAGGTAAGTTCCTCAGTAAACACATAGAATGAACGTGTGTACCCAGCCCTCCTCCTCCTCGCCATCTTTCTCAGGAGTAAGCCTCCCCATTCTTCAATGTCCTCCTGTCCCGGCCCCACACCGGACGCTGATCTGACTTAGAAACACAGGGCATTTCCTCCAAGTGCGGCTCTGGATGGCCTGTTTCCGACACGATGTTCATGGCCCAGGCCCTGGGTCCAGCATCATTCCATGCAGTCCCAGGCAAAACCTGGACACCAAAGGAAGTCAATGCATTTGCATATTTTCAAATGAGTAGGGGAGTCCTTTTAAAAACACTCCTTCTGAGCACAGAATTATGTAAAAAAAAAAAAGAAAAAGAAAACAGTGATTGGCTACTGACAAAGTTTAGAAACCTATAAACCCTCATTACACCACAAACCGTCTCTCCTTATACAAATGCTTCGATTCTTTTCGTTTGTCTACAAATTTTTTAAAAATAGGAAAATAGAAGCTCATAATATTAAATTAAAAAATTCACACTCAGAAATTCAAAGATATGCAAAATTAAAACACAGTATAATATCTCAGAACTTAAAAATTCACATCACACTACAAGATTTGTGTTACAGACGCGCCTACTGTTAGCCACTTTTATTCTGATATGTAATAGAATTAACCACACGTTAAACCGACGGGAAGTAAAATACGGATTCAGAAACTCAGAGAAAAACTGGGAGACTGCTCATGACAAAATAAAATACTTGAAGGAATGCTGCCCACCCAATGATAGAAAACAATGGGGAGACAGGCAGGAGGAGGAGGGCTGGGTCAAAGGAGCGAAGGAGAAATGGAAAACCCGCTGTAACTCTAGAAGTGTGCTCCTTGGTCGGTGTAGCGCATTAAAAAGTTGAAAACTGTGCTCAGGCTACTTCTCTATCCACTGCGCTTGATCCTGCCTCGTGTTTTGTTGTAACTGAAAAAGGGTTTTCTACTTTAAACCTCTAAATATCAGGCTGAGGAAGCCTGGCTTAAGAGCACTTATTAGAGCATTTCACGCCTATTTTATTACATTTAAACCGCCTTGAAATCAGTGGAGTGTCTCAGCGAGGTTTCCCTTGAACTTCTTACCTTGCAGAGGCGCGCAGAGGTCGCTCCCAGAGGCGGGAGCTTTTCCAGAAGTGCCGTCGCACACCAGCTTACCAGCGAGGATGGCCACTTCAATGGGCTGCAACGCGCAGGGAATGGGCGTCTCAGATGCACTGGGAAGTTGTGATGACTTAATAATTTGATGATACGGTTTGTGTAGTGTTTTGTTTTTCCAACCTTTCGCTTGGTCTTCCATTCTCACACTCTAAAAAGGCTTTATTTGGCCTCCTGTCTAAAGCTCTCCACCGGTATTTAGATTTCCTCTGGTGAAAACGGCGGGAGAAAGATGAGACTCTCCGAGAGGGAAGATGGGTAACTGCTCCTCCACTCAGCTCTTCTCGTGGGATTCCATCTACATCTTCACTCCGCCGTACTCACGCCGCTCAAAATAATCGGGCATTTGCACCCGACCACCACTCAAAACTTTAGAGGCTGCGTGGCCGCACAAAATTTTCGGTTTAATTGACAGCATAAAGCTCTGAGATTTGTCTCTGAGTCTGTGATCCTTTCCTGTTGCCTCAACTGCTACTCTTGCAGCAAAACCCATCTTCATAACAAAATATGTATGCGTTTCTAGGTCAGAAAATGTAAAGCTACCAGTGATTGCTGAGGTCTACGAGGTGAGGGAGTAGGCCATTCTCGATCCCCCTTTTGAGTTCCAGCCTCAAAGGGCACTTCCAGCCCTTCCTCTCCTCCAGCCCAGCAGGTGAGAGCCGAGGCCCCACCGCTCACTCAGGGCTCCATCTGGCAACTCCACCCCCGGTGCTGCAGGGAGAGAATTCACTAGACATGGGGGCAGAGGTACTGAGGTGACAGAGGAAGAACCAAGGGAGCAGGCTGAGCCCAGTGGGGCTCAGAGAACCCAGCGGCTGGAGGGGGTCTCCCCAGGGCTCAGGTGTGAGAGGAGGGAAGTGACTCCAAGAAGCTGGTCCCAGGAGGAGGCCAGGGGAGGAAGGGCTCCAGTCAGGAGGAAGCTGGTTCTTGGAATGTCAACCAACAGACAAGCCACCACCAGTGCCAGGGGGCGGTTCCTGGGAGACACTAATGACAGGAGTGCTGGGAAGGCTCACCCTCCTGCCTCCCAGCCCCCCACCCCAAACCCTGCGGGGAGGGCCTGCGGGGAGGCAGCTGGCCCAAAGCAAGCTGCTCTGAGTCCTCGTCCCACCGCACCGAGCGGAGGGGCTAGGAAGGGCTCTGAGCTGAGACACCTACACCTTTGTGTCTCTCACAAAGCCTGGACTCTACCCTCTGGACCACCCGGTGACTCCCACCTTCTCTCAGCTCCTGGCCCCGGCTCAGCGGCATCCCCCGGCCTCAGGCAGGGCTCAGGCAGCTCCCTCCTCCACTGCGCCTTTTCATGAGAAGCGGAGGGCGTCATCACTGGAGTCTCCTCATCACAGGGACCTCCACATCATCATGGGAGTCTCCTCACTACGGAACCTCTCTCTCTCTCTCTCTCTCTCTCTCTCTCTCTCACACACACACACACACACACACACACACACACACACACACACACACAGTAAATGAACAAGACACTTGGGAAAAAGATCTTCAGCCTCAGCATTGTTAAGAATCAAACAAACATCTAATAAAATAAGAAAATGCTTCCCACCTATCAGACGGCACCGAAAGGTCAGTAAAACAATAAAAGGACCGGTAATGCCCTCCGTGTGGAGGATGCAGTAAAAAGCAGCGCTTTATCGTCTTATTCTAATCTGTCTCCTGCGACTCCCCACGAGGGCATGAGCCTTCCCTCCCTCGCCGGCCCGGCCACACTTTACTAAAGTCCCAAGTTCAGGGAGGGAGGCCACGGTGCCTTCCCAAGGTCAGAGGTGAGTGGAGGAGATGCGACGCCCAGGCACTGGGTTCCAGTCCTGCAGGGTGGGCACCGGCCCCAGGAATGTGCCCGCTCTTTAGGCATGTAAATCCCTCCATAAAGGAGATTTAAAAGCTTCATTAGTTTCTTGGGATATAGAAATATAAAAGAACAAAACAAAAAAAACCCTGTACTCTTATCCTCTAGATAATCTCAGCTGACATTTTTTAATAAGTTATATATGGGCATAGTTAGAAAACATTAAGCTGCTCGCGGAAGCACAAAGTAAGAACCGGGAAACTCTCCTCTCCACTGTGGTCCCTGGAAAGGAAAGCTTTCTGTGTTTGATGTTAAAGATTTCAAGTGTTGGAGACGCTGACTCCGGCTATAAATACACAGCGGCTCTGTTACGGTTCAAGCTTTTTACTTTCAATCTAGATTACATTGAACTATGGTCCTACACCCACACAACTTCTAAAACCCTCATGTGCATACAGTACTGGGACATGCTAACATGATGAAATCACTGGGCCTTCAATAGCCTGTAGTTTCTCTTACTGTGGAGATGGAGAGTGTATAACTAGTCAAGTCCCCAAGTCTCCAGCCAATAGGACCATAATGCAATGCACAGTTCTCACCTCCCCATCCCCAATGAGTACCTTCATCTCAAATCCAAGAAACAAATCGAACGGAACTACCTAAAAACATATTCTTAAACTTAATGACATAGATCATCTGTGATTATTTTGCTTCTGTAAAGCAGGACTTTTTAGACAAAAATAATGCTTCCTACTATGTGTGCAGGACTAATGTTAGGCAGGGGAAAAAATCCACATTTCACCAGGTGCCTCACATGAGTCTGACAACCGTCTTCAAAACATCGCTACCCTTCTAGCTTGTACCCCAACGTAGTTTGTGGTTGTGTACCTCATTACCAAAGAAACCAGGATGTTTCTCTAAATAATTCGCTCCATGAGCATTTCCTTAGCAGCCTCCCAGCCTCCCGTGTCCAGGATGGTTCAGAGGAGGTAACAGTTCTTTGGAGTTAGCAGTGTCATAGCTGAGACCCCAACGCCATGTTCTTCAGGTCTCTTTGCCGCCACCCAGAGTATCATTCTCCTGACAGGGGCAGGACCTGGGATGGGGATGCAGGAGCTAAAGACAACGGTGCTCCAGGAAATTGTCAAGAATATTAGGTGGGAACTAAATCCAACTACTCCTTAAAAAGCACCTGTGTTTGTGCGAGGTAGGGATTGGAATTAATTACTAAGATCAACCTACCCAGATCAATTAATACATTCAGCCTGGGCTCTTCGGGGAGTAATATTCTGATAAAGGAACAGAAGTTTTAGTAGGCATTTTACAAAAGACAAAACTGCAGATGATCCATTAAAGCAGAAGATTCCATAATAATCAGATTTGCCAAATGGGTAAAACAATGCTAATATCCAATGGGTTCAAAAGTGGGAAAATGGAGACATCCATACATGGTTGCTAGCGGTGCAAATTGGCTCACTTTTCTGTAAGGCAATTTGGCTTGTCTATTAACATTTTAAATGTGCATGCCCTTTGACCCACCAAGTCCCATACTAAAATCTATCCCAAGGAATTAATTAAAAATTGCACTAAAAACACTAAGCGAAAGGATGTTTATTGCATTGCTTATAACAACAAACATCTGGATGATGTCCTAAATGTCTATCAATACAATGTTGGTCATTTATTTAATGAGTAGACAGCCATTTTAAAAAATGAAATAGACCCATTCACATTGATAGAGAAAGATGTCAATGACACATAATTAATTAAAAGGGAAGAACAATAGGGAACGAGCTACAAAAATATGTTTGTGTGTATGTGTGTACAGCTGTATAGATATAGATTTGTAGCATCTACTAGTAGATACATGTAGTTTGGTGTGACATTTTTATGTAATGCTTGATACATTTTGTATTGTTAAATTATTCTAAATGAGCTTTTGTTATATTCACAATCAGCAAATATATGAAGGCATTCTAATTTTTTTAGGATAAAAGCCTATGTACATCACCATCCGTTTTTTAAATTGGGTGTGGTGAGAGTCATTCAACCAAGTGCCATAGAACATGAGTTGTTTTTTTTTCTTCTCTTTCTCTATTCTGTATGATAATGTGAGTGTTCATTTTTGCAAGCTGTTTTTAGCAGGGTGTAGGCAGAGTGGAAGTCTCCGGATCAAGGCCCACATTTCTCCGTCATTGGATGATCTGAAACACCTGCTACAAGGCTGGGGGCGGGGTCACTTCCTTTTGATAACAGATGAAGCTCATGGCAACTTGCTGCATGACGGGTACTGGTCTAAGTGCTTTTCAGGCGTCAGCTCATTGCATCCACACGATGACTCTGGGGGCCTTTTTCTTACAGATGACGGATCTGAGGTGTGGAAATCGAAGAGCTAGTGAGGAGCAGAATCTGGTAAGCAGTGGTGGATGGCTACCGGAACCACACGCCAGCACTTATCTCTCTGTCAGAGTTGAGGCCCCTTGTTTGGTGGTTATGCTGTCACTAGGAGGGGAATGTTACATTTGTAAATCTTTTTTTCTGGAAATAATGCAAATCAAGAGGCTTCTGAGTCAGTCTCTCTTATTCACATTTATCTAAACCCAGCGTGTAGCTACATGCTTCTCATTTAGGACACCACCAAGCAAGCGCTGCCGCAGGAGAGAAGCGGGAAGCAGCTAACCTTCCCATGTGGAGATGGTTGTGAAATGCTGCCCACCCCACTGCAGGCCTGGAAGGAGAGAGCCTCAGGGATGGTGGGAGTGGGCCGGGGAAGGGCAGCACCAGAGAACGTAATGGAGGGGATGGAAGAAGGCTTCAGGGAAGCAGCCACACAGCAGACAGCTCTTGAAAAGCTGATATTTCTCTTTTATTATTCTATTACTGTTTGTGTTTTATTTCTTTTAGAGACAAAGATGAAGGGGGTGAGAGAGAGAGAGAGAGAGAGAGAGAGAGAGAGAGAGAGAGAGGAAGACTTGTTCCACTTATCTACACATTCATTGGTTGCTTCTTATATGTGCCCTGACTGGGGATCAAACCTGCAACCTTGACTATGGGGAGGATGCTCCAATGAGCTCCTGGCCAGGGCCTATTACTTTATTCTGAATATAAAACACACGCATATTCATTGTAGACATCTTACAAAGTCCCAAAAATCTCTCTTTCAAATGGCAATAAAAATCAGCACACACAGAAATCACCCCGTCTGGGCATGCTGCCTGGGGCCCCGTTGCCGCAGGCGGTGGTCAGAGGGCAGACTCTGGGGAGAGGTCCAGAGAGCTGAGACATCCAGGACACACACGCACCATTCCAACAGCTTCTCACAGGAAGCGCAGGCACGTGTGAAAGTGTGGGTTAGAGGACACGTTGGAAGAAGGCCTTACCTGTGAGCGGGGCCCGGTGGGAGCTGCTGAAGGGTTTCCTGAAAAGAAAGGATCTGCAGGAGGCCTTGCTTGGTGCTCACTCAGGAGGAAGCTGGAGCAGGGCATGCTGGGAGTTGGGAGCACAAAGAGCTTACTGCTGTGACCTAAGGGGAATTCAGGCAAGAATTCTGAACTAAGGAGACAATGATAAGCAGAAGAGGGGAAATTCAGGATCCGCAGATCTAGAGAGAACAAAGTCCTCGCATGGAGCCTAAAGTTCCAGTATCTCTCTGTGTGTGGTTTCTATTATCCTTTGTTCTATCACCCTTGTTTTTGGGAAAGCTGAAATGTGGCAGCATTTAGAAACATCGATGTTGACCCTTCTGTCATCTTAATCATTAAGTTCTACTTTTTGGAGCAAAACACACGACAAGGAAGAGTCAGCCGTGTTCATACATGAAGAGGCTGCGTTCCAGAAAGATCAAGTCTGCCGGGGACGTGAGCAAAGGCCCTCATAAAGTTAATTTTTTTTTTGCCAAAAATAAATGGGCCCTAAGGATTTATTAAATGTAACATTTTTCTTGACTTTAATTGTTGCCTTAAGTTTATGTTTCCTATAAATTATATGACTTAGAAATCATGGACAATTCAGCAAGTCATTTCTGTTTAAACTGAATTAAGGGGGAAATGACGCTATGATGACAGAAGTTTAGTGTTGTCCTTACACGCTTATAATAAATGGCCTTCGCTGGCTTGGCGTTTTAGGTATTGTCTGTCATCTTATCCATGACTCCCGTGGTCGATGATATTATAGTTCCTGCTGAAGATAAAAGAGCCATTTAGGAGCAGTCAGAAGATTTGTTTGAGTAGAACCTCTGGCTTCTTTTCGCAGGTCTGACACCAGGAAATATATGACCTCATGCTTCATTTTTCTACTTTTCTGATGTTGGAATAAAAGTCGAAGAAATTGTAGATGTGGAAGGAGTCATAGGAATTGAAGAATTGGAGTCCCCATCTGTGTGTGTGTTTATAAATGTACACTAGACATTCCTGCAATGCATACGTAATATAAACATGCAGAGAGCATTTTCTGCTCAATTTTGCAGGATGTATCTGCACCCAACAGGGCCGGCATGCTTCCAGATCCCCCTGGATGCTCAGTCCCCGGCTGACGGGTGAGGGGTAGAGAAGCCCAGTTTCCTGCCTTGGAAACATAAACCAGCCTGAGGCCCAGCTTGCATGTCAGAGCCGCCTTGTGCATCGTCTGACGTGGCACCCCTCTTAGCCTCCTCTTCTTCCGTGTCCTGCATCCTACGACTTCTTATTTATGTTTTCTGGGAGCACTGGAAACTCCCTGTACATGAGTCCTCTTCCTAGCAACCTAGGACACTCCAACCTAAAGAACAAGAGTGCACCAGTGTCTACCAAATACACCGTAATTTCCTTTGGAGACACCACGCCCAGGGTATGACAAGTCATCAGACCAGGACAGAAACTCCTGAGAAACTATAGACTCAAGAGGGACTTGTTAATGTGCTTTTCCAAAAATACTGTCACGTCGAACTTAAAAGGAGAAGGTGAAGTTCTGATTCACTCTTTTCCTCACAGCACCCGCTGCCGTTTATGGATGTCTTACCTCTGCCTGTCAGTGTCCCAGCATCTCTGCATCTGTGCCCTGCCTCCCCCACCGATATGATGATGAAGGCGTTGCCTGTACTTCTCAGGGAGACCGCAGCTCTGAGGTCGCCCCGTTTAGCAAATAGCGGAACCAGGATTCAAACCCAGGTCTCACCTGGCACTGAGTTCATCCACGTTTCTGCTTCACCACATGGTACTGTTCTTCTGTGGGAGCGCCTCAAACCACAGTGTGTGGGGGGAGGCTATCATTGCTGACCCACTACTGCACTTCCTCTGCCATTGGCAGGAAATGAGGAAGACGTATATATCACGAGACTTTCACCCAAGAAGCTACTCTTGGCAAATAGAAACCAAACTATTCCAATTACTTCCGAGGGTTAAAAGGAAAGGTTTCTCAAATCTCCTCGTTTCAGAACGCCCAGATTTGCCTGGCCCCGGTGATGTC